>VWZI01011090.1:201627-327106 GCA_013396835.1 Psilopogon haemacephalus | reverse complement strand
TCTTTTTGTTTGTTTGTTTGTTTGTTTTGTTTTGTTTAAGACACCCCCCCTTCTGTTTATCTTTTGTCCCTTTATTGTCCTGGTTTTTTTGTCTTGTCTTTTTTCTCTCTTCTTTTTTTTTTTATTTGCTTTTTTTTTGCTTGTTTTTTTTTCTCCCTCTTTTTTTCCCCTCATTTTTCTCTCTCTTCTTTTTTTCTTCTCTGTGTCCTTCTGTAAAGAGTCAGGGTCCTCAGAGGATAGTATTTTTATTTCCTGATGATGTAACTACAGAACAATTCTCTAAGTGATGATGGGAAGGCCAGATGAAATCTGATTTTTTTTTGTTATTTTTTCTCTTCAATGTTTTTCCTACAAACTCCTTTCCTTTTCATATGTTTGTGTTTCAGCTAACACAATTAAGCAGTCCAACCAACTATTTTTAGTAAGAAGGTCATAAAGAAATGAGTTGTTTGTTTTTAATATTTAGAAAAGTGGAAGGAAGCCAAAAATTTAGATTTAAGTTGAAAAACTAAAAACATACACCCTGAATAAACACTGAGAACACGAGGATGAAATAGTTGGAATAGACACAAAATTTCATGTTTAAATTCCACTGAGGCTTAGCAGGAGTTAATGAAATAAACTAAATTGTGTTGAGGCATTCTACTGTGTTTTGTATAGCTCTGTGAAAGTGTATCCACAGTTCATTGATTTTGAGCATTTGAATTTTAGTCCTTGGACAAACTGCAAGGTAGATTGAGCCTACACTAACTTAAAGCACTTGACTTATTTGGGAGTGTTGTCTGTAGGTATGGAGAACAATTGGCGATTAAATATTTGCATTTCATTAAAAACACAGACATCATTTGTCTACTTTACGTGTATTTGCCTTGAATATAGCCTGAAAAAGTCACGTATTGTTTAGTTAGAAAATTCTAGCCAGACCTTTTCACTGTGACAGTGTAAAGAGTTATTCAGAAGCATGCTGCTTGTGCATATGGATGATCCTACTGAGGTCCCCTTGTAGGTTTCTGAGGAAGTTCATATAGGGGTGCTTGACCAGAAAACATCCAAATTATCTATTAAGTAATGCAATACTTGTACACTGACAAAATGTTTTTGGAGATACAGGGATGTCTTTGTGAATGCATCACTGGACAGACCAGAATCAAATTTTATTTTTATTAAGGAGATTTAAAAATCATGTGCAAACAAAACAATTAAATTAACTTGTCCTTTAGGTAGAATTATACCATTAAGTTCCTTAACTAATACTTTTAGGAACTAACAGCGTGGATCATTTGAGTCACTTAAAAGCTCGTCTAGGTGACCTTAGTATGGGGAACATGGAGTTGACTTCAGCTGCAAACTCATCCTTTCTGCTGGGATTGTTTAAAGAGAGAAGGACAACTGCAGGGGCAAGATACTGCCTGAAAGTAGGCTGTAGAAGAATGCTGCATCCGTTTAAGATTTGCAGGGGGAGTCAGGTAACTAGATCTGTGAAAGGTAGCTGGGAGTTAAATGTGCCTGCATTGTTTTTTATGTCTGTGTTTGCGTGCAAGCATACAAGTAGAGTGAAAACTTCTGTTTCTGGATTTTACTTGGCTAATTTTTATTGTTTACTTCCCTTTGCAATTGCTGGTTGGGGTTTTTTTGCATCTTTCCTTTCACCTACACCCCCCAATCTCTGTAGTCTCTGTCTATATGACAACTGCCTGCATTTTTGTCCTCCCACGTGAAACAGTTGTTGTAGACTCTAACAGCTTTGAAGAAGAGGACTTCTCAAAAGCTGGGAATGAAAACTTCATCCTTAAATTCACTTCTGTTCTGAGTTGCTAGGAAAGCAGCGCAGATAGTGCTTGTGATAAGCTTATTGGCAGTTTGGGGGCAGGCTAGAGCAGGGAATAGGGAAAATCCTCTTGTTTTCTGAGTCTGTGTTTACATATAGGGGTGGCCAAAGTATGAGCTTCTAGTTTCTTAATTAATTCTCTGTGATACAAAAGTGCACATCTGTGACCTGCAAAGCAGTTCTATCAGAGCGCATCAGCTGAGTGTGTGATGACCTGAATTATTTCTATATAAAGGATAGAGTACAGTACTATTCCAATCCCTATTAAGGAACTCTATCATTAAAAATTCCACATTTTGGAGTACTATAACATGAAAAGCTTGTTTATATTTGAGGAAATTAATAGAGTTGCTGAGAATCTTTCCTTTATGCCTTTTTTACAGTTTCTTTCAGTATCAGTAGGTGGATTCCTGATACTACTGAACTTCACCAACAGGATAAAAAAGCCCTTGGGCAGGCAGATAAGCCAGTCTCATTGTCCATTGCTCCCTGAAACTGAATTTGGTTTCCTTAGTTACTAGCCGTAGTTGTTCAGAATTGCTGCACTCAAAAGTATTGTGACAGCAAAAGAAGCTGTGGATTTGTAGAAATTAGAGACCAAATAAAAACCTTTTTAGATCATTTGGTGCATCCCCTGACAATGTGAAGCTGCATGCAGTGGCTTTCATCTAGTCTGTCTGCTTACTGTTTGTACTGTTATTTGTGCCCACATTCTCTAAGGATTTTACTTGGGGGAAAAAAAAAGGCAGCTGATAATATATTGTAACATGCATGGAAAAGATAGGACAAATAAGCTAAACGACTTGGAGGTTGTTGTTAGACTTTATCTTAAACTATCTGAATTCCTCCCACTATTTCCACTGTTAAATTTCTTCTCTTTCCTTTTTCTTTCCAAGGCAATTCACAGCAGCAGTTCTAGTGTCCTCTAGCCCATAACCTATCTCTTGCAGCATTTGACCCCCTTCCTTCAGCCATTTTGTATCTAAGATAAATAAAGGAAATTAGAACTTGGGCCTCAGTTCAACAAAGCACTTAAAACATAGTCCTGTGTATTTTTATTGAAAAAGGAAAGAACTTCAGCATAAACCTGGTTTTTATGATATATTACAATGCTTGGCTGAATCAGACTCTTGATCACATTTACTTCATGTAGATACTGTTGAAGCTCAGGCTTTTTGAATTCTCTGTGGGAGTCTAAATCTCTAGGTTACTTTCATTATTCCAAAATCATACATTTACAAAAGAACCAATATTGTCAAAGCTTTTATTTGCATTTACACGAGTTTAAACCATTTGCTTTTTTGGAGGTGCTCTGCATAAGCTTTGCAAGGACTACTGGAGAATTGACAACGTGCAAGATCAACAAGTTGAATTTTAATGACTTTATTAAGTGAGATCTGATGTTTAATGTCTTAATAACTTGTGTGATTTCAAGGATTTTTCTCCAGTGTAGGCTCAGCCTTATGAAGTCTGTGGGAGTTTTAACATTATCTCAGTGGAAGAAGTCTCACTCTTTAGTTACTTTTTGGACTGATAGCATCCTTCAAAAATTTTCTATCCAGTCTATCTTTCTTACTTCTCCTAGCATTTGTGATTGACATTCTCCCAGACTTCATCAGTAAAGTGTGTTTTGGTGGTTTATATCCTATGCATAATTTCTGAATATTACAAACAGAAATATGGAGGCTCTTTTGGCTAAATGATAGCTTGAAATGCACTAACAACTGATAAATTGCATGTAGAAGACAAGGGGAAGAAGTAGAGGGAAGTTCTACAGATAACCTTCTTTAGATTCATGGACAGAGAGAGATTCATATCTTCGTTACTGTGTGTTTTTAATTTTTTTTGGCAGCACAAAGAAGTATTTTCTCAAACTCTCCTATTGTTTGCAGATTCGACTATTCTCCTTTTTTTGGCAGATGCAAATAAAATTCCTAGCCAAATATGAGGGATAATTAGATCCCTTCTTATTGGGCACCGCCTTTAGAAGTTGATGACTGCATCTCTTAACTGCTAATGACTTCTCTCCTGAGGAGAACTGGCAACTACTCTATATCTGCTGGAGAGGTGGTTTCCTCTTGTGTATGGGACCAAAACATTTTTTAATAAAAGATACATTTTCTGCACAGCAGAGCTTAAATGGATAGAATCTAATGTGTATGCCTTCCTTGTATCTATATAAACCATATATAGCCAAGTCATCTTTTATCCATAATGAAGTGGAATAGCATTCTTTGGTCAGTGAAAGCTCTGCACAATGGTGTATTTTAAGAAGTGGCTTGGAGGTTTGTTTTGTTTGTGATGTTCTGCACTGATTTTTTTTTTTTTTAATTATCCACACCCCTCTCAAGTATGCCGATCTTGTGGGGCTATTTCTGGAAGCATGGCAGCCATTTCAGTGGTAATGCAATAGCACAAATGAGTTGTAGTCATCTGAAGACTGTTGCGATGAGGTACCTTGAAAGATATTAAGTTCCACATCTGGCAACATCCTTGAAAGTAGAACACATTTCAAATATGTGTCTTTAGTCATTAGACCTCAGAAAAAAAGTATGTGACACCATGTAATTAGCTGCCTGTTTGTTTTTTTTTATTTTTATCTGTCTTTGAAATCCAGTCAAAGCAAGATTCTTCATGTAGAACTTTGGGGAAATGGTGTGACTGAAATATTTAGAGCTTAAAGTCTGACTTCACATGAATCTCTGCCTCAGATCTTTTGTACTTGTTACCCTAAGCTGTGAATTCAGTTACTCTGTTCAAAGTGATCAAGACTCTGTCTGAGCAGTTTAATTATTATTTGAATAGTAAACACAGGAATTTGAGTGAAGTCAGGGGTTTGCAAGACAGAAATTGAAGGTGGTATCAGTGGAGGATGCTCCTTTGAAGCTTTGATGCAGGCGAGGCTGCATGGAGCACCTCTCCTGTGAAGAAAGGCCAAGAGGGTTGGGACTGTTCAGCCTGGAGAAGAGAAAGCCCCAGGAAGGTCCTGTGGCAGCCATCCAGTATTTGAAGGGTCCTACAGGAGGGCTGGAGAAGGACTTCTTACAAAGGCATGCACTGC
Source organism: Psilopogon haemacephalus (assembly GCA_013396835.1). Lineage (NCBI taxonomy): Eukaryota > Metazoa > Chordata > Aves > Piciformes > Megalaimidae > Psilopogon > Psilopogon haemacephalus. The sequence continues at coordinate 322,217 of VWZI01011090.1, read as the reverse complement.
CAGAATGAGGAGTAATGGCTTCAAACTGGAAGATGCTAGATTTAGATTAGACATTCTTCCCCATGAGCATGTTGAGGCACTGGAACAAGTTGCTCAGAGAAGTTATGGAGGCTTCAACTCTGGAAGCGTTCAAAGCCAATTTGGATGGACCTTGAGCAACCTGGTCTAGTAGAAGATGTCCCTACCCATGGCAGGGAGGTTGGAACTAGATGATCTTCAAGGTTCTTTCCAACTTAAACTATTCTGTGGTTCTGTGAGTTGCAGAGGTAGGTCAAATTATTTTCAGTTCTTTCAATTCCTCCATATAACTGACCATCTCGTCTCTTCTGCTTTTCCCTTTTGTTGCTGGGTGATGCTATTCCACCAATGTCTTGAAGTGCAAAGTCCAGCACAGGTAGAAGGAATTTGGCATTCAGTGTGTTCCTTACACGTTGCAAATTTTACAGGAGTCACTTGAGGCCATGGTCAGCTTTAAGGGCACAAGCTTGTGATGTGCAAACTTGGGTGAAAGCAAAGTTGAATGCAGCTTAGGAACTGTCAGAGGGCTTGTTGGAATTGTTGATAATCATACATAGAGGAGTACAAAGTTGTCATGCTTTTTTTTCTGTTTTAGTGCTTAAGTAGATAGAATCCAGGATCAGAATGTATCACGAGTCTTATATTTGATTGTCATAATTCTGAGCAGGCTTCTCTTGCCTCCTACAGATGTGCTCAGTGAAAATGCAGCTGTTAAAGAGAACTTCTCTGGAAAGGTTGTAAGGTTGTAAAAGAACGACTGAGTTCTAAGGAATGAAAATTTTACAAGGAGTAAAAATATTTTTTGTTGAATGGCCTGTAATAGGTGAGTAAAACATAAGCATGCTGTTGAGGCCATGAGCCCTTCTTTGGGTCACTAGGTGCCGGCATTTATGTTAGGAAACCTACGCATAGAATGGTAGAGGCTGGAAGCGACGTCCAGGCGATCATCAGATCCAATTCCAATCCCCCTGCCAAAGGAGGATCACTCAGGGCAGGCCACACAGGAATGCGTCCAGATGATCTTGAAAGTCTTCAGAGAAGGAGACTCCACAACCTCTCTGGGCAGTCTGTTAAGTGCTCCAACACCCTGACTGCAAAGAAGTTTTTCTTCATGTCAGAATGCAAATTCCTATGTTCCAGTTTGAGTCTGAAAAGAGGCTGGCCTTATCTTCTTGACACCCACTCTTCAGATATTTGTAAACATTAATACCAGCCCCTCTCAGCCTTCTCCAGGCTAAACAGCCCCAGGTCTCTCCACCTTTCCTCATAAGATAGATACTAAATTTCCTTATCCATGTAGCTTTCTGTTGGACTCTGTCCAGTATTTCCCTGTCCCACTTGAACTGGAGAGCACAGAACTGGACACGATACTGCAGATGGCCACACTCCTTAGTGTACTCCAACCTCTCATTGGCCTTGGGCACAAGGGCACATAGCTGTCCCGTGGATGACTTCTTGTCCACAATAAGTTATCCACTATAGATTTTTCTTTTTCCTTCTGCCTTGATAATCCCCCTCCCCTTGGATTCCTTTTTAAAAATATGTTTTAAAAAAGAATGTAAATGCTTTCTTTTCTCTTTATCATTTCAGTAGCCATGCACTAATCCTTGTTTAAAGTGTAGTTCTTTAATTTATCGAGGATTTTTATAGCAGTCCTAATAATGCAGAGGCGAATGTATCCTATACAGACTGATTTGGTTTGTAGATTCCTAGTGATGTAATCTAACTTGTAAAGCTTTGATCCCTTTGGGATTCCAAATTGCTGAGCTATCTGATAGATTCATAGTTCAGAAATGTGACTTCGTTGTGTGGTTCAGTTTTCTAGTCTGGAAAAGTATTTACAGAATTTCTTGATCTCCTAGTGTGTAGTCACATGTAGTTCTTTGTGTTAGGCTTGCCCACAGCAGGTAGTGTTCAAGGAGTCTCTTGGGCTTGGGGAAATGTATTTAGCAGACTTGGACTCTCATAGCACCAGAGTCTGCAACAAAAAATTCACAAAACCCTTGAGTGAGGAAGGGGGACAAATAGAAAACAGTATTAATTTGGCTTTTTTTATGGCAGCCTGCATGAGACATATCAGCATTAAGATCAGTTGTCTTGAACTCAAAGAATACTAAACTTGTGTCATTATCTGAGAACACTTTTATTGATCTCACATCTCTGGTTGTTATATCAACAGGATGGATTATTACTAAGAAAGTCTGCCAGGAGATGAATTACATGCTCAAATAACCTACAGATTGCTTCATGCTTGAAAAGTTTACTCAAGGAAATTTTCTTCGAGCACCTTATGTAAAGACAAAAATTCCTGTTTAGTCCCTCAACTCCTATGCTCTTTGAACAGTCTTCCCTGCAATCTTTCCCAGAGCTCTCTTGCCTGCTTCATTTTTTTTTCAGTTGTTGCATACTTTGTTTTTAATATTTTGTTCAGTTACCTATTTTTAGCTATACGGGTGAAGTTTCTGTTTCCCTTGGTGACTTAGTTGAAAGCTTTCTGACAGAGCATAATTTCTGGCTTCTGTTTGCACACAGTTAACTCAGAAGCTCATTGTACAGATATTAATATTATTAGATGTAAGATAGTTGCAGTCCATAAAACATGGGTGTATATGAAATGTGTGATCACGGTGAACTGTGTAGGGTTGATTAAACATGTAATTGTATTGAATTCTTATTTGTAGCAATACCATTTAAGAGGAGTTTTGCTAAAAAATCTCACAATATAGTTGATAATTTATAGAATCATAGAATTGTTTTGGGTTGGAACTCTGAGATCATAAAGTCCAGCCACTGACCTAAGACCATCATGGTCATTATACCAAATCCCAAAGTCCACACATTTCTTGAACACCTCCAGAGAGATGGTGACTCCACCACCTTCCTGAGCAGCCTGACCACTCTTGCAGTAAAGAATTTTTTCCTAATATCCAACTTAAACCTTCCCTGGTATAGATTAAGTCAATTTCCTCTTGTTCTGTCACCTGATACTAGAGAGAAGAAATGAACCCCCCACTTCACTGCAACCTCATTTCTGGGAGTTGCAGAGAGCAGTGAGGTCTCGTCTCAGCCTCCTCTTCTCCAGGCTAAACAAGCTGTTCCATCAGCTGCTCCTCATAAGACTTGTTCTCTAGACCCTTCAGCAGCTTTGTTGCCCCTCTCTGGACTTGCACCAGCACCTCAATGTCCGTGTATTGAGGGGCCCAAAACAGAATACAGTCTTTGAGGTGTGACTTCACAAGTTCTGAGTACAGGGGCACCATCACTATTTTTCTAGAAGCTTGAAGTGTGTCCCGAGTGGACATGTCAGGTTATATAGAGCTTGACAAGAATAAACAATCTGAGAGTTATAAAATGGCTTTGATGTTGGGCGTTGGGAATGTAACTGCAGTCTTAAGTTGTAGCTATCTCTGTATATCTAAATCAGTACCAGTCATGACCAGTACAAGATGCTGCTGTCTATAGTTGGCTCAGTGGTCAGTGTGGTGGGTGGTTTGAGTTCTTAGAGCAGTTCTGATGGAAATAGGTATCCCTGGAGCAGAAATGCGCAAAGCGCAGAGGCTTGTGGAAACTTATTGGCGGCTTTGCTTGCTGAGAGCAAGGTCTGAGTAGGAGTGAATTCTGAAATGGTTCCAGAAATTTTGGGAATTGCTCTGACAAGTTTGCATATGCAAATATACCCAAAGGAGTTGTGGATACTTCTGAGCTTTCATGGGTGATGGTTCCAAGGGATTTTGATTTCTTCCAGCTAGTTATTCTTCTGAAGTGACTGCAAGCTGTTTGTGATACATTAGCTTTTAACATTGTACCAGGATCTGTTCCACATGTATTGATGTCACAGTATTTGGGTTGTTTAACCAAAGTTTGACTCATTACTTTTGCTTCAGTATTGCAAAAAATACTTTCTTGGAAGCATCTTCTCTATTTTAGGTAATTCTCAAAAGCAGAGAAGCTGCCCATTTTTGGTAGTGAATTCCTACAGGCTTCAGGGAATAGCATTACTATCTTAAGTAATAAAAAAGGAAAATAGGAAATCATGTTTGTGGATCCTTTTTCAAGTATGGTAATTTTGTTTCTTTTCGGAGCTGCAGGGAGAACAGGTAGACCCAACCACACTGTGTTATTTTTCTTTAACTGCTTCCAGATACACCAAATATTTTTTATCCATCTCTTCTTGTGCTCATCTGTTGTTTTTTTTTTAAATACATCTAGGAGGCAAAAGCAATAAAAAACCTGAACATTTGTCAGATGGGGTTCCAGTTTGCTTTGGTTGTGTTAAAAGAAGAAAATGAGCGGAGTATTGGAAGGTAGAGGGAGGACTGTGTCAGTATGCCAATGTTCAATGGAGTGGCTGGGAAGGAGTGATGAAGAGGCATTTTTAGCATTTGTACTGGAATGCAGGGAAGGGAAGAGGAATCAGGAAGTAATCCACATTGGGTCTTAAATGTATATTTTTCACTTTGGCATAAATCTGAGTTTAGAAAATGGCTGTGTCTTGCATTTCTGATTGGCATTATCTTAGGAATCTTTCAGTTCAAATAGGGTCAGTTTATTGCTGTCAATTGAGGCTGATAAAAATGCTCACCTCTTTTGCAATGAAGAAAAATGTTGACTTTGTTATTCTGTAGAGTGCTGAGCTTGATTTGTCTGTCTTCCTCCTTCTGGCCCTGACCTTATTCTGTCTCTCTCACTATTCATAGTAGAATCATAGAATTGTCAGGGCTGAAAGGACCATCTGTCCACATGCAGGGACACCTCACAATTGATCAAATTGCTCAGATCCCTATCCAGCCTGGCCTTAAAAACTTCCAAGAATGGGGCTTCCACCACCTCCATGCGCAACCTGTTCCAGTGTCTCACCACCCTTATGGTGAAGAACTTTTTTCGTCACATCCAATTTGCATCTGCCCATTTCTAGTTTTGCTCCATTCCCCCTAGTCCTATCACTACCAGACATTCTAAAAAGCCCCTCACCAGCTTTCTTGTAGGCCCTCTTCAGGTACTGGTAGGCAACAATAAAGTCTCCTCAGAGCCTTCTCTTCTCTAGACTGAACAACCTTAAGTCTCTCAGTCTGTCCTCATAGGAGGACCTCGTGGCCCTTCTGTGGATATGCTCCAGCACATCCATAACTTTCTTGTACTTGGGAGGGGACATCCAAAATTGCTCTGGGCAAACTATTCCAGCATTTCACCACCCTCATACCAAAGAACTTCTTCCTAAGATCCAGTGCAAAACTACTCTCCCTCAGCTTAGAACCATTCCCACTTGTCCTATTGTTAGATGCCCTTATGAAAAGTCCCTCTCCATCCTTCCTGTAGGTTCCCTTCAGGTATTGGAAGGCAGCTGTAAGGTTCCCCCAGAGTCTTCTGTTCTCCAGACTGAGCAGCCCCAGCACCCTCAGCTTATGTGATTGTTCTGGTGAATATTTCAATGTTTTACTTTTGGTAAACTTTTTTTTCTCCCTTCCTTTTAAAAAACACCCCTTCTTCATTGACCTGAAAGAAGAAAGCTGCTATATATAAAGTTTCACTGAGGTGACAGTCCTTTTAAAACTGTATGTATGTATGCATGGTTTTAAGATATTCATAGCCATGTACTATTTCTACTTTGATGAAACAAAGAATGTAAACAGTGAATATAAAGGGTATGTATTCACTTAGAATCATAGAATATATTTGGATTGGAAGGGACCTTTAAAGGTCATTCAGTCCAATCCCCTTGCAGTAAGCAAGGACATCTTTGCTTATTGAATGTAAACTTCAAGTTAAACATCTTGCAATATTTGAATGTAAACTTCAAGTTAAACACCTTCATAATTCTTTAACTACAGATGCATTTTTACCAGTTGGATTTCCACTTATAACTTCTTACAAGAATGAACACAAATCTTCCATGTGTTCTTTTGCCGCCTGCATTTTGAGCACATATGCATTGCTTAAAGATATCTAGAAAACATTTTTTTCATGTTCTTGTTCATAAATACAAGCTGGAAGAGGTTTTTTTCATTGTTAGGATTTAAAAAAAAAATCTGTTAACTTCAAATTTAAGCAGATTGTTCTGGGTGGGTTTTTTTGTTTTTTTTTTTTTTTTTTTTAATGTGAGTAGTTTGAGTTTTTGATGTCAGGTAGTGTAAGAGCTACAGAGGACACAAACCAGAAAGGGCAAGAAGGGAGAGGCAGCTCTTCAGACATTGAATGGTTAAGACTGAAATGTGTTTGTGCTTTTTTGGATTGTGTGGTTCACAGTGGGGGGACGCTCAGATGTTTTGTTTCTTCCAAAGTAACATGACATCATCTTATTTGCAAAGTCACTATGCTATAGTTGTCTTTATTTCCAAAAGAACTCTCAAGTGGGATATCAAATATATGCATTACATAATCAGAACAAAGTCTTTATTTGTTGATTGTACCCTTAGGGTGGGATGCTGAATGTAAGTTGTATATGGAAGATGTAATCTTGTAAAATTAACTGTTTCCTAACTATCCTATCAAACACTATGAAGTGAAATAATAGACTGGGGATAGGATTCACTTGGGAAGGATACGGCTGAAAAAAATAACATTCTTAAATTGGTTAAGAGTTCATCTTGTTTCTTTAAATAACCTTAAATGTATTTAAACAAACAAAAAAACTAGGAGAGTTTTACAGATATGTTTATAGATTGATTTGTTGAAATTTCAGGTAGTGTTATTGTTGTTGTTAATGAATACAGAGAAAGCAGACCAATTTTCATGCACTCTGTGGTTTTAATTTTGAGGATTATAATCCTCAAAAAAATAGAAAGAAACTGTTGTTTCGGGGTGGGTGGTTAAGGGTGGTTTGGGTTTTGTTTGGGGGTTTTTTTGGTGTTTCTTTTGTTTTGTTTTGTTTTTTTGGTGGAATATTAAATTTTACTTTCTAAGCTAATTTAAGCACTTTTTAGAGTTGTTCGTTTGTAAGGACCACGTGTGCCAAGTCGCTGTTATGTATCTGGCAACTTTACTCAGCCCAGGTTTTTAGTTGGACCTTTTTTGTGAAAGCTATTGTGTGGAGTTTATAATTCTCAAGCTGTATGAAAGCAATACCAGAGTTTGTTCTTCTAATTGATCATCGTGGTATTTTGTGTAACCTCAGTCTAGCTTTAATGAACCCGGATTTCATAAACATCATCTTAAAATAAATAGCTATATTCCTACTCCGTTGGAAATCAGAGCAAGCTATCGGCTTTCTACAAAGGAGTCACTACATTATTGTACAAGAGAAGGGTGTCAGCTATCTGGACTTCCACAAGGCCTTTGACACAGTTCCCCACAATATCCATCTCTCTAAGTTGGAGAGACATTGATCTGATGGGTGGGCTGTTTGGTGGATAAGGAATTGGCTGGATGGTTGAACCCAGAGGGTAGTTTTCAATGGCTTGATGTCCCAATGGAAATTGATGACAACTAATGTCCCTCTAGGGTCAGTACAAGTGCTATTTGATATCTTCATCAATGGTACAGACAGTGGGATTAAGTGCACCCTGAACAAGTTTTCAGATTATGCCAAGGTGAGTGGTGTGGTAGACATACCATAGGGATGTGATGTCATCAAGAGGGACCTAGACAAGCTGGAGAACTGGGCCCAAGTGAACCTCATGAGATTCAACAAGGCCAACTGCAAGGTCCTGCACCTGGGTCAAGACAATTGTCATTATCAGTACAGGCTGGAAGGGATGATGTGATAGAGAAAAGCACTTGTCAGCTGTGTACTGTATAGACTGCAAGAGATTTCTCAGTGCTAAAACTGACCAACCCAAAACTGTGGATTTTGTTGCTCTCTTGCCTCTTGTCCTGCTCCCAGAGTAATTTAGGCACCACAATGAGTCATCCATCAATATTGACTTCATTTTTGAGATATATTTGATGAAGAGTGGGAATTTGTTGGCAAGTTTCTTTGTTAAAGTGCCTGTCCCAACAGATCGTCAGAAGCAGTAAATTTAGTTTGGTCATTTCACAGAATTCTGCAGTTCTTTTCCAGATCGATTCCAGATGGTCAATGCTTCCATGAAATTGTGAACAAGATACTGGTTTTGGAAGTAGCAGCCTCAAAGATACTAATTGTGATACTTGAAGGACAATTGGGATATAAATGTGCAAAGTATTGAAGATGCTCAAGTGGAAAGGAAGGCATACACTGGGCAGAGTTAAAATATTTGAAACTTCATGATATTTTTAGTGTTACACAGCAGGCAGTGTAGTTGTCAGCCTTTTTGGGGGGGGTCAGTTATCTACACTACAAAGCATGGATGAGGACTCAATAGCCTTAACTAATAAAGTTAGTATTCAATTTTTTTATCAAATTAAATGAGTGCAGCTGTTTTCCATCAGTGATCTTTAGCCTCATACCAGCTTGCTTTACTTTTACTTCTTAGCAGTTCTGTTCAGGAAAGTTTGAGGGGCATTTTCTTCCTGATAGTTATTCCTGTAGGGATTTTCTGTTCCAGTCTCCCCATGCAGAGCACACATGGAGACAAATGGTGAGTATTTAATTTTAGAGCTAAACGTACATGCTGCTGATGTGCATTTGGGTAAGCAAGAGTGATACCCCCACCACAGATTTTGATAGAGAACCATGAGCCTGTGGGATTTGTCTCTTTTGGCAGTGGATCTTGCAATATAACTTTCCTGCTTTTTGGCCTTTCTGACTTAAGCCTTAATTATTCCTTTTTGTGCAAAAGGACAACAGTTTTTTAGTCCTGTCACTGACAATGGCTTACTTACAGAATCACTAAATTGTTTCAATTGGAAAAAGACCTCTAAGATCATCGAGTCCAACTGTCAAACTAAGACCACCACATCCTGAAGTGCCGTGTCTTGAAACTTTCTGGGACCCAGTATTTGCTGCTTTATTCCTCTGACTATTCCTCTTCTTTATATGCTTTTTGAAGAAAGTCAGAATTGAAGAATGGCTTTAAGTGTGTAGTAGGACCCTTTGAGTTCATTTTAGTTGTGGGTATAGGTGGTGGAGGATTTCTTACACTTGTAGCCCAGAAGGCGAAACCTTATCTTGGGCTGCATGAAAAGAAGCAAGGCCAGCAGGTCAAGAGGTAATTCAGCCTCTCTGCTCTGGTGAGACCTCACCTGGAGTACTGTGTCCAGCTCTGGAGTCCTGAACAGAACATGGACAGGTCCACAGCAGTGTCACACAGATAATCACCTCTGCTGTGAAGACAGGCTGAGAGAGTTGAGTCTGTTCAGTCTGGAGAAGAGAAGGCTCCAGGGAGGCCTTATAGCTACATCTCAGTATCTGAAGGGGACCTACAGGAAGGCTGGGGAGGGTTTGTTTAGAAGGGCCTGTGTTGACAGGATTAGGGGCAATGGTTTTAAACTAGAACAGCGTAGGTTTGGGTTGTACATTAGGAGGAAGTTATTTACTATGAGAGTGGTGAAATGCTGGAACAGATTGCCCAGAGATATGGTAGAGGCTCTATCCCTGGGAACATCCAAGGTTAAATTTGATGCAGTGCTGGGCATCCTGATCTAGTTGGAGATGTTCCTGTTCATTGCAGAGTAGTTGGTCAAGATGACCTGTGAGGGTCCATTCCAACCCAATGGATTCTATTATTGTTCAGTTTTCACTGCTAAATCAGAATAAATACGAGGTTTTGAGCTGTGTTCTCCTATGTTTTTATTTGTCAATAAACAGGCTAATAGATTATTAACTTCCAGAGAAGATGAGGTTGATATAAATTAGTGCTGAAATTTGTGGCAATGAAGAGGAGCAAGAACAACATGACATCATTTCACTTTGCATCCACTACTATGAGGATTAAGGAAGAGCATTACTCTGAATGAATTGCAATTGATTTCATAAGGAAACCTTGGAACTAACAAACATAAAACCTGAGGATGACAATTTTTAAAAAAAGATTAAAATAAACAAGCATGTCCAGGAAGAGTCCCTCAGTGACAAAGCACAGGAAGATGTTTAGGGCAGTGTCCATTCGTAGCATGAACCCATATCTTTAACTAACAGTGTCTTTACTAAATTTTAAAAGATCATAGAGTCATAGAATTGTTTTGTTTGGAAAGGACATCTAAGATCATGGAGTCCAATTGTCAACCTAAAGCCACCAAGGCTGTTAAGCCATGTCCCAAAGTGCCATGTCCACACATTTCTGAAACACCTCCAGGAATGGTGACTCCATGTCCCTGGGCAACCTGGTCCAATGCTTGGCAACTCTTTCAGTAAAAAAAGTTTCCTAATCTCCAACCTAAACATCCTATGACACAATTTCAGGCCATTTCCTATTGTTTTATCAAACAAGTGCAGGTTTTTAAAACTTCATGCAACTGACCTCAGCTCATGAATCCAGCCTGTCTAGATCTCTCTGTAGAGCCTTCCTACCCTCAAGCAGATAGCATTTCCACCCAATTTAGTGTCATCTGCAAACTTGCTGAGGGTGCACTTGGTTCCCTCATTCAGATCACTGATAAAGATATTAAAGGCAACTGGCCCCAGCACTGAGCCCTGGGAACACTACTAGTGGCCAGCCACCAACTATGCATCTTTATTGGTTTCATTATGCTCCTCTGAATTTAAATGGCCTGTGGTTATGGAATTTAAAGGAAGTAATTTTCTGGCATTGACTATATGGTTCTATTTTTTTCACTTTGAAAACTTCTATCTCTATCTTCTCACATTAAAAAAAAAAAACCAAAACCAAAACAAATAAAAAGCCTGAAGCAAACAAACAAAAAACTCCCCAAAAAAACCCAAAAAGAAAACCAAACCAAATTTGGAAAACAGATTAAAAAAAAAATAACCTAGTGTTTAGATTTATTAGTGTGAAGAAGAAAGTGCCAATCTCTTTTTCGGTGGTGTACTGTGATAGAACAAACGGCAATGGACAAAAACAGAAGCAGAGGAAGTTCCACCTCAACATGAGGAAGCACCTCTGAAGGTGCTGGAACACTGAAACAGAAAGCTGTGGAGTCTCCTTCTCTAGACACTTTCAAGACCTGTCTGAATGTGTTCTTTTGTGGCCTGCCCTAGGTGATCCTGCTTTGGCAGGGGCTTTGGACTCAATCTCCAGAGGTCTATTCCAGCCCCTATGATTTTCACATGACAATTTTGATGTTGATCATCAGAGAAGAAAATAGTAAAATTATTTCTTATATTAGAATTCATTTTAGTTTTGTAATACTTTGTATTTAATGACTTTAAAAAAAATCATTTGAACTTCTTTGAAACTATCCAACACATCTACTTTTGCATTGCATTTGTCAGTGAATGAGTTCTTCTGGAAACACTTGGTTATTTTTCACCTGTTTAAAAGAAGAAAACAATGCCATTCCAGATGAACTGATTGCTTTTAGCCCTGTTTGATGTTAGCTTATTTGAAATATAGCTGCAGGAATCAGTTTTAGGAAAAAGTTTTTTACTCCTGAGCTGTTACAGGTACAGACCTCATGGCCTGTTACTCAGCTGGATTTTCAGGGTGCTGGAGGAACCACCCTCAGGAGCATGGGTACTCTGACGTTGTGGGAATTGGTCATCAAACTGACTTTCTTTTTGGTTGTTTGTGCATCTTGGCTTTTTCCTCCATTCAGTTTTTACAGATTTTTTTTTTTCCCTTCTTTGAAGAATTATGTGCATGACTTTATCTTTTAATGGTCTTCTTTCAAAGAGAAAAAGAAGATTGTGGGTAATATTATAGATTTTTTGAACTCCATTGCTCTGGAACTATGAAGCATGCACCCAAGCTGACCCTGGGAAGCAGGAGAGAGGCTGCAAACCACTGGTAAGCTGAGCAGTGAGTTTACAGCAAAAGAATGTTGGATCACCAGTGTTGATGCTTGGGTAAGCGATTCACAAAAGAATCCTCCATCTGGAAACTGAAAGGAGAAGAAGTTTATTTAAGGTGGCCTTTAAAAAAAAAACTTCTCTAGTAGACGGCTGCAGCTATATATTTTGCAGCGTGAGTCATGGGTGGCTTTATAGTTCTACATCCCTTTGCATAGGAGGAATAAACTTTGGAGAAGAGGAATTTAAGAGAAAACAGAAGTGTGAATAACTGCTAATGGTGCTCTCTCTGGCTCCATTCAGTCTGCCATTTCTTCATACATGAAGGGGGTAATTCAGAGATTCCTTTCTTGGCACATAAGTGGCAACATATGTTTGAAACAGTGAGTGGAAACTATAGGGGAAAGAAATGACAGGCACATGGCAATAGGAAGGCAAGAGAAAATTTGTTGCCCTAACATTGGCCACATAATTGATACACTTAACTTGTGAGGGCCTGATTTATTTAAACACAAAAATGTATGCTCCATTTATTCAGGTTTTCTATATGCAACCCATATCTTGCAGTTCCTTCAGAATATCTGCCCAAAGAGCTCACTGAGGTAGTGGAAGGTGATAGGCCAGGTTCAGAGCCTTTCTGCTAAGGAATAGAGGGGAAAATCAGAATGCAAAAACACAAACCTGCCTTCATTCATACTCCCATTTTAAAAGAGGAAAAATTTAAAACCTCCTGTATTTTGACATTCAGGTTTGTTAAGTTAGCAGGAATATTTATGGCGTAATGCAACTTAAGATTTACTGCTTAGTGAAAAGAATAGCTGTCCTGGAAAACAGGCATCATCTGAAATAGTGTTTCCAGTGTGAAGTACATGCTGAGGTAACCCACTCACTTCAGTCATAGTTCCTACCCAGCGCTCACTCAGAGATATAAGCAAAATACAGTCCCTTGGACTGTGCAATCTGGAGATTGCCTGGGTAGCTCTTTCTGTTTCCTCTGCAAATTTTGTGCCTTAAGTTAAATAATCAGTTTCAAATGAGAGTGGTGTTAGAAAGCTTCAAATCAAACCTGACCTTACAGTGCATCTGTTGACATGCAGAAAACTTGCTTTGGCCTGAAACTCTTCAATCCAGAGAGTATGTTCTCAAGAAATGCTTGGGAGGAAAGCAGTGTGTTTTCTACCTGTTCAGGAGTGATTGACCAAAACCTGGGAGAATATCTCCTACCACATTTTCCTGACGAAACATGGCCTCTTTTCTGAGGAGTGTTGTAGATACAGAGAAACTGTAACTCAGCAACTGGTTGGACGTGTTATGGACCGCACTCTGAGAGAATCCTAATCCTTGCATCAAAAGGGAAAAATGACTAAATGACAGTTTAATTTTGTTCACTCTTCTCTCTCACCTCTTCTAGCTCTGATATTTTTGGTCTAGTGATTTAATTTTGAGATGGTAAGCCATACGTGAGAGTTGCTTGCATTATGTCAGCAAATGTAGCTTATTTTAGGGAGGACAGATGCTTTCCCAATCTTACTTATAGGTGGAAAGTATGCAGCATAAAACTTGTGGGTTTTTTTTTTCCCTAAAGAAAACTGACCCTTCGTAATTAGTGCTCTGTGTTAATAACTGAAAACTCGAGAAATCTGAACTAATTTCCTTAGCAGAGTAAATGATATCACAAATACTGTCAGCAAAAGGAATGAAACTAACTGTTTTCCAAGGAAACTATTTATGTTGTTTTGGTTGTCACCCATGTTAGCAAAATGCCAGGAAAATACATCTGGAATTTGTAGAAATCTGTGAAGTTGGTTAGGGTTTGGGTTTTTAACTTCTTTTCTTGTAAATACATGGAGAGGAACTTGCTTTGTTTTGTTGTGTTGTTTTTTTTTTTTTTTTTTTTTTTTTTTTTTTTTTTTTTCCTTTTTATTCTTTTTATTTTTAAACCACAAAAATTAATAATGTACTGCTCGTTTTGGAGGAAAGAGAAGACATTTTTAAAGGTTTTTTAAAGGAGAATTGTTATACATCATCTGTTTGGTTGCCTCTGTATGTCTTATTTTACTTACATGCAGATACGTTTAGTTGTCTCATAAGGTTAGGGGAGATTCTTAGTGAAGTTATCTTTCCCCTCTACTCTGCTTTAGTGAGACCAGCTCTGGAGTATTATGTCCAGTTCTAGGATCCCAGTTCAAGAGGGACAGGGGACTGGTGGAAAGATATCAATAGGGACTACAAGGATGATTAAGAGACTGGAATTGTCTTAGGAGGAAAGGCTGAGAGACTTGGAGATATTTAACCTGGAAGAGACTTAGAGGGAATCTGATCAATGTTTCCAAACAACTTAAGAGTGACTGTCACAAAGAAGGGACTAGTCTCTTTTCCCTGGTGCCAAGTGGTAGGATGAGGGTCAGCAAATACAAACTGAAACACGGAAGTTTCACCTCAACATGAGGAAAAGCTTCTTTGTTGTGAGTGCGCTGGAGCACTGGACCAGGCTGCCCAGAGAGGCTGTGGAGTCTCCTTCTCTGGAGACTTTACAAACCCACCTGGTCACATTCCTGTGTGACCTGCCCTAGGTGATCCAGCTTTAGCAGGGTGCTTGGACAGAGGTGCCCCCCAGTCCCTACCATTCTGTGATTTTGTGAAGTTGACTGGTCGAATCACTTCCATGCACGCGGAATTATGTAATATATGTGGACTAGAGTGATGCAGGTCAGAAGGGACAAGGACTTTATATCTTTGTTGAGGGGTTCTGCTTCCTAATCATGGATTAGTTTTTTACAGTGTTGTTCCCAGAACGATTTCTGAGTGAGTAAACACTAAGTAAATGACTATATTTTGTATCAGGAAATAACTACATTTTGTATTACAGTCTTCAGCCAATTTGAGTTCTTCGTTGGTCATCACACTAGCATAAAAGGCAGTGAGGAGTTGTCCTCTCTGTGGTAGAGCTTTTTGCTTCAATTCATTTATTAAACTATCACTATCTACCATCAGGTGGCAGGAGACAGTGCATGGCTCTTAACATCATTGTATTCCACCACCATGAAACTGTAGTCACAAGATGTGACAATGACTCCAAATGGTTTCTACACCATTTTTAAGCAATAAAGCTGCAGCGTATCTCCAGGCCATGACTGGCAACCATACTGCAGAACAGCACATTTCAAACCAGTCATATGCAGGATGCCTGCTGGACATGGAGTGCACATGCATGGATAGTTATTTTTTATGTAATGCTGGCTACCTTTCCAGCACATGTGAACTCATCCTTTTCCCCCTTTTTCTCCTGTCCATCAGTAACTCTTCCTCCATGTTATTCTAATACCCATATAGCAGATGCTGGATGACAGCCAGCCTCTGCTGCCATCCGTTCCTAACTGAAGGCTGAAATTTGTGGGTTTATGGCACCAAAGTCTTACTTTTTCCTACTAAGGTGGCATTTCCTTTTCTAGAGCAGCTGAGCTTTAGGAACTTGTTCTTACCATGAGACCTGGCAATCAATTGGCCTATAAACAGTTGCTCTTTTTTATAAGTAAGCTTTGGCTGCATAAAGCACGTCTTTGGAGCTTTGAAAAAAGCTTCATGCAAGTGTGTAGCTCCTATTTCTGAAAACAAGCCAAATTTCTGCCTACTTTATACAGAATCTGGATAGTGTGCTGGTCTGGTAAATTCAATTGGTGGGTGAAAGTTCCTAACCTGTCACAGATAGATAATCTGTTCAGGTGTCAGTGGAGTGATGCTAGTATTGAGGTTTGTGAATACGTTGTTTTGGAGAAAACTCTGGCCAGATGTGCTCCTTTAGAACTAGTTCAGAAGTTGGTTTGCGTATTTGTTGCAAGAGTTGGATGATGGGGAGAGAAAGCACTTGCTATTTTCCATGCTCTCAATTAAGGTCTATCTGCTGCTCATTTTCAGCATACTGTACTATTTATAGAGTCAGCTCATGGTGCTGACAAAATCGGTATATTTTTTCTGCATTTAGCTTATAATAGTTTGGTGTGCCATCAGGTCATTGGGAGAAACCCTTTTTGATCCTGATCTACTTTTGACTTCTCAACACTGGGACTGTGGAGTGTTGATTGGAAGTGTAGCTGTCTCGTTAACTTCCAGACCTGCTGATCTGAAATCTGTTAAATTACCACATAGGATCTGAAGTGGAGTGATCTTTTCATGTATCTGTCCCTACTTTTCTTAACAAAATCTTCTTCTTATTTCACTTAATGCATTTTTCTGCAGGACAGAGTAAGATGTCAGAAGATGGAACATGTTGTAAAGATGACCACCAGCAATTTCAGTAGTTCTAAAAACAGTGACATGATTAATTGCTGCTGACCTGCCCACAATGTTGTACCTGTGCTGTTATGCAGCAATGGATATGAGCTATTTTGAGGGGAGTCATATCTTGACTTCAGATTGGATATTGTGTTTGCGTTCAACTTGCTTTTTCTAACACTGAGAAAATGGCACTTTCTCTCAGCTGAGATTTCAGACTGGTAGAGATTTGAACTTCTTTACAATTTAGAATTTTAAAAATCCTTTTATTCTCAGTGTGACTGGAGTTTCTTCAGGATTTAATGTAGTGTGTGTTGTTTTGCCCTACTGGATACGTTTCTTCTCTAGGTCTTGGGGATCATTTTTGTCCCCCCCATTCTGCCCAGATTGCAGCTGCTGATGTATATTCTTTGTTAAAATTTTGCCTACAGATCATAGATTCATAGAATGCACTGAGTTGGAAAGTACCCTCGAAGGTCATCTTGTCCAGCCACCAATGATTAAGAACTGCATATTCTGAAGAGCTCTCTGGACAGACTAAAGAAACAATGAATCAAATACTTTGGGGATTTTATTGCAAATGAAGTCTGTAAATATTCTATGAGGTGGATGTAACATGATTAGAGTACAGATCCTATGAACATATTAGGGGCGCTAAATCTCAAATGCCTTTTGATGCTAGTTTGTACCATTTCTGTTTTGGCAGAACGTTAGTATGTTTTTCAAAGATGTAAACTTCTAGGATGTTAGCTAATTAATATGGAAAAAACCCAAAGTATATAAGAGTAGCTTACATGTAGACTAGTGAGTTAAACAGTTCAACAATGTAAATAGATGACCCTAATTGAAACCTAAACTCACCTTTTGAGATTATAATGATCAACTCAGGGATATTACATTTATGATTGAAACTACCTGAAAAGGAGGTTGTGAGTCGGTCTTTTCTCCCTAGTACCGGGTGATGGAATGAGGAAATGGCCTGAAATTGTGCTGGGGAGGTTTAGGTTGGATATTAGGCAAAATTTCTTTATTGGAAGAGTGCTAAGGCATTGGAACAGGCTGCCTGGGGAGGTGGTGGAATTGCCATCCATGGAGGTGTTCAAGAAACTTGTGGATGTAGCACCTTGGGACATGGTTTAGCAACTATGATGGTCTTAGGTTAACAGTTGTACTCAATGGTCTTAGAGATCTTTTCCAACCAAAACAATTCTATGATTCTATGATTCCTCCTACTCTGTGAAATAGGCATTGTAAATACCTTTCCCTCTACTTCCTTCCCCTTCCAGGAATCCAAACCATTTTTTTCCCCATATTTGTTTATGTATATTCATGGCACTAATAGCTGCCACTGCCATTTTGTAGTGACTTCATTCTAGAAAATTAAAAGGTCACCTAAACAAAGGAAGTAAATTAATTTTATTATTTCCTAGTATTTTTTTGCTAATTATAGTCAAAATTTATTTGGCTTTTTCAGAATGTTACTAAAGAAAATAAAAAGGAGGTGTGAGATGTACTTCTGTTTTTTAAAGAGAAATGCAAGACACTGGAGTGTTCAGTTATTTTTATAGAGGCTGCGACTTTTCTTATTTGGTAGGGATTCAATTATATTTTATTTTGTTGTGCTTGCAGAAAGAACTCCTGTTTATCAAACAGTCAGAGTAAAAGTTTCAAGATGTTCCTTTTTTTTTTACTCATATCAGTAATCTGCAGTAGTTCAAAGTGTCACAGCACAGAATAGGCATTGGAGAGTAATGTAATATAACCTTTTTCTACCTATAATCAATCACGATTTTTGTTGATGCTGCCAAATAGAAGACAACCTGTAAGCATAAAGCTTAGCCAAAACTGGATGAGCTGTAGTGATGAGACGAGAGGGAATGCCTTTAAGGTGGAATTTGACTGGATATTAGGAAGAAATTCTTTACAGTGAGGGTGGTGAGACACTTGAACAGGTTGCCCGGGGAGGTTGTGGATGCCCATTCCCTGGAGGTGTTCAAGGCTAAGCTGAATGAGGCCTTGAACAACCTGGTCAAGTGGGAGATATCCCTGCCCCTGGCAAAGGGGTTGGAACTAGATGATCTTTAAGGTCTATTCCAACCCAAACTAATCTAGTTTGATTGGGAAAGAAGAAAAAATGTGAAATCATACAACAGATTCGTGAATAATATTTTTTATGAGAAGCAACAGGTCAAACTTGATTGTATTTTTTATGAGAGTGATAGGCAAATGTTGAAGCTGGTGTTGGAACAGGTTCTGGAGCAGCACGCAGCAGCACCAGGGAGTCCTCCTTGCTTTATAATTCTCATAGCTTCAGCTGTTTCCTCCTCCTAGGCAGTATGTTGCCAATACACTTTGCAAGAACGACAGATAAACTGTGAGCTTCCAGGGTGTGTATTTCACACGGCACAGTTCCAAGGGAACTCTGTGCCAGACCTCATCCCAAGTTTGTGCCTTTAAGGATAACTTGAGGCTTTTGGTTGATAAACACCTCTTCTCAATTTCCTCCTCCAAAACCTCATTTCAGATCAGGAGAGCCAGGCTGTGACCACTGGGGTGGGGTATGGCCTGCCAGAACACTTTACCAGGCTATTTTCATTCTTCAAAGCAAGGAGCCCTGTGGGGGCTTTATAAATCATAGAATCATAGAATGGTTTAGGTTGGAAGACAACTTAAAGATCATCCAGTTCCAACCCCCCACCATAGGCAGGGACACCTCCCACTAGATCAGGTCGCTCAAGACCCCATCCAGCCTGGCCTTGAACACATCCAGGGAGGGAGCAGACACAACCTCCCTGAGCAACCTGTTCCAGTGCCTCACCACCCTCACTGTGAAGAATTTCTTCCTAACATCCCGTTCAAATCTCCCCTCCGCCAATTTGAACCCATTCCCCCTTGTCCTGTCATTACAAGACCTTGTGAACAGCCCCTCCCCAGCCTTCCTGTAGGCCCCCTTCAGATACTGTAAGGTTACTATAAGGTCTCCTCAAAGCCTTCTCTTCTCCAGGCTGAAAAGCCCCAACTCTCTCAGCCTGTCCTCATAGCAGAGGTGCTCCAGCCCTCTGATCATTTTTGTGGCCCTCTATGGACTCCAACAGTTCCATGTCCTTCCTGTGCTGGGGGCTTCAGAACTGCTCACAGTACTCCAGGTGGAGTCTGACAAGAGCAGAGTAAAGAGGGAGAATCCCCTCTCTTGCCCTGCTGATAATGCCTCTCTTAATGCAGCCCAGGACATGGTTGGCACGGCTAAGCTGTAGCCCCTTCTATGCTGTCCTCTTCTTTTAAATAGACCTGTCTTTAAGGTGGAAGGGCATGTGCACCAGCATTTTGTTCATGTGATGTAGTTACACAACCTTTCATATGGTGGAGAACTTACTAATGTTTATAAATATCCAAAGGGTAAGTGTAAAGAAGAAGGGGCCAGTCTCTTTTTGATGGTGTCCTGTGGTAGGAACAAGGAGCAATGAATACAAACATAGCAGGATGTAGGCTTTTATTCTAGGTTAATATCAGGACTCTTCATGATGACTGACAGAGGATGGCCAAACCAAGTGTAGAAACCAAATTGTATGCTAAACAGACAGAATAATTTTGTCTGTGATAAAGTCTTATTTTGTTTTCTAAGAGAAGATATATTTGATACAAAATAATAAGCTTCTTTTCTTTTTCCTGCTTGCTGCTGAATCATAAGAAACAGCTGTTAACAATTTCGGTGTCTTTGAATTTCCTAGCTTCTCTCAGCAGAGCTTCCCAAATTCTTGGACTCAGAAAATTCTTTTAAAAATGAGTGTCATAATCTGATTATCAGTGAAGGAAACATAAACTTACTGATGCACTTTTAGTTTTGGAGTTACCGTGTTTTTATATTAATGGAGGCTGTCTTTGTCCTTAAAGCAAAATAAACTAAAGAACAAGTTTCTGAACAGCTTTCACATTTGTGATATACTGAATATGGTTGTGTCCTGTCATCCTGCAGAGAGAGCAGATGGATGAGTGAATGTATAAACCTGTCTAGAAATTCTACTGAATATGTACGTTTCAGTTCGAAGATGCAGTGCGATAAAGAACATTATCAAATAAATGTATCACAATATACATATGTGCCAAACCAGAGTGTGTGTATATGCATGTGTATAGAATCATAGAATTGTTTTGTTTGGAAAAGATCTCTAAGGTCAGGGCAATCCTCAATATTAATACTGTCCCTGTGGGATGATGAGATCAACGACAGACCTGCCGAAAAGACCTTGAGGGCAGTGGTGGATGAGAAGTGGGACATGAGCCAGCAATGTGAACTTGCAGCCCAGAAGACAAAACATATCCTGGGCTGCATCAAAAGAAGTATGGTCAGCAGATCGAGAGCTGATTCTCCCACTCTGCTCTGGTGAGACCTCACCTGGAGTACTGTGTCCTGCCCAGGGGCCACCAACACAAGAGAGACATGGACCTGCTGGAGCAGGTCCAGAGGAGGGCCACAAAGATGATCAGAGAACTGGAGCACCTCTCCTATAAAGACAGGCTGAAAGAATTTGGTCTCATTAGCCTGAAGAAAAGGTGGTTGGTGGGAAACCTTTATAGCTCCATTTCTGTATCTGAAGAGGACCTACAGGAGGAATGAGGGGGGACTGTCTAGAAGGGCTTGTAGTGATAGGACTAGGAGCAGTGATTTTAAACTGGAGCAGGGTAGATTTAGACTGGACATTAGGAGGAAGATCTTCACAATGGGAGTGGTGAAATACTGGAACAGGTTGCCCACGGATGTGATTGAGGCCCTGTACTCAGAGACATTCGAGATCAGATTTGATGTGGCCTTGAGCACTCTGACCTAGTTGGAGGTATCTCTGCTCGCTGCAGGGTGTTTGGACAAGATGGCCTTTAAGGGTCCTTTCTGGACTGATACCATCTGCGAATCTGAATCATGGAATGCAGCCTTCAGCCTAACACCTCCATGGCTATTAAACCATGTCCCACAGTGATGTGTCTACATCTTTCTTGAACACCTCCAGGGATGGTGACTCCACCATCTCCCTGGTCAACCTATTCTAATGCCTGGTATGTACAGACCTATGTTCATCTGATGCATTAATGTCAAATTCAAAAAAATGTGGTGCTGAGAGTGGACCATTTTAGCTCATGTGATGACAGTGTGCTTTAGTAATTTCTCCATCTCTGGAGAGCTTACTAAACACTAAATAAAATGCCTCAGAATATAACTGATTGTTTTAAATCATTCAATTTCATTTATCTCCTGGCCAGATTCTTCATGTTGAGGACTATGGCAAAGAAAACCCCTAATTTGCACTGACAATGAGAACACACAGTTTGTTCTGCTGGCTTCTCAACTCTGAGATTTTATAAAATATACATTCAAACAAAGCTCAGTTGTTAATGTAAGCACATTTCATAACTCTAAACTTAGCCAAACAGAAATCAAGTAGTGTTTCTATTTCTTTTCACTTAAAATTAAAGTGTCTTAAAAAATAAAAAATAAAAAAAAATATANNNNAATAAAAAATAAAAAAAAATATATATATATATGTATATATATTATATAGAGATCACAGAATCAGAATTAACCAGGTTGGAAGAGACCTCTGGGATCACTATCATCCAACCCTTCTAATGAACTAAACCATGGCACTAAGTGCCTCATCCAGCCTTCTCTTAAACACCTCCAGGGATGGTGACTTCACCACTGCCCTGGGCAGCCCATTCCAATGGGCAATCATTTGTTCTGTGAAGAATTTCTTCCTAATGTCCAGCCTAAACCTGCCCTGGTGCAGTTTGAAGCTATGTCCAGCTGAGGCCAGCTGAGGACAGCCTGCCTTGCCATTGAAAATTGAGGCAAAGAAGGTGTTAAGCACCTCTGCCTTTTCCTCATCTCTCGTCACTACATTCCCCTCTTTGTCCAATAAAGAGTGGAGCTTATCTCTGCCCCTCTTTTTGTCATTAATATATTTATAGAAACACTTCTTGTTATCATTCATAGCACTGGCCAGTCTAAAGTTCTAACTGGGCTTTGCCCTCTCATTTTCTTCCTACACAACCTAGCAACATCCTTATTTTTTTTCCAGAGTTATCACTCTTTCCACAGGTGATAGCTGCCTTTTTCCCCCCCCCCCTTAATTCCTTCACAAGTCCCTGGCCCATCCAGGCTGGTCGTCTTCCACACCAGCTCTGCTTTCAGCACATGGGCACAGCCTGTTCCTGTGCCTTCAAGATTTCTCTCTTAAAGTAGGTCCAACCTTCCTGGACCCTTTTGTTTTTAAGGGCTTTTTCCCAAGGTACTTTTCAAGTTAGTTCTTTGAATAATCCAAAATCTGCCCTCTGGAAGTCCAGTGTGGATGTTTTGTGGATATCCCTCCTAGCTTCACTGAATATTGAAAACTTTTATTATTTCACAGTCACTGCACCCCAGACAGCCTCTGACCACCACATCTCCCACCAGCCCTTCTCTACTTGTAAGCAGTAGGTCAAGCAGATCCTCACCCCTGGTTGGCTGGCACACCAGCTGTGTCAGAAAGCTATCCTCTATACTCTGTAAAAACCTTCTAGAATGCCACCTCTCTGCTGTGTTGAGTTCCCAGCAGATATCTGGCAGGTTAAAGTCACCTACAAGAATATGGGCTGGGAGTCTTGAAACATCTTGCATCTGTTTATAGAAAAACACATCCACTTCCTCTTCCTGGTTGGGTGGCCTGTAACAGACCTACCAGTATGTCAGTCTTATTGGTTTGCCCTCTGATTTTCACCCATAGGCTTTCAACCCACTCATCACTGGTTACAAGCTCCATGGCATCAAGAGCTTCCCTAACATACAGGGCCACCCTCCACCCCTTTTCCCTCTCCTGTCTTTCCTGAAAAGCCTGTATCAGTTCATTGTAGCATTCCAGTTGTGTGATGCATCCCACATTTCTGTAATGGCAATGACATCCTAGTCTTCCTGTTGCACCAAGGCTTCCAGCTCATCCTGCTTGTTGCCCATGCTATGTGCGTTAGTGTACATGCACTTCCGCTGAGCTGCTGATTTTACCTCTGACACTAGCTCACCACCCTCAGCTTCCTTTGTGAAGAGCCTCTTTCCATCCCCTACCTCTCTCAAACCTAGTTTAAATCCCTCTCAATGAGGGCTGCCAACTCCTGGGATAGAATATCAAAACTTGAATAATGAAAAAAGGCAGCACTAATATAAGAACCTCTTTTCTTTCTCACCTGTCTTTTTTTTTTGACTGTGTGGGTTTAACACCAAATCTTAAGCATTTTATCTTTTATTACCAAGTGTATCTGTGGTAGTTTGAGGGGATCCCAGGTCTCCCTTAAAGAAAACCAGAGGCCTGTCCCAGGGGGATAGAACTGCTTGTCCCAGGATATTGTAGTATTGTTATATCTTTGTGAGAATTGACACAAATTCTGCCACCATTGTTGTGTTCCATTTGATGGGCATCTATAAAATCTATATCATTTCCAGGATTTTGCAGTTTGCTCTCCTCCCTGCTACTCATTGAATTATTTTTTTCCTAAAAAAAGGTATTTACTCTTTATTAAGAACTGAAATATGAAGTCTGACTCTGTAAACAGAAGGAGAATAGTAAAAAAACTAAATGAGCAGATAGAGTAGGTGTGAAATGTTAAGGTCATCAGAACCAGCACATCAGGGAGTGTTACAGGAAACTGCTGCAAATGACTGTGTTAGAAATGTTGTAAACAGCCCAATAAGGGTTTATTTTTCAAGTTGGCTATTCAAAGAGAAGTTATAAAAAAAGGAGTAACGATCCTGAGTTATCTAAAAATTGCTGCCTGTGGAATGCTTTTTATATTAAGACACTCCAGTCACTTCAGTAGAGTACATTTCCATGGACAGCTCTGGTAGCTTAGGTGACATCTCACAGGAGAGGTATCCAAACAAAGTTACTGACTTTAGGATTGTGCCTTTAAAGTCAAACACAGAACAAAGCTTACCTTTTCTTTTGGAACATGATCTGCAGCTACTGTCATAGAATCACAGGATTAGTTTTGTTGGAAGAGACTTTTAGATCATCAGGTCCAACTCTTAACCTAGCAGTGACAAGTCACTAGTTCAAAGCAAACAAGGGAGTATAGAACTGTTGAGGTTGGAAGAGACTTTTGAGATTATCAAGTCCAACTGCTTGCCTAGAGCTTGCAATCCCACCACTACTGCAAAGCCACCACCACAAAACTGTGTCCCCTAAGCACCACATCCACGTGTCTTTTAAATGCTTCTGGGGATGGTGAGTGCATCACCTCCCTAAGCAACCTATTCTAATGCCTGACCACTTTTGCAGAAAACAAGTTTTTCCTAAAATCAAATTTAAAACTTCCCTGACAGTTTCAGGCCATTTCCTCTTGCCTTATCACTTGATGCTGGGGAGAAGAGACCAACCTCCACCTAGCTCCAGTCTCCTTTCAGGGAGCTGTAGAGAGCAATGAAGTCTCCCCTCAGCCTCCTCTTCTGAAGACTAAGCAATCCCAATTACTTCAGCTGTTCCTTGTGAGACTGTGTTCAAGGCCCTTTATCAGCTTTGTTGCTTGTTTCTGGACACACTCCAGGACCTCACTGTACTTCTTGTAGTAAGGAGCTTAAAGCCGAACTTAGCTCTCATGGTGCTGAGTACAGGGGAAACATGAGCACTAATAGGGCAAAATTTGTTCTGCATTAAGTAAGCTTACCAGAAAAGGTGAGGTAATACACACATTATGAGATAGTCTGGATCCTTTGTGTAATAAGAATGGAGAAACAGAAACATTATCTGAAGAGAAAGTGAAGGTTAGAATGCAACTAAAAATGTGTTTTGCTGCAAAAATAATACCAAAAAATGACTACAAAAATAAATCCTCTTTATAGCACTGATGATGAGAACCAGAAAGGAACTGAAATTGAATTATTTTAATACTGCCAAGAGACTTGAAGTATCTACTTCATGAACTGAAGCTCATAGTTGTATGTACTCTCTTATGTTTGCCCTGAATGCAATGGCAGTGAACAAGACCTGACACGAGTAATGACTGGTGGTGTGCCACCTTTCCATTTTATGCTTGAGATGTTTGTATTAAATAAGGAAGTGTAATGACTTCTTTGGTGTTATACAGTAAATCATCATCTTTGCCCTTTCCTAATGAAATTATAACAGCTGAACAAGCAAGATAACATGAGGAGTTTCTTAGAGAATTAAGGTATAGGTCCAGGTGCTGTGAGAAAGTGGAATGGTGTTGAAATGGCTCAGGATGGGGTTTTCTGCATTATGGTCTCAGTGTTGTCTTCCATTGGGATTCAAGTACTCCTATGTCCTTCTTCTTAAAGATATTTCAATGTCCTAAACATTCGTGATATGCATTTTACCTTATCACATCTGGTAGACTCAGCATGTGATTTGAGGACTTGTGATATCATAGGATCATCATAGAATGGTTTGGGTTGGAAGAAACCTTAAAGATCATCTAGTTCCAGTCTGCCTTACATTGGCAGGGACACCTTCCACTAGACCAGGCTGGTCAAAAAGACCCATCCAACCTGGACTTGAATGCTTCCAAGGATGGGAGTAGGTTCAAGATATGATCACTCCAGCTTTTTCTAAGATAAATAATAATTTAGGATATTTTTGGTATTTTTATTTTAGATACAAATAGCCTCTCCTTCTCTAAGTAGGAAAGCTCTGGTTTACTGGGAGTAATTTTTAAAAGCCTAAGTGTTCCAGTGAGCTCAGCATCTTCATTCCTTTCCCAAGTATTGTTCTGAATGGCAGCATGCTTGAATGCATTTGGAGGTCTGGCTGCAGATCTCTAAGGATGTAAAGACTGAGCTCACATGCCAGTATTTATTTCTTGAAAATTTGACCAAATATTTCACTAATTTCAGGAGATTTATGCATGGCTTCCTATGATCTTGTTCTTTGATTTTTAGAAATCAGCCATTTTTAGAAACATTTAGAAGCAACCATTTTTAGAAATCAAAGAAGGAAAAAGTGACGCTTGTAACTTCCTACGACTATCCAAATACTCAGTTTTTGCAATAGCAAATCAATATTCTGGTTTTACTTCTTTATTTGGATGTAGTAGGGACAGGTAGCTGTTTCTGTAACATTTGTAAAAACAGTATGTTGTGGCTGTGGAAAAGTGTTGTTTGTATAGTGAAACAAAATGAATTGCAGAAGTTTGATTCATGGCTGGATATTTTTAGTGTCCAATAATGTTCAAACTATTCAACTTTCCCCCATCTTAGCATGAATACGAAAGTTTTTCTGCAATGTACTTTTATAGGGGTCAGACTGGACTCTTGCTTAATATCCTGGACACTAAGAGATAATCTGCTTTCAGGAACCCTGTAGGCATTTCCTAACTTGGAGGTCTGTGTTTCTTGCTTGCATTTTATTTGATATTAACTGAGGGATGAGAAAATAGGATGATGATGGATTGGTGAACAGCCATAGAAAAAACTCAATTAAAATTTTGCTTTGTAAACATCTGTTTCAAAGAATTCTAAGTAATTAGTCAGACCCTTGGGTTTTGTTTTTACGCACGTTGAAGTGCACGAAAAACATGCTTATGCCAGGAAAGGGGTAAATGAACTGCTGTGAGGTAGTTAGTCTTGCTTCAGTGCAGATACTGAGATTAACAGGATAGAAGAGCAAAGCATTACTCAGTTTAAGGAACATGGGGAGGGAGAGCAGACTTGGCACATGATTTCTGCTTCTGATATTTTTTTCTCAACTGGCTGGAGTATTTCATGTTTGCCTGACATCTACTAGTTCTTTACTATCGTTTCTTCTCATTAGTTGGTGAATAAATTTAATTGGACTTGAGTTCTGCTTCAGTTGTTCCTAGAATCTCTTTTTTGAAACTAGTTCTGCCTTCCATTTCTCTGGTGTTTTTAAGGGAGAAGTTACCCATTGACTAACTCCATAATTTTCTCATGTTTGTTCAGAACACTTAAATACTATGTAGCCCGGGTAAGGTGCTAGTAAACTTACTGCTTTGTGCTGTACAAATTTGAGCTAAAGCTTTTTCTATCACCCGTTAATCTTCAGATGGCTTCTTAGATTCTTTCTCCGTATAAGGAGTTTAATATGAAAACCTCCTTGACTTCCCAAACAGTGGAATCCAGTGCTGTCAGCCAGGAAAAAATACAAATGAAAAGGGTCTTAGGTTGTGGCATACGAACCAATTTAATTTTATGCCTGAGTGTTCAGAGGAAAAGGATATTCAGAACAATTCCATGTTCTCTACTTTGAGGATGCATACTAGACACTTTGGATGGATGGATTTCACAAATCAGCATTTTTGTTTCTTGTATATTATCCTTGCATATTTTTAACTGTTTTTAAATTGTATAGGTGACTTCGAGGGTTGCTTTTAATTGGCTGATACACATTTACATAGAATCTGCTTTGTTAGCTTTGTTAAAATCGTTTCTGTGATGCATTCTAGGGATTTACGGTTTAAGATGCTCTGTTGAATAAAGTTTCCATTGGTTTGAGGTGTTTAGCCCACTTAAAGCTAGGTAAGATAGTTGGGTTTTGCTTTCTTCTGCCTTACTTGGAACAGGTTAAATTTGAGAACTTCAATACTAATCTCTCACTTTTCTGTACTTACTGTGTGGGCTAGTTCATGGCTCTAGTAGGAACCAAAACTGTGACTTCTTCCTACTGTCAAAATTTAGGATTAGATGCTTTGCAAAAAGTTTGAGTATTTAAATAGCTATTCTGTGTTACACTCTAACTGAAGATTTTTTTCCTTTTTTTTTTTCTTTTATTGCAGCTGTACCGCTCCTGCATCATTGTACCTTGTTCTCTCACTCTGATTTAAATACTTTATCAATAGTATAACCTCATTGCACTGAACGTTTTCTTCTCACATGCTATACAAATTACATTCTATCCATGGCCACATTTAAAACTAGTCAGTCTATTTTTTATGCTAGATCTTTGGACTTGCATTTGTATATGAATCCTTGAGTCCTTGCATCCCTGTTCTTTGGGTTTTATTATTACTATTATAATTGTATTTTTACTTTTTTTTTAATCTACTTGGTTGAAGTACTGTTTGGTTAGACAAAACTTTGCTATTTCCTGTCATCCTTCATTACCTGCTTTATTGCTTTCATTTCCAAAAATACAGAGTTTTAGTGATTGCATCCCCAATTGGTGCATCGCCCTGAACTGTGTATGCCTTTGCATCTGCCAACCTTAAATTAAAAAAAGTATTTGTCTTAATTTAAAACTTAAATACTTAATTTTTGTTTTGTGTTAGGTAAAGTTTGTGCATCCTATTCCAAAGTTTGTACATCCAAAAATCTTTCCAGAGTTTTATAAAAATCTGAAATGCTGCTTTATTCTATGAACATGGTACTAGGACCACTTCAAAGATGTTCTATGTTGTTTGCTTTGTAATCAGGTGGCTAAAAAGCTTATTTCGTCTGTGAGCACTTCACAAATTCCTATGTATGTTACTTTTATCATGAATGTCTCTTTCTCAGTTTTTACTGAGAAATGCCCTGGATGTCTCCTGGATGTCATAAAACAAACTATTTTTGCATGTAGTAATCAAAATAGCCAAGGGCAAGATTGTGTATGCTGTTTAGAGACTTGGGTCTTTGTGTATGTAAGCATCAAGAGGAATGCGGCCAGCAGGTCGAGAGAGGTGATTATTTCACTTTGCTCTTGTGAGACCTCGTTTCAAATACTGCATCTAGTTCTGGTGTCCCCATCATAAAAAGACATAGAACTGTTGGAGTGAGTCCAGAGGAGGGCCACAAAGGTGATCCAAGGGTCAGAGCACCTCTGCTATGAGGATAGACTGAGTGAGATAGGAGAGGAGAGGATGACCTTCCAATACCTGAAGGGAACCTCCAGGAAAGCTGGAGAGGGACTTTTCATAAGGGTGTCTAGCGACAGGACAAGGGGGAATGGACTTAAGATGAGAGAGTAGGTTTAGACTAAATCTTAGGAAGAAGTTTTTCAGTACAAGAGTGGTGAGACTCTGAAATAGGTTGTCCAGAGAGGTTGTGGATGCCCCCTCCCTGAAGGTGTACAAGGCCAGGCTGGATGAGGTCTTGAGCTACCAAGTCTAATTGAGAGGCATCCCTGCCCATGGCAGAGATGTTGGAGTAGATGATCTCTAACATCCCTTCCAGTCTAAGACATTCTGTGATTAAACTGGATACTTCAGTGAAATGCTGGCAATGAAACCTGAAATTATATGGAATTAGCTTGATTTTAACATTGATTACAGACAAGAAATTTAGACTAGACTAAACTTGAAATTTAATAATGTTTGTAAGCATATTTGAGAAACAGCCTTGTATATAATTCATGTGAAATAAGTATTTTATTTTACAAAGCTAGTAAACACTCTATTTGGAATTTTCTTTACATTGGAATGTTCTTTTTCTTTCTCTGCATCTGAAGTTAATACAGAGGTAAAGAAGATGAGAATTCATAAAGGTCAGGATTTTGGATTTGTAAGGTACATTTGTTTAATAAAATTGTATTCACCATGGTGTTGGATGCTCACCATTGCAAGAAATTGTTTTCTACAAGGTTTTCTAAGTCTCTTTACTCTTTGCTAAACTGGGGATTTCTGAAGTTTAATAAGTTCAATATATTGCCCTTCTGTAGTTTCAGTATTGTATAGTTTTCAATCATCTTTTATTTCTAGGCCAATACTACACTCAGGGAGACGTAAAGCAGTACATAAAAATAGTAACAATGCTCTTCACCCTCTTTTCAGGAGAGCTGACTGTGTGAACTCTGAGTGTATTCCCTGCTCTTTTGGTCATTGGTATTACATTGTGTTCAGAGACCATGAGAAAACTTGAGTTATAGACCAAAGATGATCAAGACATTGAGATACTGGAACATGTCCAGAGAAAGGCAACAAAGCTGATGAAGGGTCTAGAGAACAAATTTTATGAGGAATGGTTGAGGGAACTGGTATTGTTTAGTCTTCAGAAGAGGGGGCTGAGAGGAGATCTCATTGCTCTTTACAGCTCTCTGAAAGCAGGTTGGAGTGAGGTGGGGGCTGGTCTCTTCTTCCTAGTATCAGGCGATAAGAGGAAAAGGCCTGAAATTGTGTGTGGAGTGGGATGAGGTGTGAGTGGGATGGTGGTTAGGTTGGATGTGAGGAAATACTTCTTTCCTGCAAGAGTGGTCAGGCATTGAAACAGGATGCCCAGGAAGGTGGTGAAGTCACTGTCCTGAGAGGTGTTCAAGAGAAGTATAGACTTGGTACTTCGGGACATGGACTCGATGATCTTAGAGGTCTTTGCCAACCAAAAGAATTCTGTGATTCTGTATAGAGATGATATTTCAGTAAGAATTGTGCTCATTAGAGCAATTAGTAACAGATTTATGAATGTGGTGCTGTATTACAATGGTGAAGCTTCGTTGAACATGGTTTACAAGGTACTTTGAGCTTTAATATATTGGTTTTTGTAGGAGTTTATATTTATAATCTTTATTTTTTATTGGCTATACTTAAATTTTGCCTATTAGGATTTTGGAGCTTTATAGCAAGCTTGTATAGGTATAAAAAGTTAAGTAATTTTATCCAGTTAGTGTATTCATCCAAATATGTCATCAAACTTCTCAATTTTGTTCTTAGAAGGCCAGTTAGGGACAAACTGATTCATTCTTCTGTCTGACAGAATGCAAAGACATCCAGAATTTAGCTGGCAAGACTACTGACCAAAAAAAAAAAAAAAAAAAAGGAGAATTTCAGTATTTTGGGGAGTGTGTCTTGCTTCTTACTTCCCCAGTTGGCTACAAGATACAATTTTCAAATGAGAAACATGTGAAATCTTGCCTAAACTCCAAACATTTAAACAAACAATGTCTCAATTTCCTGGTGACTTAAATGCAGATTGTAAGATCTGAACATTCCTAAAAGTCATCTTAATAATCTTGTGTCAGAATAAAGTTTACACTGCTGAGATTTTTCTGTTAACCCTGAAGTTCTTAGCATACAAATCAAACTGAAGGGAAAGGAGGGTGCACGGTCTTAGTTTCTGCTGGATTTAATTTCCTTTTCCACAGGATTGTCTGGGTTTTGTTCACTGTTTTCCCAGTTTATGAGGACAAAGGAAGTTAGCATAGAGCATCAAGAAATGCAAGTGAGATGAGAACAATTATAATTGACTGAAATGGAAGAATAGTTCAAAGAAAACACTGTTCTGTTGCCTATAGCCTTACAATATCTGTAGGACATGTGTCTTTCCCCAGATATTGTGAATCAAATTTCCCAGTAATGTATAAGAAGAAATGCGTGGACATGGCAGTTCAGGACAGTCTAGTGGCCGTGGTGGTGCTGGTTTGATGGTTGGACCTGACAGTCTTAGAGGTCTTTTCCAACCTTAACGATTCTATGGTTCTAGCTTTTTGTGGCCACTGTGTCTATGCAAACTCTAGCTTTTAGCAGTCATGCTACCCAGCACAAACTTTTCAGTGAGGAGGGTGAAGAGTGGCTAATTGCCTCTGCCTGCTCTTGGGTTCCTTCAAGTTGTGCTTCACAGGGGCCACTGTGTCAGGCTTTTATCCCAAGATATGTGCACTTGAGACTTACTGCAGAAGAGGATTGAGTAGTTCTCAATTTTGAATTGTGCTTAAGCAGTTAGACTCATCCCTTTAGTCTTTCATCTTAAGGTTTTATCTGTGATGGATCTCAGCTGGGTCTGTGTCTGTGGAGCAAATTGGCTGCTTTGGGGTTCTTTTCAGTCTTAGTCAAATATCTAGAGAGCTTTCAATATGGTAACAATCATACCATAAAGGACTGCATTCAGATGTTAAAAAGAATGAATTATTGAATTAACAGAAAAGTGTAATTTTATTTATTACAATATAACTTTTATAGAACGGTTTTAGGAGGATTGATATCTGTCTGTATTCTGGACATTTGAACTTGCATTTGGCCTTCGAGTATCTGAAGGGGGCCTACAAAAAGCTGGGGAGGGACTTTTTAGGCTCTCAGGTAGTGAGAGGACTAGGGGGAATGGAGCAAAGTTGGAGATGAGGAGATTCAGATTGGATGTGAGGAAGAAGTTCTTCACCACGAGAGTAGTGAGACCCTGGAATGGGTTGCCCAGGGGGGTGGTTGGGACCACATCCCTGGAGGTGTTTAAGGCCAGGCTGGATGAGGCTTTGTCCAGCCTGATCTAGGGTAGGGTGTCCCTGCCCATGGCAGGGGGGTTGGAACTAGATCCTTGTTGTTCCTTCCAACCCTGACCGATTCTAGGAACTGAGAAGTTAAAATGTCGAGATTATGCTTGAAGAACAAACCTTTGTTGCCAAGAATGAGACTAGATGATCTGTGGTGTGAAATATTAGTTTTTAAAATGAAAATTTTTATGTCCTTCCTGGCATTTTATTTCTAAATTTATACATATTCTGTGGCATTTTAGCTATGTCTTCTTAGCAGAAAGGTTCAAATGTTGAGCATAATTTTTAAATTTTTCAGTGTGTTCACACTTTTGGTCTTCAGACACTAAACTAAAGAAAGAAGTGGTCAGGCATTGGAACAGGTGGCCTGGGGATTTGGTGGAGTTGCCACCCCTGGAGGTGTTCAAGAAACATGTGGGCATGGCACTTTGGGATGATTTAGTGGCCATGGTGGTTGGACTTCATGATCTTAGAGGTCTTTTCCAACCAAAACAATTCTATGATTCTATGATTTTGGTATTTATTTTAAACGTTTTTGTAGAGACATTTGTCTTAAACTGCTTCAGTCTTCCATGCATGCTTCTTTCATATGTGTATATAAAGCTTAGAGATTTTGTAGCTGGATGTAAATGCTTTGAAGCTTGCAGTATGCCATGGGAAACTTGATTATGAGTTTAGATCACAGGTCTTGGTAACAGATGTAAGACCTGCATTGTCAGTTCTCATGGACTTCTTTTTTTCTTTTTGTCTTGTCAGTTCTTCAGATATGAACATTTAAGTCACTCATTTTTTTTCTGCCACAAGAAAGATCTTAGCTTCATTGAGATTTCTCCTTCCCCATATTCAGGCAGGAATATGTTTTCCCATAGCAGTGGGAAATTATGATAGTGTCGAACTTTCAGAGAACAATTTATAGATTTTCCCCTCTGTCTGATGTTGTGTATTTTCTTTTCTAACAGCAGTTACAAAATCCTGTGCCAGTTTCTCTGTCTCTCACAACAGCCCCACCCTGCAATGAATCAGAAAGTGCACCGTGTCTTTTTTTGGTCACAGGTCTTGGTGCAATCATCTGCTTCTATTGTTACTTATGATTAGGCTAGTTATGCTGTGCTGCACATGGAACAGTGCCCTCAGTCTTATTTGGAAATGTAAATTGGTGACTAGAGTGGGTGCCCCATTACCGAGGGCAGTGCCTCACCATGAGCATATTTGGCCTGTGCTTCATCATCTATGCTGGTCACTCCTTAGGTTCCAAACAGACTCTATGGTGTTGATGTTGATTTACAAGCACCATAAATATTCAGAGATTTGCCAGCCTTGAGCATTGACACTATGGTTAGAAATGCTGATTAGAGCTACCTCCAGGGTGGTTTTCCACAATCGTCCTTTTGCAGGGAGGACATATGGCCACAACCATTACTTTCTCAGCTGAGGAAGTGAAAGAGAGTACCACTGTAGGAGAACACAGTTTGACTAAGGTTTTTCCATTCTCCCCAGGCTCAAATTACACAGTGATCGTATTGGTCATCATGACAGCGTGCCAGAAGCAGTAAACAGACATCTTATTTGCTTACACATCCCACCGGTGTTGGTGGGGTTGCATGAAAAATGGTTATCACCCAGATCTTGCATCTGCTTGCAGATTCCAGTAGACAGAATAACTTAGAATTGCAGCATAGGTCTAGAGAATTTCTCAGTTAACACCGAGTCGAAAGCTCTGTTTCTATTTATTCTTAATATTTGTTCTGAATAATATGACCTGATTTAAGGTCACATTAGGTTTTAAAATCTTTAGGCTAACCTGAATTCTATTAATTTATTTGCTTTAAGATAATGTATTTTAACCTTCCATCATGCACAAAAGCTGTTGCAGAAATCTTTGGGTTTTTGACAAGGGTTTGTTTTCACAACATCTGTTGAAAGTTATGTGGTGTAATGGTAGATATTTTTTCATGTACAAGCATGAGGTCATTAATCTGTGTACATCACTTCCTTCAGTACATCTCCATGCCTCAGCAATACTGTTAGTGATATTGTCCCATTGGAGTGCAATATAGAATAAGAATATGAATGTTTTGCTTGTGGGAGGTCTCTCTTCTTCACCTACAGAATACTAGATACCCATGAAAAAGGTCAAATGTACACAGATCTGGCATACATTTCACAACTTGCAAGGCATAGTCTCAGGCATATGTAATATATATGTCACTGCCAGAAAGCTGAAAGGAAATGATTGCATTTGAGTACAATGCAATCTACAACAATAGTTCAGTGTGCATGAAATTAAAAACTGCTGGTAACACATGTAGAATAAATAAGTCAACAGTGTTTATTTTTGCTGTAGTTTTCTGTAGAAATAAGGTCATGTTTCTTATAGTATTTAATTGGCTTCATTAAGAAAACCAACAAATATTAATTATACTCACTGTTAGAGAATATTGAGTTTTCCAGAGCTAGACATGCAATGTATTGTTATTCCAATGTGTGAATGTGTCAGAATTCAAGTACAGCAATGTTACACTGACAATATACTAACACATCACCTTTTAGCTGGCATGGTTCCTTCTCTCTGTGATGCCCTGCCCCGCCCCAGTTTTCAAGGCTTGCTTGCTTGACCTACTGTGTGTAGCAATTACTTTCATCTGACATTTAAACCAATTTAATTATTGTGACATATTACAATTTAATATGGGTGAGAACTGGCATGAGGAGAAGGATTTGGGGGTGTTGGTTGATGAAAAACAACATGAGCTGGCAGTGTGCACTTGCACCCAGAATGCAACCATGTGCTGGGCTGCATCAAAAGAAATGTGACCAGCAGGATGAGTGAGGTGATTCTCCCTCTCTTCTCTGCTCTCGTGAGACTCCATATGAGTGCTGCACCCAGTTCTAGGGTCTCCAGCGCAAGAAGGACATCAGACTGTTGGAGTAGGTTCTGAGGTGGGCCACTAAGATGATCAGAAGGCCGGAGCACCTCTCCAGTGAGGACAGGCTGAGGGAATTGGGTCTGTTCAGCCTGAAGGAGAGAAGGCTCTAGGGAGACGTTATAGCTGCCTTACAGGAAAGCTGGGGAAGGACTTTTTAAAAAGGGCTTGCAGTGATAGGACAAGAGGGAGTGGATTGAAGCTGGTAGAGGGCAGATGTAGACTAGATATTAGGAAGGAATTATTTGCAGTGAGGGTGGTGAGACACTGGAGCAGGTTGCCTAGGAAGGTTATGGGTGGCCCCTCCCTGGAAGTGTTCAAGGCCAGGTTAGGTAGGAACTTGAGCAACCTGATCCCTGCCAATGGCAAGGGAGTGGAATTAGATGATCTTTAAGGCCTGTTTCAACCCAAACCATTCTATGATTCTGTGGATTTTGATACACTTTCAGTGTGTTGTTTAGTCCATGCAATAATAGTGCATGGAAGGCTAAGAGTGTATTGTAGAAGTACACGACTCTGGTGAAGAGACAGAGATGACAATGTTATTGTAAGAAATGACAAACAAATATTTATGAAGTGAAGGACTGCAAAATTATTTACTTATTTGGATGGACAGAAAGATATGCTTCATTTATTTGTGTATGGGATTATTTTGGTTGGTTGGTTTGTGTTGGGTTTCCTTAATTTTTTTTTTCTTGAAGGTGCTATAAAGAAGAATTTGTGAGACTTGCTCAGGTAGAAAATGTGCTTAGATATGACAAGCTGAGTGACAAGCAATGTGGTTCTGTTACCCCACATTTAAGAACTTAGGTGTTAGAGAATCCTAAGCATAAAGCCAGGGGAAGGAGGATAAAAGAGTGTTCATTTCTGGTCTCAGAGTTGGGAATGATGACAGATTACTCATAAATGCTGAGATATGTTGTTGTGGTGCTGGTGCCGATGGCCACAGTAGACCTGAGCCATCTGCTTAGAGATGATGGCCGACTCTGAGATTCTGTGAGGAGAGTACAGAGAATAAATGGATAAATACTTAAGGACCAAGACCTTTGGGGTCCTGTGGACAGAGCAGAGGTGGACAATCAGAAGTTTCCAATTCTGTGTGCACTGTGGAGACACTTAAAGAAATGAGTTCAGCTAGAGTCATAGAAACTGTGTGGCAAAGAAGTGATGAGAGCTCATTTTTGTCCAAGGCAGCCAAAATATTGGTGACAGTGAAAGTGGATCTTAGTTCAGAGGTTTGCCTGAATGGAGTTTGTTGAACCTTTAACAAAAACAGCTTCATGTGAATCTGGGGTAGAAGCCAGACCAAAATGATGCCTATGAAGAACCAGAAGGAAAGGGTCCTCCTAGTGAGGAGGTCAGAGACTGCATTAGGAGCTGCAGAAGCCAGCAGAATCACTTGTATATCTTCAGAAATCAGCTGGACAAGAATCTGAGCAACCTATCTGACTGTGAAGTTAACCATGCACTCAGCAGGTTGTGCTGGAGATCTCCAGAGGTCACTTCTAATCTGTATCACTCAACAGATTGTCATATTGAAACTGACCTTGAAAGAGGCAGCAGCTGGAGCAACACACACAGT
Source organism: Psilopogon haemacephalus (assembly GCA_013396835.1). NCBI lineage: Eukaryota > Metazoa > Chordata > Aves > Piciformes > Megalaimidae > Psilopogon > Psilopogon haemacephalus. Next base: position 285,494 of record VWZI01011090.1, on the reverse strand, counting down.
TTTGTAGTTCTTTATTAGATTAAAAAAACTGCAGTTGTGAGACTTCTGCAGGTTAGGTTCCATTTTTTTGTAGTTGGTGAATGCAGATCCCCCTGATCTGTGTAATAATAACTTCTACCTTACTACTGAAAATGCCCCTTAATGTTTTAAGAAGAAATGTCTGATACAGTAGAATAGAATTTGGTTGGCTGGCTTTTCACTTGCATTGAGCAGAAAGAGTAAGTTTCCTTTTAGGGAATGTTAGGATTGTATCTGAACAACTGTATTTTCTTTTCCCTTGAACTAGCTTCTCTATATGACCTTTGTGAGTATGAATTGAGAGCTAAACCAGAAACCTATGCTGACTTTATTCCCTGTAGTAAAAACCTACTGTCTTAATAGATGATCCTTAAACTGGAAACCTTACTAATTGCTGATACACCAATCTTCAAAGTTTTGTGCTAGTATTTAAATTCCCATGAGCAACACTTATTGGTAGCTTTTGCACATAATAACCTTTTAAAAAATCTATCTGCATTGTTTATTAGCAACCTGCTATGTTTTTCCTATCCTATTGAACAACACTCACTTATTTACGTGTATACCTTCATAGAATCATAGAAGGTTTGGATTGGAAAGAACCTTAAAGATCGTCTAGTTCCAACCCACCTGCCATCGTGAGGAAACCTTCCACTTGACCAGGTTGCTCAAAGCCCTGGCCTTGAACACCTCTTGGAAGGAGACATCCACAGCCTCACTGGGCAACCTGTTCCATTGTCTCACCACCTTAACTGTAAAGAATTTCTTCCTAATACCCAGTCTAAATTTCCCATCTTTCAGCTTAAAGCTATTTCCCCATGTCCAGTGACTACAAGCCCTTGTAAGAAGTCCCTCCCCAAATTGATTCGTCATTGCTTTATGTATAAAACTTGTCAGAGTTCTATTTGTTCTTAATTCAAATGCAAAATTTACATCCTGAGAAGATGTAAATGTAGAAAGAGCAGTGCTTTAACTTGCTGAGTGTTTGTTGTTGTTAGGGATTATTAGGTTGGGGTTTGGTGTTGGGCTTTTTTTTTTATAGCAGGGAATTGCATGGAGATCTTGGTGGTGACATTACTTGGCAAACATTTTGGAATCAGCTCAACATGTGACATCACACCCCCTTAAGGTTTTCCACATAAAATACTCCCTCCAAAGAAAATACAAAAATTGAGACTTAATCTGAAATCTATTATTACATCCTCTAAGGTCTCACAAAGCACCTCAGAGTTCCATACCCTCCCTCTCACCCTCCATGCTTTTTTTGTTTGAACTAGGGCAGTAGACTAGATGTTGCAGATAACTGTGGTAAATGTTTTATAGGCTTCTTGGGAGAACATGGATGAGGGGCAGGGAAGAGAGTTTTAATCTTATGTCTGCAGTGCTTTCACAAGAAAAAATAGAAGGGCTGTGATGCTTTCTTCATGTGCAACTGTTCAGGCTGCGTGAGCGAGTGTCTGATGTAACGTTTTGCCTCTTTTAGCAACTGTAATTGTTTAGCCTTGTCTCTAGGAGATGAGTGTCTCACAGTTTGGGAGAAAAAGACAGCAGAGGGGAAAAGTTCCATTCATCACAGGTTTTGGTTCCCCATATGATGGTGTTTCACAAAAATGGTTCTTAAAATCAGTTCTGTTCATTGTGGGGCACTTTGTATGTGCTTCCCTCTGCTTGCCTGCGTAACTATACATTTTTCTGAAAAACAAAAGGCTTTTTACCCCGGTTTCTTTAATTGCAAACAATAAATATGTCTGTGTATGTTGTTTTTCGTAGACCTGTAGGAGAGAGGTGCAGTGCAAAGGCTGAATGCTGCCAAAAAGCACGCAACATGATTTTAAGCAGACGAAGCAGAACAAGAATTATCTATGCATAATGTGAGTTTAGAAGAGTCTTAACGTTCTCACACCCAAACATTTCCATCTGGAAGCTGTTCCTAAGTGAAAGGAAACAGAGACCATATTCTCCTATCTTCTGAAGTAGCTGTCTAGGGAATAGGAAATTTTCTTCATTTCCCCCCCTCCCCGTAGGATGTATTCAGTTCTGCTGCAGATTCAGAGAAGGCACAGTTTAAAGTGGCTTTTTAAAAGACAATAAATGATACTAAATTCTTAATCCTTCTGAGAATTGGTATTGCATATACAAACTGTGGTGTTTTTAGGTTACACTTAGAAGTTGGGATTTGTGGGGTTTTTGTGCCAATCTTGATGTGAGAAGTTTATGGAGCAATTATTTTCAAAGCTTTCTGGAAATTATCCTCTGCCTTTGCTTCCTTTCTCTCTATTTCAGTGGTCTTTACGATACTTCATGTCAAGATTTTTCCTCATGTCTTTTTCTTCTGCCATCAAAGGCTGCATGCCTGATTTCATGTTCTGTCACTGTAGTGTACACCGAGCATTTTAAGTGTAACATCCCTGCCATACTGCAGCAGTGCTGAAGAATCTCCCAGCTATCTGACCTACCTCACTTGCTGGTGGAGGTATAGACACTGCTGTTATTTAGGAGTAATTAGTCATGTTTTCACAGATGAACTCTCAAAATACAGCTGCAAATATTTCTGATTTTTAGTGAATGCAAAATAAAAAAAGCAGACAGATCCTTAGATGTAATGTTAAATTGCAGATATTTCCTAGTATTGTGGCAAGAGGTAACCTTACCTTTCAAGTTCTTGCTCCAGTAGATTTGTAAATTCATCACTTTTTTCCATGTATTTGCTGTGCTTCCTCTTCTCTTCCTCTAGTTCATTCAGTGTCTGTCTATGTGATTGTTCTACCATTAGAAGTTGCTCCAGCATTCGTTTGTGAGTTTCTTTCTGTTTCTCTACAACTTTATCAAGCTACAAAAAAAAAAGGGAAAAGCTCATGTAGTCTTACGAAACTCTTACTTGCTCAAGCTTTCATTAATGAAAGATTTTAAGAGAGAATTGATAATACAATATGCACGTAGTAGCCTAACAGCCAGATCTTAGAGTATTTATTTGGAAAGGGTTATTTGGTTCTGTCAGTTTAATTCCAACAAATCAGAAAAAAATAAGGTCCTTTTTTGCAGGACCCTTAGTCACCTTCTTCTCCTTGTCTTGCCATGTCTGGCCCTCGGCAAATACTAATTAACAGCTACTGTTCCCAGGACTGTTCTTTTCTCATTGATCGTTGTGGTAGAAAACCACATGTCTTGGCAGAAGCCACTCTGTTTCCCAGAGTGGATGACTGACTTTTAGTTAAATAGAAATAGCTGCCTCATTTTTAGCTGCACAAAGAAGGAGAGCATTGAATTATCTGTGGAAGGTGGTAGGCAGGTAGATCAGAAAGCAGTATTCCTCTGGTTTCACAGTAGATGCATGGTAGAACCAAGAAAACAATCTTGTCTCTTGTGCTTAAACTCAGTGTGGCTCTGAGTTTCTAGAATAAGTAAATGCTAAAGTTTGAAAATTTTGCAAGTATCTTTATTTAACAGTGGCATTTTCTGTTTTGTTCCTTGAATTTCGCATGTTGTAAAGAGGCTTGCCTTGAAGGTGACACCTTTATATTACTCTTGGAGCATCAAAGCCTCTCCCCTTCCTCAATAATTTCTGCTAATTTTCTAAGTATTATTTTCTAATTATATTTAAGTTTAATTTATTTTAGGTTTTGGTAAGAATTTTTAGTTTTTTTAAAAAAACCACAGAGATATTGGCATAACTGTTCATTGGAGTTATGATGTTAAGCAAAATTATTTCCATAATCTGAGAGAAAACTATCCAAGGATTCTCTTACAATTTTGAACTCAGTATGTGACAAAGTTATGCAAGTGTGTGTATGAAACCAGAAGGGATTTTCCTCCACTGGCACTAGTGATCTGGCTGAAGTTTCAGGAAAGGTCACTGGAGGCCATCTAAAGACCTAGGAATGCTCTGTATTTGTAAGAATCTTCGTTCACTGCTTGTTCCCCTTCCCCTGTGGAGACTGCTTCCCTCATCAGGTCAACATAGGAGCCCTTATCTCTTTTCCTTATCTCCTTTATGGAAATGAGAAATTTGGATCTGAAAGCCTAGTGCCTCCTTTTAACCGTAGTCTAGTCTGGTAGGTCAAGCTGCTTTGCAGTGCTTCACTCTTTTAATAGGAAAGAATTCACAAATGGGCAGTGTGGGAAGCAGGGCTGGTCCTGGTTCTCCAGTGGTTCCCCACAAGGAATTCCATGTACCACAAGAAATGTTGGGACTTTAGATTCTAGAGGGCTGCTGCTTTTGGACAAGTTTAATTCCAGGGAGTATGATTAATTGTATTTTTTTCTCATGTTTATTCACAGTCTGGCAGACAGAAGCAATGACAGTATGAGCTTGAATACCTAAACATGTATTTCTTGAATGAGTGAGAATATCATCAATTTCCTTCTCGGCTTACTTCAGCTTCTTTTTAAGCTTTATGTATTCTCTGATGTTTCTCCTAAACTGTTGTTAACTTTTTTTGTGACGCTGCTGTGAATAAGGAACAAAGGAACTATTAACAAGACTTCAGAGATGGTTTGGGTCTAGAAACACGTACCATTTAAAAAATTGCCTGTTTTCTGCTTATGACATTGCAGAGTGTCTTTGCTGTTGCAAAACAGCTGAACTTAATGCATGATCAAAATATGTGAAGAAACTCATGGCTGTCCTTTTGGACTATTTTGTGGTGCTCTTACAGCAGACTGTTAAGGGTTTTTTCTCCTTGTTCACTAGTGTTTGGCACAGTTTAATACCAGCAAGGTCAATGCTTTCTGGAATCATGATCCCAATGTAAGACCTCTCTTGGGAAAGTCTTTCTTACCTAAACCCTTTCATATGGAAGCTTTCTCAGTAAGCAAGAGCTGCCTTAAACAGTAATCTTTTGGCTGTGTTTTCTGTGCCTTTTGCAGTTTGGAAGCTGAATTGCCTAAAAGGTCAAGTAGAAGAAAATTGGACATTTAAAATTTCTTGCAACTATGGCCCTAATTTGCTTAAGCTGAAATGAACTTGGCCTCATCCTTGCATGATACTGCTTACTGGTCTTAGCTGTCAGTGCAAGGTCAGATGGGGAGGAAGATAAAGATGTGAACTCCTAATTTTTTTTTGGCATGCAGTCTGCATGGATGGGGTTAAGAAGGTAAAGTGGATTTGGTGGAGAGGGTCCACTGGAGGGCCGCTAAAATGATCATATGGTGAGAACACTTCTCCTATGAGAACAGTTTGAATGAATTGGATCTGTTTGGCCTGGAGAAGAGGAGGCTCTAGGGAGACCTTATAGCAGTTTTCCAGTTCCTGAAGTGGGCCTATGGGAAAGCTGGAGAGGGACTTTTCGTAAGGGCTTGTGGTGATAAGGCAAGGGGCAGTGGTTTTAAACTGGAGCAGGGAAGATTTAGATTGAACCTTAGGAAGAATTTCTTTACTGTGAGGGTGGTGAGACACTGGAACAGGTTGCCCAGAGAACTTATGCATCCTCATCCCTGGGGGTGCTTAAGACCAGACTGGATGAGGCTCTGAGCAGCAGGTCTAGTGAGAGGTGCTTCTGCCCATGGCAGTGGGGTTAGAACTAGATGATCTTAAGATTCCTTTCAACTCAAGCTATTCTGTGATGATTCTATGAATTGTATGGATTGGACCAACACTTCAAAATTATGTGTTAAGAATCTGAGGGGATGTATAGGTTGCTATATTAAGAAAATACTAGAAATTCTGGCTACAGGCTACATCAAATGACTCTTATTTCCAGATATAAATATCATAGAATCATAGAATCACAGAATGGTTTATGTTGGAAGGGACCTCAAAGATCATCCAGTTCCTGCCATATGCAGGGACACCTCCCTCTAGAACAAGTCACTCAAGGCCTCATCCAACCTGGCCTGGAACACCTCAGCACAACCTCCCTGGGCAACCTGTTCCAGTGTCTCACCACCATCACTGTAAAGAACTTCCTCCTAACATCCAGTTTAAATCTCTCCTCTTCCAGTTTAATCCCATTACCCCTTGTCCTGTCATTACAAGACCTTGTGAATAGTCCCTCCCCAGCCTTCCTGTAGGCCCCCTTCAGATACTGGAAGGCTACTATAAGGTCTTCTCCAAGCCTTTTCTTCTCCAGGCTTAAGAGCCCCAACTCTTGTAGCCTGTCCTCATAGCAGAGGTGCTCCAGCCCTCTGATCATCTTTGTGGCCCTCCTCTGGACTCACTCCAACAGTTTCATGTTCTTCTTGTGTTGGGGGCTCCAGAACTGCACACAGTACTACAGGTGGGGTCTGATGAGAGCAGAGTAAAGAGGGAGAATCCCTTCCCTTACCCTGCTGGCCACACTGCTCTTGATGCAGCCCAGGACACAGGTGTTGTCTGGACTTTGCATGTACACTGCTGATTCATATTGAGCTTTTCATCTACCCAGACCCCCAGGTCCTTTTCCTGAGGGCTGCTCTCCAGCCACTCACCACCCAGCCTGGATTTGTGCTTGGGATTGCAGCGACCCAGGTGCAGGACCTTACACTTGGCCTTGTTGAATTTCATTAGTTTCATGTGCCTTGGCCCACCTCTCCAGCCTGTCCAGGTCCCTCTGGATGGATCCCTGCCCTCTAGCAAGTCAACTGTGCCGCACAGCTTGGTGTCATCTGCAAACTTGCTGAGGGTGCACTCGATTCCTCTGTCCATGTCACTGACAAAGATGTTACACAGCACTGGTCCCAGCACTGACCCCTGAGGGACACCACTTGTCACTGGTCTCCAGGTGGACATTGTGCCATTGATTTTGGACACTCTCTGCGTGTGATTATCAATTCCTTACCCAGCAGTGCTCCACCCATCAAGTCCAAGTTTTTCCAATTTGGTGACGAGGATGTCATGTGGGACAGAGTCAAAAACCTTGCTCAGGTCCAGGTAGATGACATCAGTTGCCCTTCCCTGGTCCACTGCTGCTGTGACTTCATTATAAAAGGCCACCAAAATTGTCAGGCATGATTTGCCCTTGGTGAAGCCATGCTGGTTACCACCAATCACCTCTGCTTTGTTTTCCATTTGCCTTAGCAGTGCCTTCAGGAGGATCTGCTCCATGATCTTGCCAAGCACATATGTGAGACTGATTGGTCTGTAGTTACCAGGATCATATCTTGTGGAGATGAGGGTTAATCAACACAAACCACATTAACCAAATAATCCTGATTCTGCACTGTTGAGTGTGAGGAATATGGGACTGCCAGCAGCATTTTATGACTTAAGTATATTTTGTTTGGTCTGGAGGACTTGTTGAATGGGTGCAAGATGTTAATTCAAGCAGTATGTATCAAGAAGAAAGGTAGTAACTGGAGGTTTTTGGTTTTCAGTTCTCGGTGAGCAATGCCAATGCCCTTCACTTCACAGTCATGCTTTTGTCAGTGTTGAGATGAGCAGTTTGGATTATGATATTTGGAATAGGCATGGGAATGAAACAAGGAATGTGAAAGTGGGTAAAAGAGTAGTAGTACCCTGAGGAGACATGCTTACATGAGATGGTAATGGACAACTAAGTAAAATGCTGCATTTTCACTCTACAGTTCTATCCTGTTGCTCAGATTAGGAGATGCACTTAGGTTTCCTTTTCAAGATTGTTGTCAAATCCATTCTACCATGAGTGTTCCCAGCTGGCACATGACTGTTACAAAAGTGGGCATGAAGAGATACAGCTTGGGATTCCGCTCAGAAGAGAGGGGAAGAGGTACTGGGCCTGTCTCCTGGTAGAGGAGAAAAGAGATTTGGAGAGGTAGCAGATTCTACATCAGAATTATGCTGACACTTGAGATCTTCATGTCAGCTGCATAATGGACATGGGCCTTTGGCCTCGTCACAGTTGTGTGTGTTATTGTACAGCATGCTTCTCCCTCCCTGCAGGGCCAAGCAGAGCAGAGTCTGCAGCAGGATTGCTGCAGTTCTGTGTGGTTTGGTTGGAAGCTCTGTTGTGTCTTACAAGATAAGGGCAGTTCCCAGGGGAGCACATTTGACTCTCGCATTTTCCCTGTGAGATTTTGTCTCTGACTCCTGTGCCTTCAGCAAAGAAGAGAGAGAAGTTGTGTGGACCTCTGGAGTGGTCTCCAATAGCTCCTGGTTCCTCACAGTACTCTTTCCAAATGCTGAATTTGCTCCTGAAGAGCATTCATTTATACATGTTTATTCATCATATACAGTTCTTGGCTAAAAATCAATAAGTAGAGGATTAATAAGCAGCAGGAGAAAATGTTTTATGTTGAAAATTAGAATGAGAAAACTTTAATTAGTTTGTTGGTTTGTTCTTGCTAACCATATGGGCTTTTTGCTAGAATTAATACTTGAACATACTGTATAATAGAATGGAAAAATAAGAAGCACGATCTTACATAACTGTGAATAGTTCAGCAAGCTGCACATTGAGGGGAATACATTTTGTTCACCAACTTGTGTCTGAAGCCAGTCTAGGATGGTGTGTCGCGTATCCATTGTGTTGGAATGGAACTTTTAATCTTTCTCTTTTTAGACTGTTTTGTGTTTGGTGCTGTGCCACAATAAAATCCAAGCTAGTTATGTTTCTTGATCCTAAGTTTAGTGCAATATTGTTCCTGTCAATACTACCCTCATGGTTATTGTTTTTAAATGCATAATCCTGAGTTTATGATTACTAGAAATTATAGAAGCAGTTTTTTCCTTGTCTTTGTCAATGCTATCCAAGCCAAATTTCCATGCAGATATGTTGGTCTGCTTTTCCTGCAAGTCATGGTGCCAATGTTCTTGTTTCAGTCTCTTCCTACTCTACATTAGTGTGTCCTGCAGCTGTTGTTGGAAACTTGTGACCAGCACTTTTAAGACATTTTGAGGATGCAATCAGATACACTTTATTGAAAGGCCAATGAGGATGCATCTTTCCATGAGTTGATTTGCATTGGGATTTGATAAATTGATTGAACTTGCATTGTCCTCGATGGATGAAATCTGTAGGCTTTTCTCTAGTTTCACTGCCTTTAGAGGTGTTCCCAAAGTGGTATTAGATATTGTCCATCATGGGTCAAACAGTGAGGCATGATACTTTATTATCTTTGTCTTATTGGAAGCCAGGGAGAGTTAGAAACCAGAATTGGCTTTCTAATTCCATGAAGGTTTTAAACAAGAGGACGATACCATGAATTATGCAGTAGTTTTGAAAGATGTCTTTTCTTACATNAAAAAAGTGTTTTTTTTTTTAATCAGGGAAAATGGTTCTTCTGCTGTTATTCTGTATTTTCTAGAATGTTGAATGTCACTTGTTTTCTGTTCAAGAGAAGTGAGAGAAGGGGCAATTCATCTGAATCCAGATTTTTTTCTATGAATAACTGACTACATTTATAAACCTTTTCAGGCCTTTGTGTCAGACAGAACTGGAAAAAAAAAAAAAAGTTAAAAAAATATTTTCTTTTATGCCCCTTTAAACAGAAAATAATGTATTAATCATGAAGAACAGGAATAAGCTTCTCTGGCAATTTTGAGGATGCAGAAAGAAATAAATGTAAAGCAAATTTAAATTAAAAAACTGTTCTTTCAAAAAAATAAAGCAACCTCCTCATAGCCAAGGGAGGCAGTCTGTCACACAGATAGAATTTTTCAAAGATGCATTACTACTGCTTTCTCTTTTGATACATTTACCTTATGAATCCTGTTCCTAGTGAGTAAAACTCTCCAATCATCAAATGTTCTTGCTATGTTATTAACCAATTTTGCCAAGAAACTTCATAAAGTCTAGCATAGATGAGTGAATCTTGAGAGAAGGTTAAAGGATCAATAATCTTACAGATGTCTTCAGAAATTCACTATATTGTTCAGCTGAGTTTTGGGAAGATCCTCTGTGTTGAGAGCTAGAAGGCTGAATTGCGAAGAGTAAGACGGAGGAACGGAGGAACTGGTTCAGCAGAGGTTTTGCAGGCAGATACAAACATAGACTGTATTGGTGGCAGAGGGGAATTGAAATAGTCCATTCCCATACTTTGTGGCTGGATCTACTTCTCGCTTGTTTATTATAAACATCCAAACAAACCTAAGTGAATATCAGACTTAATTTGATGGGGTTCTGAAAGTGTATTTGAGAGGATTTTCAAACTGAAATTATGGAATGCCTGCTGATTCTGGTTTATCAAGGTACACAAACTGCTAGTGGCTCCTCTCACCTTTCAGTCCTCAGGTTGTTTATCCTTACCTTTTGGATTTGTCAAATCCAGTGGAGTTAGAAACCCTTTCTCTGATATTATGTGCAAGAAGGAAAAAGTGTGTATAAGCTTACATAAAATAGCAAGCTGAATTTGTATTTTCAACTTCGTTTTTTGGACTTCTCTTCAAATTATTTCCATTTGTGCTCAAAGTTTCTGTGACATAATGCCACAATGTTTTGAAATAAATTAATCTCCACAGTTGATCTTTTTCTGTTTCAGATTATAGCCATAGATTTTAAATTTCAAGCCTCTGGAATTAGGATTGAACTTTTCCCTGACATAGATTTCTTTGAAATGGACACCATATCCTTAGGTCCATTCTATTCAGAAAGCTTGGGAAACACTTGGTAGAAGAATTTTATTCATAATTTTGGCTTTTATTTTTATGATGGCTATCTATGGTGAGCAGCATATATAAAAATATTTATTAAATTCAAGAAGAGGCAGTTGGGAGAAAGTAGACATACTCTGTTATGAAGGGATTTTAATATCCAGTGAGCTGCATTTCAGGGCAGAAATGAAATTCAGTGAACATTTTCAGAAAGTGTGGGGCATGTATAGGTAGACAGCTGTGCTGTCACTTCTGAGCAAGACCTTAGCAGCTATTGTTAAGATGGCCTTGATGAGATGTGTGGGAAAGCATCTCTTGATGTGGGTTGTGAATTTGGATACCAAAAAAAACAAAAAAGATGAGACCAGAAATAGAAGGCTCATTATTAGACTTTGAATTACACAAAATTATGTCTATGTTTAAAGACTCAGCATGCAGTATAAATGAGGATCATTAGGGACCTGTTTTATTTAGGGACCCCAATGAACTCTAGAATTAATTTTCCTCTCAGTTATGCTCATGTTAAATTCTAGATTTAGAGCTTGTTTTCTTTTCCCACCCAAAGTCAGTGAGCTATTTTCTGTCGGATTTGGTGGGAATGATGTTTAAATATCAATTACATGTTCATACCTCTCCCATGGGCTTTTCATAGATATCTTCTTGCCATTGCTCAGCCTTTGTTTGAATAGCATCTCGCTGGAGAGCCTCTAACACCTTCTTGGGAGTAACGAAGCCATATTGTGCCTCAAGCAAAGCCAAGTCAATTTTTTCAGCCTTAAGTACTCCTATAACTTCATCTTGAGCCTGCAGAAACACAAAGTAAGGTTTAATTTTGTTAAAGCATGTGCCTATATTTACAGATTAATTTTCTACTTCTGATTTCACAAAAATGAGAAAACCTGATTAAAGAAAGCTGTGTATGTAAAGTGTCTCAAAATATCATGAAGACAGCTAGAAAGCCTGAGGGAAACACTGAACTTTTAAATGATTCTATGATTTTATTAGTTTCACATGAACTCAAACATCTTCAGAGCCCTCATCAATGCTGATTAGATTGTACTGCCGCTTCTGGACCAGTGTGCAGCATTCACAACGCCAAGTTTCAGGAGGAAGTGTGACTTGTGTTAGTGCAAAATGGTAGAGTGGTTTGAATACTGTGTTCAGTTTTGGGCCCCTCAGTACGAGAAGGACATTGAGGTGCTGGAGCGTGTCCGTAGAAGGGCAAGAAAGCTGGCGATGGGTCTCAAGAACAGATCTTAAGAAGAACAGTGGAGGGAACTGGGATTGTTTAGTCTGGAGAAGAAGAGCCTGAGACAAGACCTCGCTGGTCTCTACAACTCCCCAAAAGGTGATTGGAGTTAGATGGGGGTCAGTCTCTTCTCTCTAGTGTCAGGTCACAGGACAAGAGGAAATGGCCTCAAAATTCTTTTTCAGTTTATTTTTATTTTTATTTATTTATTTATTCCTGCAAGAGTGTTCAGGCATTGGAACAGGCCTCCTAGGGAGGTGGTGGAGTCACCAGCCCTGGAGGTGTTCAAGAAACATAGGGGCATGGCAACTGGGGACACAATTTAATGGCCATGATATTGTTAAGCCAGCAGTTGGACTGGATGATCTAATTAAGAAGTGTTTTAAAACCAAAATGATTCCATGATTCTGTAGTTTAAACCTGCCTGGGGTCATCTGTTTCTGTTGTTACACTGAGCTAGTTTGAGTGGTGAGTGTGTTGAACTGCGTGGTGCAGGGGATCTGACCCTTTGCAACGTACATTCCAAAGCCATGTGATAATGGCAGTCCTTGAAAATAAGATTAATTGCCTTCAAAGCTGGCAGTGAGGTCCTGTGTGCAGCTATCTGTACATGTGCATGCAGAGGTGAGACCATGCCTCATGTTTTTGTAGTCATGGAGATGTGCACATGCTTGTGTACATGCCCCTAGGTAGTAAACAGCCGTGCAGCATCAAGTGTTTTGATTTGTAAAAATACTTGCAATTTGTGAGGGAAAAAAAAAAAAAAAAAAAAGATTAAATGAAGTTGGTGTTATCTGGTGTCCAAAGATTGTATTGTTTCAAAAATTAATACCCTAATAATGTGCATTACACTTTCTCTTTTTAAATGTCTATGTGTTTCCTTAATCTTGCAAAACATCCGAGGACATTCTGCTACCAAAGAGTAGATACAATGTCCTCTGAGCTATGTTTTCAGTAAGTTTTCCTATGTATGTATTTCAGAAGTTGCACAAGCTGGCAGGTGCACACACCTGCTTCCTAGCATATGATATCAATAGCTCTCTAAAGCTGGGCTCCGTGCTGGAGAAACATGCACTGTGTATCTGCAGTGTTGATTCTGTCTGCTCTTTGAATAAAACAGAGCAAACCAAACCACCAAGAACATTTATTTCTTATAGTTACTAGCTACTACAAGTAAAATTGGAGGGGACAGAGTACCTTCTGTGAATATTGTACTAGTTGTGTGAAACTCTCATGAGAATATCTGATAACACTAATGTTTCCACTGGAGAGAGTGGGTTAGATCACTACCTCTCCTAGGGCTATGTGCATCTCTTTTTTCTTGCATCCTCTGGTGGTAGAGGTTGCCCTCTGCCTCTGTTATGGTGACATAACTGTATGAACTGTCTCAAACATCCATTGTCTGTAGTGATCTTGGTTAAAAGCAAAGTACATGCTAATCCTGGAAGGATAGACTAGAAAAAGAGGAAATCAGAAAGAGGGATGTATCAGGAGAGGGTAAAACTTTTTACTGCTCTTGGCTGGAGCACTTCTGTATCCTTGTTTATGATTGTCTGAAAACATATAAAATAATCCAGTTTTGTTTTCTAATCCTTAATGTTCTGGAATTGCAGAGTAATAGTGTCTAACTTTGAAACTTAATTATAATTGGATCGACAGCTTATCATCAGAGATTTGACTTAGCATCACAGGAGGTGGAAAGTAGGAACAAAAAATTCAGTCGTAATACATACTTTGGAATGTTGGATAGGAAATATCCATAGGAGGCTCATTGTTTTCAAGCTTTCCTTTTGCTATCTTCCAGCTTTAAATCTCAAGAACTGAAGTGTCTATGTTTATATATACATTTATATTAAACAAGTGTAATGAAGTGTATGTGTGCATAATATAAATAGATATATAAGTATATAAACAAACCTCTCTTTCTAGAGAGAACTGTTTTGAAGGAGCATGAATTTTCATCTAAATATTGTGCAAACAGGGAAATCGTTCTGTTTGCACAATGAAATGTGCCATAGAAGTTTGTGTTGTACCTACCCTTAGAGATTGATACATCTGCCAAATACTCCTATTGCACGTTTGCTCTGTTAAGCATTTATGAATTATTATGTAAATAGTTACATATATGTTAAGAATGGAACTAGCCAGGTATGTCTAGGTAATGGGCTCTGAAACTTTGTGATATACCCATTTATACCCCTTTGCCTGTGAGCAGTTTTAAGTGACCATCACTACTTATGTGCAATCAGCCTGATGCAGAAATATTCCCCCTGTGCACTGGAAGTCTGGTTCCCACTTCCTGAAATTATGTTTGACCAGGTTAGGCATAATTTTCCACTTAGCAGCTGGCTCCTTTTGCAGACAGAAAAATGCTTGCTCTTCAAAATCCAGTGAGCTAAGTGGTGTTTGACACTTGAGGCTTCTTATTATGGGAAATAAAATGGGTATTTTGATTTTTCTAGCAAAAAGATTTTGGAATACTCTTGAGTGAATTAATTACTGTGACCTGGGACATACTGATTCATAGGGAGTAATATTAATGACTTTATAGGAGACAGGAGATAAGAAGTAACTAACAGACTTAAAATGTCTCTGATATATTCTCCACAGAGGTTTTGCAGTGGCAAATGCTTTGTATTCAAAGTGCTTAGTATGGGGCAGCACAAAATGAAAGCTTTGTGAGTTTTCTGCTATCAGTTACATGGTCCTTTACTGTGGGTCACGAGTGTTTTTAATGTGACAGAGGTAAATTGTGAATACATTCTATTTGCATTTGAGGGTGGTGTAAAGATCACTTTTTCTGGCCGATAGCTGGGATGGAGGAAGTGCGTTTGTAGCTGGAATATGAAATAAATAAAAAAAATCACCTGCAATTCACCCTCGAGGACACTAAGAAGGAACAGCAAGTCATCACGAGAAAGGTCCTCTCTTTTCTTGAAAGAACTCGTTTGTTTTTTCTCTGCTTTAGGACTTCTTAGGATGGTACTAGCTTGGGCTGCATCCTCTTTCTCCTTTGTCCTTCTTTGCACATTCCCTTTCTCACTATAACCAACTTCTTCTTTATGGTGGCCTTTTGGTCTTTGCTGGCTCAGCTTTGGTCTGGTTGGGCTTTCTGTGCTGTTACTTCTGGAACGCATGGTTTCTATCTCTGAAGCTGAAGGAAGATGGAGGAAAAAAATTAATTGTTTCAACTAACAAAGACTATAAAATTATTGCCGTAATTTATGGTATTATTCCCTTCAGACTGTCAGATTTCCCTCCCACACAAAGCTGTTGTGTGACAAAAGCTGACCAAGTTGTGTAAGGCAACAGGACTGGGCTGTGATTCTTACTGGGTGCCTGTAGTGAAGTGGATCATAACTGATCTTATGTATTTCTAACAATTCTCTGCTCAACATCTGCAAAGGCAGCAACTTCGTCAGCAGTGTTGTGCACATCATTGCAGACCATGCTTCTCCCTTGAGACACAGGACCTATCTCTCACCTTTCATGTAGATAGTTATTATGATGAGATGACCTTTGGGTTCCAATTTCATAACATCCTAGCCCTTACTGTACAGCCATGTTCGGTTTGGCTTTCAAAGGGAGAGCATGAAAGCAGTCCTCCACTAACAGGAGTGATGCAGTTGCATTCCCTGCGTTTTGCAAAATGTAGAGGTTAGCACATGCAAGCTGCTAAAGGGTCAGCCTCGTTGTAAACACCTCCTCCTGAGCACCACCACCACACCCCACACCAGACTACCTTGATGTATTTGTGGTGTGTGTGTCCCACCCCCACAGCCATGTAGTATTTAAACCTTACTACTTATTTAGTGCTGGACTCCAGCACTCTAGAGGTGTAAGTACCTGGCCAAAGGAGACTTACCCTAAATAGGCCCCTTTGAAGTGCCACTGTGAAGTAAACATACTTTAATGCCTTTTCAGATAAATGACTAACACTGTGTAAATATTGATTAACCTCTGGAACTCTGTTTTTCTTATCACTACTCAGATTAAAGTATGAATGGATTACAGTTCACCTCTACAGGAAAACTGTAGTCATGGACACTGTCTAGCAGACAAAAGCCTGATCATGTGATTCAAAGGTGAAACCAAACATGTTCCAAATACAAATAAGGCACGTTTTTTCTTCTTAAACCACAAAGCTTAATTGGTGAAAAGTCCAGATAATTGTTATGGCCCATGGTAGGCAGAGGATGATTGTACTACTCCATTTTGGCACAAGTCTGTAAGTGATAAAGTTCTTTCAGAGCTCCCACTTCTACCACATTCAGACTAGCTCCTAAAGAGTATTACTACTTTGGAAGAAGATTGTTGGCTTCCCTTCAGTGTAAAATGCTTGGTGCCTCCTTGTTTTTTACACACAGTTAGTGGCTAGTGTTCATGAGATCAAGGAGTTGTGAGTTAAATCAGGTAACCTGAACACACTCAGAGTGCTTCCATTCATTTTGATGGAGCAAATGCAGGATACTATGAAATCCATGAACAGTCCAAGAAGTCCATGTATACTGGGTGCAGCATCAGTCTCGACTGGATATCAAGCTACTGTCAAACTTGTTGACAAATGTCCATTTAACATTCCTCATGGAAGGGAAGACAAACCAGGGTGTAAGGAAGAGCTTTGTATATTTTCAAGCTTTTTTGAGTTGTCTGTATGTGGCACCAGAAGTACAAAGGCGAATACTCTCAGTAGTCCTACCAAGAAGAACACCCTGGCTCTGTCTTCTCTTACGCTGTACACATGCTCTTGACTTCAAGGCCACATGCCACACACCGTTTTCACAGCCCCTCTGTGTACTCCCTGTAAGGTTGTGCCTACTTTCTAATCAGTTAGACCAGTTCCTATTGCACTGGCAAAATGCACTTCCCTGACAGGAACCGCTGACCTGCCAAATAGGTTACCCTCCTATGGGGGAAGCAATTTGCAGCATCCCAGAGTAGATTTTTCTTCTTCTCATGTTGGTCTGAGTTGCTGTGCATAGTTCAGCTGCATTCTCTTCTGGCATTTCTGAATGCCTGTGTGTACTATTGAATCTGCTAATACAAATACTTACCAGATTTAGCAATTAACATGGTATTTGTAATGTTAATAAGATCCCCACTCCTCTGTGGGCTTCAAAGCCCCAGGTCTCTCATCCTTTCCTCATAAGACAGGTGTTCAGTCCCTTAATAACCCTCACAGTCCTCCCTTGGACTCCTTCTAGTATTTCCCTGTCCCTCCTGAACAGAAGAAACGAGGATACTCATCAACATTCTCATATGGTGCTTTACATTCCATCTAGGTAATATCTTCTTGCATTTAAAAAAAATTAAAAAAAAAAAAAAAAAGATTGAAAAGTACCATCCAGATCATGAGGTAGTGTCTTCTGAAATCACACCCACCACACAGTGGGTACTAAACAGAGCTTAGTTTACTGAAGTTTGCTAGATGAAAAGCACAGGGCCTGTGTTCTGCACTGTTGTGCCTCCCTCCCTTCACTTTATGAGGTATCTATTTCACTGAAGATTTTGCAGTGGTGTCTTGCTTGAAGTCACAAGGTGATGGTTCAGTGCAACTTGTTAGGCTGGTTCCAAATTAAAAAAAGGAGTTAAGGGTAAGTTACTTTGAAATGTTCTGGTAGATCAAATTATTGCAAGTAACATATTCAGCATAGTGTGAATTTATTCTCAGCGTTCATGTTCTTGGTCTTTTTGTAGTTTGTTTTTGTTCTGTTTTTTAAAGAGCTTGCTCATCTCTGAACAAGTGTGCTGTCCATCTGCATACAAAAGAGGAATTTTCCTCTCATTGGTGATGAGCAAGTAGTCTGAGGGAACAAAATATGCTTTCCTGAAGAGCCAGATGAATAAATGACCAAATGTTTCTATGATGTTAACTTTTCTCCACCCTCTCAATCATATTTTGAAGGAGGTGAAATTGTATTTGTCTCTTTGGCAACAGTGAACAAGCAGGTGGTTTGGAAGTCCCTATACTTTTTGTGGGAAAGACTGAAATACTCTTCAGAGATGTCTTTACCACAGACACCATAGGGTTTTAAGAGACATACCTTTATTTTTTTTCTTGGTCTATTTTGCCCATTAGTATTTTCTCTTTAGTAGCTGATTGACTTACTGTCATAGATTGAGTTGGACCTGCTGCCGTTTTTCATACCATACTGCAGTCATGCCAGCTTCAAAAAAACAATAGTGCTAACTGCAGCAAAGTATTATGGGGCCTAAAGTTCAGGCTGCAACATGGGAGGCTTCCTGTTCCAGCTGCAGCTTCTGGGTTCTTGGATGGGTTCTGCTGGGATGGTAGTGGGACAAGAAGAAATGCGGGAGTAGTTTCCTGGATCTGGCTTTTGGATTGCTTGCTTCTGCTTGCCTTCGCTTTGGGCTGTGCTTGTTCTGCAAAGAGGCTAGGGTAATTATGAATTCTGTACCATGTTTATGTAATTTTGATCAGTAAACTCTATTCCTATCTCACTTTCTTTTTGGTGTCAATCTCAAGTTTGTGTGTGTTACTTTTCCCTCATTTCTGTGTTGGGAAAATAGATGGGTGAACCCACTGGTTCCATTTGGCCCATTTTGTTCTGATTCAAACAATTAGACCTGTGAGCTAACAAAATCCCTCAGAGGACCAAATATTTTTCTGGTTTTTAACATGCCTTAAAGGGCTATGCAAATGCTTTTGGTTTGCTGAAATTGACAGGACTCACTCCAACAGACTATCCTTTAACAGCTGAAGTGTTGCTCAGCATGTCAATGTAATGGGAGTGTGCAAAGCACACAGTGTCAACAGTGGTTTGGGGCAAGAAGAAAAGTGGCCTCACCTTAGTTAATACAGGGCTACAGGACATGTCAGGACATTTCTTCCCTTCCTGTGTAACAAAAGCTACTTTAAAGCATCACGCTCATATTAGTGCCACATGCCTAAGGAGCAACTGATCACCTGTCTATGTTATGCAGCTTTCTTGTGTGGCTGTGTGACAGGGAGCATCCAAACATGAGAGGGGACTTTTGGTTAGGCCAGGTCATGTCTTCCACCAGAGAAAGCAGCAGGTTTGTCTTGTTCTCCTTCTGTAGTCCTGTTGTGGCCTGTGGATCAGCAATTGAGCCATGCTGAACTGTGGGAGAAGATGAAAAAGCCTTCTTATTAATTGGAATTGTATATCTGGACATCTTCTCAAGGCTTTTCTAGAACCAGTTCCTTCTGAAAGTATGTGTTTAGGATTTTCATCCCTTCCCTGAGTAGAAATCACAGAATCACAGAACTTTAGATGTTGGAAAGGACCTCCAGAAATCATTGGGTCCCACCTCCCTGCCAAGGCAGGATCACCTAGGTAGTTTGCTCAGGAACACATCCAGGTAGTTTTTCAAAGTCTCCTTTGTGGTAGATCTGCATGACTTCCATAGATAGGAAATGTTCTTTTGGGTAGATTGCTTGAGCATTTTCCTCAAAAATGTTTCCAGTGGCTTCTCTCCAGAGGGATGCTCTATTGTATCAGCATTTGGGCTGTGCTCTTAATCACAGTAGACTCTTTGTGCTGTTTTGGTGCATAGACTTTTCTTTAATTGGTTTTTCACCCAGGAATTCTGAGATGTTTCCATCCTGGCATGGAAACTGCAAGATTAAACTGTTTATCTGGGGACAGTGATTCTGAAGAGTTAACCTGTGTAGCCTTCTACATCTGTTGGCAAGTAGAGTTGCAGGGAGTCAAGCAGGGGAAAGAAAATAGATTAGCAGCTATTCTGTTTTCCCTCTTGCAGGATCTTGTCAAATTTTGGTGTTGAAGCCCTTGGGGATCCTGTAAGAATAGCAATTACTCAAATGGGAAGAAAATTTGGGGTCGAAACAGGGTGTAGACATTCCCCAGATAGAAGCAGTGTACGGCTGACAGTTGTACATGATTTTTTTTTTTTATGCTCATATCACCACTTTGTCAAATTTCTCATCCCTTGGAGTCAGGGAGCCTGTTCTGAGACAGTAAGATGCCTTTTGGACTGTGTTAAAAGAGTTATCATGTTGTTCTGGTGATGGTAAAGGTATTGTGAAATTTTAACCATCTGTTGTCTTCTCCTCCGCCTTCCAATCCTGCAGTGTTTTACACATATGCAGTGATTGTCCACTTAGTGTATGAGGTCGACACAAGCCCACAGCTGTCTTTAGAAGGCTGCACCTGTGTGGGAAGTTTTCTCCACCTCCTTTTGGAGGTTATATCTGTGTCACTTGTCTGTCATTTCAGTATTGGTGTCTGAACTTGTAATGTGGTCTTCACTTTTGAAATGTCTTTAATTACATACATGTACACACACACCCTTCACAGGACTTTGTGCTTGGAAGTAGAGGAAAGAGGCTGTCCCATGTGGTCCTTTTTGTAGCTCTGAGCTCAACTAAGGCCCTTTTCATCAGGCATTGGAATAGGCTGCCCAGGGAGGTTGTAGAGTCACTGTCACTGAGGTGTTCAAGAAGCATGTGGACAGGGCACTTGAAGATGTGGTTTATTCACCATGGTGATCATAGATTGACAGCTGATTTGATGGTCTTTGTGGTCTTTTCCAACCAAAACAATTCTCTAATTGTATGTAGATTAACTGATCTCAGCCCATCTCCTGTTGAGGCTCAGGTGGTGTTTGCTCAGGAACTGGAGCTCATACTGTGGGTGTTTAAAAGCGTGCCCATCCGTAGTCCTCTGCCTGATAGCATGAACTGCTTGCTTGGAACACACTTGAAATTTTTATATTGGGGAAATATAGTTAGGAATTCTCCTATTCAGAGATATCAAACCTTGTTCTACACAAGATTCTTCAGACAGTCCATGAAACTGAGTGGTGTGTGTGCTAACTAGATCACTTCATGCTGATCCATGTGAAGATAAAGAGGTTGGGCTCCTTGCTGTATCGCATTTATTTGGGAAAACTGTGTAGCTGTTCTGAAATCTGAAATGAAGACCAGGAATTCATGGAGTTTCCAGCTCAGGAATCAGTACTTTGAGACTTTTCTGACGTGCTGATTTTTCTGTTATACCTTAGGACAACTTCTGACGGGATCTAACACACAGAGGCACTCCCACCACTTTTTCCTCCTGCTAAACCATTCTCCTGACTGCTTCACAGGAATTCAGCTCTCCTAGTTTGTGGAGCAGCATTTTGCTAAGTTGATGACAGTCTTAGAAAATTACAGTATATTTATTACATTGTCCGTATGCAGTTTAGGTAGCAAATAGGTTAGACATAGTAGATTTCATGGAGCTCATAATGTGCAGCTACGTTTTAGTTGCAGTGGAAGAAAGATTCTAAAGCTTTATGTTTCTCATAGCTTCCGTATGCTTCTGCAGAGCAACAATACCAATATAATCCTGTGTTTTCGTGAGTTCAAAAGACTGCGGAGGAATCTAAAATAGATAGAATTTCTTTAACATTCTACTTCTGGCAGTTGAGAGCGGTGGGGAATTTTGTTCTATTATGCTGAATTCCTTCAGAGAGATTAATATGGGGAATTTTTTCTCTTGTCTGCTTCCCAGGATTTAGGGGATTTTTTTTTTTTCTTTTCAAAGTAAAATGTTTAATACTTGTTTTGTAATTAGACATTAAAAGTGGAGAATTTATAAGGATTAGTGCAAGAGAGATTTTTTTTTTGGTGCATGTGAAAAAATGTTACTGTAATGTCAGGTAGATCTAAGTGTTTGAAAAGGTAGATCTTCAGTACCTTATTAACTGTTTCTTTTTCTGTATAACAAAATTAATTAATCTTACAGTTGTCTGTATGACAGATTTTTATTGGTAAAGTACACTGAAATGAAGCTTAGCTGCTCCAATTTCAATTAGATCAATTTGCTTTCCAAGTGTAGAATTTTCTTATTTTATGAGCATAAGAAACAGTTAAAGCTATTTAATACAGTACTTGTGCTTTTATATTTATTATTCAGCTGCTGTAATTTTGGCTCCGATGTATATTTACTCTCTAATTACTGCATTATCCAAAGCAAGAATGAGAAATAGTGCTACATGAAAAGAAAATCTTCCTGTCTTAGAAATTGTGTCTCTAAACTGATCATTTTTCCTGAATAGCTTGAAATTAGCTGGATTGTAGATGTTATACAGTATATATAGACCAAGCATATATTTTAAAATTTAAAATAAAGACAAAAGGGATGAAAAAAGCAGTATGGGTAGAAGTACTTAATGGAACCTGCAGATCTGTAGAAAATCTGTAAGGCAAAAGCAGCTGTTACTGCAGGAGAGACTGAGTCCCACATTTCAGTTTTTGGAAACTTTTTACTGGCTTTGCAGGTTGTTGATGTGGTGTAGCTTGTACATTCACCTCTTGTTTCTACTCTTTCATGTTGGACCTGTGCACCTCTCCGATCAATGCCTACATTTCTGGCTTTTGCTTTCCATCTTCTTACTAGACACTTAGTGAGGGATCTTAAATTAATCAAATCATTAAGGTTGGAAAAGACCTTTAAGATCATCAAGTCCAACCATAACTCAGCTACCGAGACCACTATGTCCTGAAGTGCCCTATCTACACACCTCCAGGAATGGTGACTCCGCTACCTTCCTGGATAGCCTGTTCTAATGCCTGACCACTTTTTCAATAAAGAAAATTTTCCTAATATCCAATCTAAAGTTCTCCTGGCACAATGTAGGCCCATCTTACAGAGGCTCTGATCAAGGCGAGTGTCTCCTTGTGCCAAACACAGTGCAAACATACCTGAAGGTATTGTCTCAGAAGTGGAATTAATTTTATGCAAGTACACAAAAGTTTTGGCAAAGTTTAAAGGTCAGGGGAAGTTTCTTAGTGCACAAGGCCTGCAAAATGCTCCATGTGTTTGGTCTCCCAGCTTGCAGGTGTGTGCCCTTCCTTCCCCAGGTTGAACATTTAGTAAATGGGGAACCTGACTTCCTGACAGTGTAGGTTATCTCCCACACTTCTGCTGTCCTTAGGTGACCTCATGTAGTGAAAATGCCAGCATTATGTGGCACTCTATTTCAAGGTGAATTTATTATACTAGGTTTAAAAACAAACAAAACCCCCCAAACAGCAACAAAAAAAATCCCTTTTTTATAGCGTTTTCTTCCACTTCCCAAAACTTCCTGTCAATGCCAAAATGGGAACATTTATTGCTCTGTTTTAGTCATCTAAGCACAATTAAAATACCGTGAATTGAGGGTTTTTTCCCCAATGTTTAAGTAACATGACCCATCTCTTAATTTCTAAATTATTTTTCAAGGAAACAAACCATAAATATAACAAAGTCTGTAAGATGACAGAACAAAATTCATGCAGTCAGCACAATTTTTACATCTCTGACTTCAGTGATTAACTTTCTGTGCATATGTGCATGGAAATACCGCGTCAGTGCCCAGTCTGTCTAATATGGTTCTTCCTTTCTGTTGGAAAGTAAATTGACTCTGTCAAAGAAGTGCTTGTGACAAGTCTTCTTGTGTGCCCTTAAACATGCTGGTGATGTGGTGTAAGGTCATTCTGAAAACCAGGTAATAGTCACCATGCTCTTAAGAGAATCTAGTTGAAGAAATACAGTGTTATGGTATGATTAGCTATAATAGCTATGGGCAAAAGAAAAGGAAGAAACCAAGGGTATTTCTTGTATTTCAGTGTGTGTGACTCCATGTTATATACACACATAATATTTTAAATAATATATTTGTGTTCCAAATGAGTGTCTGTGTAATTCTCTTGCGCTTGGTGCATATGACAGATACAAAGGAAGAAGTCTTTTATAAGCTTTCAGTGAAAGACCACTAGTACAGAGAAGTGAAGTACCTTGGGTTTGCTTTCAATGGAAAGTGTAAGGTTAGTAAGCAAGGATTATCTGGTATCACAGAATGTTAGGGGTTGGGAGGGACCTCTGGAGATCTAGGTCAACTACCCTGCCGGAGCAGGGTCACCTAGAGTAGGTCATACAGGAATGCATCCAGGCAGGTTTTGAATGTCTCCAGAGAAGGATACTCCACAGCCTGTCTGGGCAGTGCATTCTAGTGAATTGCCACCCTCACAGTAAAAGTTTTTCCATCGGTACAGATGGAAAGCGGTTCCATGGAGGACCTTGCAGTCCTGGTGGACAGAAAGTTCTGCATGGGACAGCAATGTGCCCTTGTGGCCAAGGGAGCCAATGGCATCCTGGGGTGCATCAGGAAAAGTGGGTCCAGCAGGTCTAGGGAAGTTCTTCTCTCTGTCTCCTCTGCTCTGGTGAGACCACACCTGGAAAACTGTGTCCAGTTTTGGGCTCCCCAGTTCAAGAGAGACAGGGACCTACTGGAGAGAGTCCAACTGAGAGTCACAAGAATGACTGGGGGACTTGATCATCTACCCTATGAAGACACTGAGAAACCTCGGGCTGTTTAGTCTGGAGAAGAGAAGACTGAGAGGAGATCTTATCAATGTCTATAAATATCTTAGGGGTGGGTGTCAGGCAGCTGGGGCCAACCTGTTTTTGGTGGTCAGCAGCAATAAGACAAGGAGCAACTGGTCCAAACTTGAACATAGAAGGTTTTACCTCAACATGAGGAGAAACTTCTTTACAGTGAAGGTGGTGGAGCACTGGAACAGGATGCCCAGAGAAGTTGTGCAGTCTCCTTCTCTGGAGACTTTCAAAACCTTTCAAAAATCTGGATGCATTCCCGTGCGGACTACACTAGGGAATCCTGTCTCAGCAGAGAATGGACTCAATGATCTCTGAAGGTCCCTTCCAACCTCTAAAGTTCTGTGATTGGTCATCACTGAGAAGAGTTTGGCTCCATCCTCCTGACACTTGCACTTTACATATCTATAAACATCAATGAGGTCACCTCTCAGTCTCCTCTTCTCCAAGCTAAAGAGCCCCAGCTCCCTCATTCTTTCCTCATAAAGAGGATGTTCCACTCCCGTAATAATCTTTGTGGCTCTGCACTGGACTCTGTCAAGCAGTTCCCTGTCCTTCTTGAACTGAGGGCTCCAGAACTAGCCACAATATTCCAGACGCAGTCTCAGCAGGGCAGAGGAGAGAGGGAGAAGAACCTCATCTAGTATACGTAAATAATTCATAGGATCACAGGAGTACAGGATGTTAGAGGTTGGAAGGAACCTAAAGAGATCATTGACTCCAACCCCCCTGCCAGAGCAGGACCACACAGTATAGCTCAGGTCACAGAGGAGCACATCCAGACAGGCCTTGAAGTCTCCAGAGAAGGAGACTCCACAGCCTCTCTGGAGAGCCTGTTCCAGTGCTCTGTGACTCTTACAGTCAAGAAGTTGCCTGTTGTGTTGAGCTGGAACCTCCTGTGCTGCAGCTGCCATCCATTGCTCCTTGTCCTATCACAGGGAGCAAGTGAGCAGAGCAGAGTCTGCTCCCTCCTGACCCCCAGCCCTCAGGTATTTATAAATATTTATTAGGTCCCCTCTCAGTCTTCTCTTCTCCAGACTAAAAAGCCCCAGGTCCCTCAGCCTCTCCTCATAAGACATGTGCTCTAGTCCCCTGATCATCCTTCTAGCTCTCTGATGGACCTTCTCCAGCATATCCCTGTCCTTCTTAAACTTCTTTGATTCTATATCATCTAGTGGAAGTTAGTTTTTTTTACTGCACAGTAACCAGTCTGGAATTCCAAAACCCAAGCTTCTTAACCCTTGCAGCCATCTTAATTTCTTTCATTTGTTTTATCTGCTTGATGTTTGCATTGTGTGCCATACAGGCATGAGTCATGAAATAAGTAGCAGAGACCACAGTGAAGACTACAGAATAAAAATGTGCACCTTCAAAGCAAGCATGTATTAATTTTCTTCAAGGGTATTTTTGACAAGCGAAGCTTTGTCGAGACATTTCTTTGTGTAGGAGTGTTCACCTCAGTGTTGCTTTTCCCCACACATGAAAATAAACCACAGACTTTTAAATATCCTGAGAAAAGCTCCTTCAAAGAAAGATCAAAAGTTTTTACTAACGTCTGAGGAAGCTGCACGGCTGCCTCTCTTATGAACTCATGTCTATGGAGAGCTGGAAAAGACAATCAAGATCATTATTCCATTGATTTGTTCACTTGCAACCTACTCCGAGAGGAGATGCCTTGTTTAGAGATGGCAGAGTTGAAGGGAATCCAAAGATGCACCCTAATTTTACCCAGACAGACATGAACAAAATAACTTTCCGAAGCCAACTTGGGATTTTTTTCCACTATACTGTGTGGTATGCTCTGCTTCAATTGATTGTAAAGAGCTCTGTGACCTGACCTCACAGACGTGAGCTGGTTGGCATTTTTTAAATAACCAAGTTTTTCTGCTCTTGTGGCTATTGAAGTTACATGAAATGTCCAGATATGACTTTCAGGGCTTCATAGAAAATGTAAATCTGATTTATGGGGTGGTTTTTTGCTTTTTTTTGCTTTGCTTGGCTGGTTTTGATGTGATTTGTCCAAAAATTTATCTTCCTCTCTTTTTGAATCTAAGCAACACGGAACACATTAGCCAAGCTTTGAAAGTCTGTCATCTGCTCCGTAATATGGAATTCCCCACTTTTAGAAAGCAATCAGGAAAACTGATTAATTCTTTCATCTTTCTAAGACCTGGGTTTTCTTTCTTACTTTTTGGTATTTTATGTCTATGTTTCTTCATGAACTTTATCTTTTATGCTTCAGGCCAAATCTTTATGTACCATCTTATGGCAGAGAATACTTAACTCAGAGAAGCTATTGAGAATAACATTTTTTCTTTTGAAGAATTTTGCTGGTTTTGTTATGTTGACATCAAGCATCTGTGAACACAATAAGTAGAACTTCAGGTTTGTATCTAAGCCTAGGATTTCTGAGTTGTTGGTTGATTTTTTTGTTTGGGGTTCTGTTGGCTCTTGATTTAAACCAAACTTCTACAAAAGTTCCCCAGAAAGCTGGGGAGGAACTTTTTACAAGGGCTTTTAGTGCTAGGTCAAGGGGGAATGGATTTAAGGTGGAAAAGGGTAGGTTTAGACTGGATTCTTTACAGTGATGGTGGTGACACACTGGAACAAGTTCCCCAGGGAGGTTGTGGATGCCCCCATCCCTGGAGGTGTTCAGGGCTGGGTTGGACTTGCCCATGGTGGGAGGCTGGAACTAGGTGATCATTAAGATCCCTTCCAACCCAAATCATTCTATGATACTATCCCCATCAATGCTGCTATCTGGAAATCAGACAGTAATCTTTCATTGGTTTACCTGATCAAAATGAAACCATTTAGGCTCCTTATATTCCTGGATTTTAGGGTTTTCTGAGAATCCAGCTGTGAACTGAATTCTTCTTATATATCCTCTAGTTCAGGTCTTTATTATATTTGTATTCCTGTAGTTGGGGAAATACTGTTCTTTGTGTTCTGTGATGCAAACCCAGTGTGATTGCATGTTGATGTAGTTTTGCTTTTTTCTTATTAATGGCAATACCTAAGTATGTAGCAACATGGTACCATAACTTTTCTGACTGAGGCAGTCAAGAAATCTGCTCTGACGTTTTTCTCTTCCAAATCTAACTACAAAACAGCAACATGTGGGGAACTGTGGAAGATTCCTCCCCATGCTCCCCATGCCCATATTCTCTGAATTTAACATCCAAGGGAAGAATTTCGGTAAACTACACAAATATTCTAAGTCATTCATTGGGGAAATAGTGATTCCCCTGAATTTAACAGAAACAAAATCTCTCAGATCTTCAGTCCTCTCACTATATAATCTTTCTGTGCAGATTAAACCTTATTTCCTATGGAACAGAGGTTGTAGGGTTGTGGGTTTAGAGAAATGCAGGGGTGCTGCCATCAAAGTGAATAGCTTGTGTTCCTTCCTCACCTCTGATCCAGGAGGCACTGCTCTGCATCCCCCTCATTCAACCCCACAAATGTTCCCTATGATTCATGGTGACAATTTGCATGATGTTTACAAGAATACCCTGAAGTCAACAAGATGTTCCTGTTTTGAAAACTTTGATTTCTAGGTTTTGATGGAAGTGAAATTCAATGATGAATTGGTGTTTTGAATCCAAATCTCTTTTTTTCTGTGGCAATTTTGTGGATTTCTGCTTTTTGCTGGTTTGGATGGTTTTTATTTCATGTTCTTTGGCTTTGATTATTCTTTTGTTCTTGTTTATCTTGGTTCTGATTTTGTAGCAACATGATATTTTAAATTTTCTGGTGCAAGTTTATCTCTGCACAAGTCAATGCAAAGGAAACAAGACTTACCAGGTAGATTCTCATGTCCCCTTTTAACTTCATTTTTGGGTTTGGAAGGGGTTTTTTGTTGTTGTTGTTGTTTTCCATTAAGATTGATTATTGCCTTAAATAAGCCAAAGTAAAATTATGACTTTAAGTGGTGACTTATATTTTTCGTATTGTTCATATTACTTGGTGACTGTGGCCATATGTGTCTGCCAGGAAAATGTGAAAAGCAGAGTTTCAAAAGTAACCATACACAGTGAAATTAATGTGTGTGTGTGTATGTGTGTGTGTGTGTGTGTTCAGATTACAGGTTTTACTAGCCATGACATTTGTTATTATTTATTATCATGGCTTACAGTTTTGGACCTTTAGCTCCCATAGGAACATGTCCTGCTCTGATGACGCAGCTTTGGAAAATGCAATAAAAATGCACTGGAAACCACAGCTTTCTAATAGGAAGTTTCTTAAAAGCAATGAACTGAAATTCATGGAATCATAGAATGAAATTGCTTCCTCACAGGAAAAAAAAAAAAAAAAAAGAAAAAAAAAAGTAGTGGAATGGAGGTTGCTGAGCAAGGTAGAGTCATAGAATCAGAGATTTGCCTAGTTGGAAAATACGTTAAGATCATTGAGTGCAACTATAACCTAGCATCTCCCTGTACACAACAGTTAGACCATGTCCCTCATCTAAATGTCTTTTAAATGCCTTGAGGTATGGTGACTCCACTTCCCTGTGCAGCCTATTCCAGTGCCCAGTGACCCATTCAGTGAAGAAATTTTTCCATATATCCAATCAGAATCTCCCCTGGCACAACGTGAGACCATTTCCTCTCATCTTATCACTTGTTACCTGAGTGAAGAGGCCAGCCCTCAGCTTGCTAAAACTGCCTTTCAGGTAGCTGGAAAGAACAATGAGGTCTCCCTTCAGCCTCCTCTTCTCCAGACTGAACAATCCCAGCTTCCTCAGCTACTCCTCACAGGTCTTGTGTTCAAGACCCTTCAGCAGCCCCATTGCCCTTATCTGGACATGCTCTAGCACCTCAATGTTCTTCTGGTGGTAAGGGGCCCAAATTGAACATAGTACTTAAGGTGTGGTCTCACCTTTCTATTACAGGGACATAATCACTTCCCTGGTCTTGTTGGCCACACTGTTCCTGATCCAGGCCAGAATGCTGGTGGCCCTTCTTGGTCACCTGAGCACACTGCTGGCTCATATTCAGTTGGCTGTCAACCAGTACCCCTAGATCCCTCTCTGCTAAGTGAGTAGACACTCAGGGTAGAGACTGTCTCCTTGTTTTGTTTGAAATTTGGTCTTGAGGCTATCCTCTGTGCTTTGGCATAGGGCAGAGAAAACTTGTGTGTTCCTTTCATTGCTACCTAAGGAGACTGCAGTTCTGCTGCATGAGAATCACACACACAGACAAAGTGTTGATTTGTGGCTTCAGCTGTGACTTCATCCTGGTTTTGATTATACTGTAGCTGAGTCCCCGGGTGAGGAGGGTAATGTGTGCTCCCTAGGTGGCTTAGAGCACATGGTGTTGTTTGTTCCTCTCTTTGTTTTTCTCCTTGCTCAAATACAAATATGTCTGCGGGCAGCTGCTAGCACAGTGACTAGTGGAAGTTGCAGAAAAGGGATTTTCCAGACATAAATGGATACCTCTATAAGAATATTGTACAAGGTCACGAGGTTCAGAGAGGTCCTAAGGGAACACTATAAAGACTAGGTGACTTTCTTCTGCATCCCCACCCATCTGAAGATCTCTCCGAAAAGCCGAGCTTAAGCACCTGTTTATCCTTTTGGAAGAATGGTGATTGAAATTTAAACAAAATCTTTATATTGCTCATCTTAACAACTTGGCACCAGTTGTCCTGTTTTAATGGAACTCTTACATGTGTGCTGATGCTGGAGACATTGGCAGAAATCTTGTCCATCTGCCATTGTGGTGGTCAGTAACAAACAGCATGGAACTACACAGGCGCAAGACAGGACTTGAGGGACACCACTGAAACCCTTCTGCTGCCTGTGTTCAGCCAGTCCTGGGATTACCGTGGGAAGACTTGAGAAGGAGCTGCTCCCTGAGCAGCAGATATCATAAATGGGTTTATCTGTTTGGACAGTCCTGTTGGAGTTGCTTTTTTTTGGTCTTGGTGACAACCACATTGTGTTCCTACTGGTGCTTTTCTGGCCTCTGGGGACAAGTCTGCAGTTTTTAATGTGTGCTAAGGAGGGCATGGACAGGTGGCTATAAGTGTTTGCATTTAACGTGTAGGTCCTTCCTCCTGAAGCAGTGAGTCATATCCTGCAGGCACAGAGGGCCTCCTTGGAGCTGCTACTTAGTAAGACTAAAATTCTTTTATCTGAAGTTAATATTTAGCTCCTGAGAGCACCGTGCCTCTTCTGATCATAAATAGTGCTAATTTGTAACACATTAAGTCAGCAGATTAGTGCCATTTTTTAAAGTACCTGTGCACTACATCATCTGAATGATGAAAATCGAGAGACCTGGGCCTGTTTAGTCTGGAAAAGAGAAGGCTCAGAGGGGATCTGATCAATGTTTTCAAACAGGGTAGGTGTCAAGAAGAAGAAGGAGCCAGTCCAGTCTCTTTTCACTGCTGCTCTGTGATAGGATGAGGGACAATGGACACAAACTAAAAGTTCCACCTCAACATGAGGAAGAACTTTCCTGTGAGGGTGCTGGGGTGATGGATCAGACTGCAGAGAGAGATTGTGGAGTCTCATCCTACAGAGGCTTTCAAAATCTGCCTGGATGTCATTTACTATGGGTGATTCTAATTGGAAAGGAGGGTCCCTTGTAACCCCTATGAGGGTTACAAGGGTCCAGAGGTCCCTTGTAACCCCTGTGATTCTGTGATTCCATGAACATATCCTTCTAATTCTGTATCGTATAGGTACAGACACCTCTCCTAGACATATATGAAAAACGTACTTGTTGATCACCAACTTCTAATGTATGTTTGCTCATCAACATTTGCTTAGCATTAAAGAAAAAAATCTAAAGCAACCCCCTGTTTGATTTCTGAGTAGTTGTAAAGTGGTCGTAAAGGAGTCCTCTTAGCACATCAGGTGTTCTGCTCAAGGATGTGGTGTAGTAGTGGCCCTGATAAAGTAAGATAAGGGTTGGACTTGATCCTGGAGGTTTTTTCCAACCATAGTGATTCTATTATTCTGTATTTGTAACAATCATATGTTCCCACACATTAGCAATTGCAATCTTTTGATAAGAGGATCATTTTTCTCAGAGCTCTGCTCAATTAATTCTGTTTTGAGTGAGTGAGTAAGTATTTAGTGAGTAAGTGTTAACAGCAGAGTGGATTTACCCTGGTTAAGATGTTCTGCAGCTTGTTCCTGTACATGCAAGCAATTCTATTTGGGGAACTGTCACTGATCCCATCTAACACTACTCTAACACCAAAATGTTTTCTGCTCAGATAAATTTCTGGAGATAAAATAAAGGAAGAGGTTTTAACTGAAATACTAGAGAATCTGGCCTCCATCATTTAATACCAAATAGAATCATAGAATTGTATCATTTAGCAACATCAACCTAATACAACGATGGCTATTAAACCATGTCCTGAAGTGCCATGTCCACACATTTCTTGAACCCCTCCAGGGATGGTGACTCCACCTACCTGGATAGCCTGTTCCAAACCCTGACCACTCTTGCAGCAGAAGAAATTTTTCCTAATGTCCAACCTAAACCTTTCTTGGCACAAGTTGAGTCTGTTTCCTCTCATTCTATCACCTAGTACTAGGCAGAAGAAACTGACAACCTCAGTCTAATGTTCTTTCAGGGAGCTGCAGAGGCAATGAAGTCTCCTTTCAGCATCCTCTTCTCCAGGCTAAAGAATCCCAGTTCCCTCAGCTGCTCTTCACAAGACTTGTTCTTCAGACCCTTTAGTGGCTTTATTGCTCTTCTCTCATCTTGCTCCAGCACCTCAGTGTCCTTCTTTCTAGTGAGGGGCCTAAAACTGAACCCCAGTATTTCAGGTGTGGCCTCATGAGTGGTGACTACAGGGGCGTGATCATTTCCCTACTCCTGCTGGCCACACCATTTATTTTGTGATCTAGGTCAGGATTCTGATGGCCTTCTTGGCTACCTGAGCACACTGCTGCCTCACATTCAGATAGCTACCTGAGTGCACATGAAGGGATTCTGCAGGCTTTCCCCATGCCCATCAAAATTTGTGTAAGACATCTGTAAGATGGGATTACAAGGTTGGGAACTGTTTTTTNTTGTCATTATTGTGCTGTTTTCTAAAGGTGCCTTTACCCATTTCTGTTTACACATAGCTATTATTAGAGTTTGTGCTTGGAAGTATATAATTTACATATTAATTAATTAAGAAAATTAACTTAGACATAGTAAGATCTTTTCTCCTTGATTTAAGGCCTAGTAATTTTCTTAACCATATAAAAAAGAGGGGGAAAAAAGTGTGTGTGTGTATATTTATGTGTGTATACCCCAAAACATAAAATTCACTGAGACAGGAGAGGGGAAGGTATTTTCATGATACCTAAGAAATAAAATTGACTGTCTGGTTTTGCTTTTAGGGTTAGAAGTGAAGGGAAAAATAGAGTGTAGTAACAGTAAGGCAGATTTAGATTGGACATTAGAAAGAAGCTTTATGCTCTGGGCCTGGTGAAACACTGGAACTGGTTGCCCAGAGAAGTCATGGATGCCACATCCATGGAAGTGTTTAAGACCATACTGGATGAGGCTTTGAGCAACCTGGTCTAGTGGGAGGCATCCCTATCCATGGCTGGGGTTTGGAACTAGATGATCTTAAGGTCCCTTCCAACTCAAGCCATTTTGTGCTTCTTTGAAACAAGCCAAAATACTTTACTTTTGCTGTCCATCAAGAGAATGAAATCTTAATCTTTGAAAATAGCTTTTCACTAATATACGTTCAAATTTTAGTGCTGCTTTATCTGAAGAATAACCTTCATAACTTTTTAATGTCCCGTTAGTTCCTGAGCCAAGTTTTTTAATGATACTGAAAAACCAAAAATTACAAGAATGGTCACTCAGAAACCTGATCATCTTTACCTTGCCACATCTGCAGTGTGCATTTTGAAATGAAGTAGTAGCTAAGAGGGTTTCACAATGCACTGTGGTTTTTGGGCCTCTTGAAAGATGAAAAAAGCTTTATGGCAAATTCTTGTACAGTATTTTTCATACAACTCTTAAACCAACATTATCCCAACTGATATCCTTTATGTTGTGCAGTCAAAAGAATTTGTCAGAAATTTGGAGTTTTGGGGATCTGAACTAGATATGATTCAGTTTAGGATATTGAACTTGATTCTAAATGGTTACTATTGTTGAGGGCCCATAAAAATAGTTTGGAGGCTTAGTCAGAACTACACTAATAAATGTAGTGAGCAAGCTTTGAAAAAAATATTAAGAGCAGGATCCTGTGAAGTTATACAGGCCACCTGTGCAAGACGTAACCCTGTGGAGATTTCAGGCTGCCTTCCCAAAGGGCTTGTACAATACTTGCGAGAAATAGCTTTGTCGAATTTGCAGCTGCCTTGTTGAGCACAGACCTTGGTCATCTGCTCCCTGGCTTGGCAGGTACAACAAAGGCAGCGTGTCAGCCATCATCTAACCATTGGAGTGGTGGATCTTGCCAGCACTGCTCCCAGGGTACCGCCAGCTCCTGCTGTGCCTCCTGCCTCAGAGTGGGCAGCCCTGCCTGGCTCCCATTGTGCTGCAGCAAACTGAATCTGCACACAGGTTGAACTGGACAGAGCATCTGGAAGCCTGTGATTAACACTACAGCTTATTGTGGGAGACAAATAAGGATCCTCTGTATTTACATATATGAAAAATATATATCTTTTAAAGTGTAAAAGTAGTGACATATGCAAACTTACTCCATTGTGAGGGAAATTTAAGGACTAAGACTGTGACACCTCATGATGATTCTTCATCCAGAATCAGGTATTTTGTTATAAATGTTTATTTTCAGATACAAAGAGCAGTGTGCAGAATGGTTTTTACACTCTCTGTGCATATGTGCTTAGCCTAGCTGGTTGTAGGTAGTTCAGAGAGGTGGGGCTATCACAAGGCTTTTCCACGAATCCAAGACTGGATTTGTCAGAAGAGGTGAAGCCATGATTGCTCAATGACTAATGGAAGGTGATTGACGAGACCAGTTGGTTAACTATGTAAACCCTGAGGCATGACAACTTCTTTCTTTCCTTCCCTGTCCTGCAGTTTTCCTTTCTGTGGCCTGCACACTTCCTTTCCCTGTCCTACACTATTCTTCCCTGTTCCGCAGTTGTCCTTCCCTGTCCTCCACTTGTCCTTCCCCTGTCCTGCACACTTCCTTTCCAAAAGAATCAATGCTGCTTCTCAGAGATGTTGAACTGCTTGCTCAGTGCAGCATACCAGAATTTCTTTTGCTGAAGTGCTACAGAACTTCTGTCAGACTTTTAGTAGGATAATTAGTAAACTAGATGACTTACCAGCCTATCTAATTAGATCCTTCTCATGATATGTCTAAAAGAAAGTTCTAAAGTTAGTTATTAGTAACTCTTAGCAAAGAGGGATCCTTCTTCATTGTTCTGGGAAAACTTCGTCTCAGTCTCTAAAACTGGTCAGAAACCAGAGAATTTTAACAAAGCAAGTAAGCTAAATCAGAGGGCACCATTATCTTTTTGTGCAAACATATTTTGGTTATTAGATGCATTTGATTTCTTATCTCCATAAAATTTAAGGTAACACCAGGTTGCCTATACTGTATCTTCTGGAACTACTAGACCATGACTGTTGAAATGTGAAAGAAAATGCTTGACAAGCATCTGATTTAGGACTCATATAGCTGAACAGTACATGTGAAATGAATTGAATTTTTTTTTTATAGTAGGATAATCAGAGAACATTCCATGAATAGTTTTGCCACAAAATTTTTAAAAAAAAGTAAGTACACAACACAGTCAAATCTCAGAGGTCCATGCCACAAGATGTCACCAAGCCCAGAGCTTGTAACACTTACATGTTAGTGCAGTCAATAAGGATCATAGAATCACAAAATGGTTTGGAATGGAAGGGAACTTGAAGATCATCCAGTTCTAACCCCTTTGCCATGGGCAGGGACACCTCCTACTAGATCAGGTTGCTCAAGGCTCTGTCCAGCCTGGCCTTGAACACCTCCAAGGAGGGGGAAACCATGAGGGGGCAACCAGTTCCAGTGTCTCACCACCCTCACTGTAGTGAATTTCTTCCTAATACCCAGTCTAAATCTACCCTCCTCAAGCTTCAATCCATTCCCTCTTGTCCTATCACTATAAGTCCTTGTAAAAAATCCCGCCCCAGCTTTCTCATAGACCCCTTTCCTGCCTTGTAGGATATTCACAGAGGATCAGTGTGGTCATGGTGGTTTAGCAGGATGCTCTGGAGGCACCTTCAATCTTTAAATGGTAGCTGAGGGCATACTAGCAGAGGGATCACTATTTGAACGCTCTGCTCTCTTTGTCCAAGCATCTGCTTTTAACCCATCAGAAGGGTTTTTAACTAGCTCAGCCTCTGGCTTTCCTCATGCATTTGCACTGTACAGGTGAGCACAAATGAGGCCCTAGGCTTAATTCTCCAGTACCTTTTAAAGCTAGGTAGTGAAATACATTTTACTTCAATCCGCTAAATCTTTACAGCAGTGAGTCAGGCTAACTTTGACCATGTGATGCTTTATATAGCAGAAGTTACAGCTGTCACAAGTCATTATTTCCATTGAGAATAATGATTCATCTTCCCAAGAGTCGTCAAGGGCTCTCACAGCAGGAATGAAATTTTAGCTTGTGTCACTGTTCTCTGAGAGGGAATACATATGGAGACAGGACATTAGGTTGAGATACATGTGTTTTCAGTTGAACTGGATTGTCCCTAAGAACTTTTGTCTCTGAAGTGAATTTAGTATTTATTCCTTCATGACTAGCCTCTGCATGGCAGTTGTGGAGGAAGAAGGCTTGCTCTCATGGAAAGGGTACACTTCAGTTTAGCCTCTCAAATGTGGCTTAATCCTAATCAGGAAAAACAGCTTTTAGTGGAGTAGAATAGTCTCTAGATTTCAGGTTTTTTTCTTCATGCTGTAGCTGCTGGTGGTGATGCTATTCCAATTAATGTTTTAACTGACAAATGCATTTTTTCTGTATTTCTTTCTGGCAGAAATTTTCCTTGATGTTCTTTAATTACTTGTCAGAGCAGTCTGCTACAGATGCTACTTACATGGGAAAGGCCTCCTGAGCAAGAGCTAACCACACCAGCTGTGCCTTGTGCAGAGATATTCTGGAAAGCATAATCATTTGATGATTTCAGGATCTATAAATCAAACATATCACAATTCACTTTGTATTTAGTTGTGTCCTTACATTGACTTTATATTTTGCTTTGGTTGTCTTGTTAATGCTTGATATACAAACTCAGTAGGGGAGTTGGAGTGGAATTTGGAAAAATCTGAAGCTCAAATGTCATAAAAAGAATAAATATGCTAATGAACAGCATCTGTATAAACTTGGGGTAACATTGTACATATTTTCAAGTATTTTGAAGTGGATGTCTTTTATGAGAATGGCACTATGAAGGTTGATTCAAAGTCTAGTCTTCAGGAGTCAGGACATGGACACCCTTAAAACGATTCTAACAACGTAAGCCCAGCTGCTGGAAAATCTTTTTTCCTAGTGCAGAATCCTTAGTTGTATGTAACCATGGAAGCAATGACAGAGAAATGCTGTGAGAATGTTTTCAATTGCCTTTATCTTTTGGTGCTTCCTGCAGCACACTACTACTTAGGCAATGGTTGTGGTAAGAGGCAGTTAAATTGATGTAAAGACCAAGTTGACTTGACATGTTTTTTAACCAAGTGTTTATTAGTTGAAATAATCTTGGGCGGTTTTTGGAATAATGTTATGTTTGAGTGGGAACTTGACTCATTGTCAGAGGTCTGTGTGTATTTGAGCATGTTGAGCTGACATTACCAAATGGAACCGTGGGAGGCTTTTGGCTTGTGTTGATGGAATATAAACCAAAGATCTTACCTTGCTGCCTCAAGAGCCACAAAAATGTTAATAGAAGTCAGAGATGCAAGAGGAAAAAAAAAAATGTATTCCATATAGCCTGTTAACTTGCCAGGACTATCTTTTTCCTTTTATTACTTGCCACTATTTTTTTCCATCTAGTTTTAGGCACATGAGCCATGAGACTTCCTCTACATTCCTTTGGAAATTATTTTGCAGTTCTCATAAGACTTTGTGAAGCTCTTCCCTCATTTAGATTTCCTGATCCTTAAATTTCCAGAGCAGAACCTGCACCCAAACTGTCAGGGGTTGCCTTCCTGTTAGCTTTGGCAAAGCAGGCCAGGCTTCCTTCTTGCTGCTGTCTGCTTTGTTCAACTGAGTGAAACAATCAACAGTTGCATGGCTCAGACTACGAGTGTTTTAGGGTAGGTATTGTGATACACTCTGCTGAAGGGTGCTGTGAACATTTTCAATCAACCTACATGAACATTTAAATCAACCTACCTTTACTACAGGTGAAAGAGCTGTAGCTGATACGTTGTTTTCAGAGGTTTTTTTTCCTCTTTTTTTTTTTTTTCTCTCAGTCTGGATTTTTTGCACAAAGTTTAGTGTCTCTTAGAACTTCCTAAACAGTTTTGCTTGTCCATTCTCTGACTTCTTCGCTCACTAAATTACTTGTGCACAAGCCTTACAACAGGCTCATGAAAAGGATTATTATAAGCACTTAAAGAAAGATTACGTTAATGATTCATTAGTAAGTAAAAATTGAAATGAATCATTAAGCTGCTTGTAAAATTGGACAACTTTTCCTCACTTCATCAAAGATAATTTGCCCCTGAAGAATGTGTTGCTTGTATCTCAACCATTATGTGCCAAAATAATTTAAGTTGGTTTTTGAGCCTTCAGGAATGAGGTAGCTTTTGCAGTTATTTAAAACCCCAGAATGTTGCTGGTCTGTTATAATTTAATTACTTCCCTGTAGTTTAAATTTATTTTTAAAATAATGTTTATATATAAACCAGTAAATATGCATTTTCTCTAATCATTATAGTCCTGGAAAAAGAAAGAACTTGAGGTCGACTGAAACCCAAATGTAAACAATAGTATATGTGTTTTCATTTTTGGCATGGGGAAATATTTCCACAATTCCTAAGATTTAGTAAGTCTGCTCTCTAAAGAGGGGGATGTAAGTTAATAGAAACTGCAAGGCATTGATTTTGTGGGTGCACTCACATGTTAAAACCACAAAAACAGAATTACTGAGAAATGAATAATTCTCAAAAGTCGGGGGNGAGGGGGGGGGGGGGGGCTGGGTTAGGTTTATGGAGATGGAAAGGCAGGAAGATTTTGACTGTTGCACAATGTTTCTGAAACAATTTCTGAAGAAGTTCACCCTAGAAAAAGGCATCTGACAGCTTAAAAATGTTGGGTAGAAGCTCTGAAAGTCTCATGCTTTACATTCTCTGTTACCTGTGTACTTTGCCAGCTTGCCTACAGATTGTGCTCTTTCAACATCTTAGTTACAGAAATATGTAATGTCTTCAGCTTAGAACAGAAAGGAAAAGCCTAGGAAAATGGTCAATTTTGTCTCTTAGGTAGAGATAATATTTTTGCCTAGTTCTTAGTTGAATTTGTCAGATCATACTTTCTTGTAGCAGATGTATTGATTGTGGTCAGGTGCCAGAAATAGCTGAATACAGTGTTCCTTCTTGTTCTCTCTTTTGCTTTCCACAAAATTTGCTAGATTTTTTACAATCTGTCCATTAAAATATTTACATTTGTTACAAAATGAATGTAACAATCAATTGACTCAGTGGATGCTGGGCCATCTTATTTAAACTTTAATATTACCTAGAAAGGTTGATGGTCTTTGAGGTGTAAATTCATTTAGAAATTATGTGTTGGAAACAACAGTTTTTCCTTACTCAACTCCATCTGTCTCTTCCCTGTGCTAAATATTTTAAATCTTGCCAAAACTAAAATAAAAACCCAGTCCTGTTAGTGTGATGCTCAATAATGATATCAACTTAAAGGAAGTGTGCTCTAGCCACCTTAGTAAGTATCTGTGGTCCTTTAGGTCTTTAGTATCCTAACATTCTGCATGCATCTCATGGTTTTGTCTGTGGCTTGGGGCAAGAAACCCCCACAACTCGTTTCATCTCACTTCTGTTAGTTCATTTTTCCTGGCTTTCCCATTAATTGTTCATAACTACAGAATCAAAGGAGCTGCCTGTTTCAGTGTTGCTGGTTATCAAGCTTTTTAACTCCTCCAAGAAGCCAGGCTGTCCTTTGCCAGGTACAAACAGAGCTTGGAGGCAACCTTGTTCCACTTGGCTAGTTTAAAAAAAGAGATTTTTCGCCTGACAATGATGATTTTAGCCCCTTCACTACACAAAGGACATGGAGGTGCTGAAGTGTGTCCAATGAAGAGCAATGAAGCTAGTGAAGGGCTTTGAACACAAGTCTCATGAGGAATGGCTGAGGGAACTGAGGTTGTTTAGTCTGGAGAAAAGGTGGTTGAAGGGAGATCTGATTGCCCTCTACGATTCCCTGAAAGGAGATTGGAGTGAGGTGAGGTTAGGTTTTGTCTCTTCTCACATGCAGCAAGTGACAGGACAAAAGAAAACATCCTCAAGTTGTATCAGGGGAATTTCAGGTTAGATACTAGGAAAAATCCTTTACAGAAAGGGTTATCAAGCATTGGAACAGGCTGCCCAGGGAGGTGATAGAGGCACCAGCCCTGGAGGAATCTAAAAGATGTTTGAACGTGGTGCTGAGGGATGTGGTTTAGTGGTAGTGACTTAGCAGTAGTGGTGGGATTGCAAGCTCCTGTGAGTGGTTGAAGCTGATAATCTCCAAGATTTCTTCCAATTTCAACAGTTCTCTGCTTCTATGATGCCAAGTTGGCATTAACAGTTTCTCTAGTTTAGAGTAGCATAATATTTATTGCAACACACCTTGGTTAGAGTGTTACAAGGCTACAATTTCATTCTTGAGCCAAGTGAAGTGGTTGGAAATTGTTTGTGCTTTGCTTGGTTTTTACTGTAGGCAAAAGTGAGCTAATTTCTTCTGTGTTGACTCGCTTCTCAGCCCTCAGCTTGGATTTATTGTACACAACAAGGTACAAAGTGGCAACTGCTGTTTGAAAGGCTGCCATTTGGAAGGAAGCACAGAGGGCTGCCCTGCAGACCTGCACACACATGTATAATATAATATATTATATGTGGATACGCCCTACCCCAGGTGGAGACAGGAGCAGCCGAAGGCATACAGAGATGTTCTGCAAGACAGAATCAGTTTTGTGAAATATTTTTGTTTCTTTCTTTTCTGTTCTTTTTCTCAGGTTGAGTTTATAAATGCTTTCTTAGATCTGGTATGCGCTCTGAAATGTAAGAGTATGATAACAGATGAGCTAAGTTGCCTGCTGCCAAAACCCTGCAAAGTGTAACCAGTATGCAGCCTAAGGAGGAGCATTGCTCTTTTAAAACTTTGCCAACCTTAATATTGTAACTAAATCATGATTTAAGTCACAAAATCATCACGGTATCCTTGAAATAAGACGTAAACTGGGTTCGCTGTATAAAAAAGGGAGGATGTGCTCAGCACATGTGGACATGTGTTGAAAAAGGAAGGTAAGAAGCTGTGGAAATCACATCTTGTCAAGATATTTGTGCAGCGTGACTCAGTTTCTTTGTCTCTCATTGCTCGGAGATGAGAGCCTTTTTAAACATATTGAGCCTTTTTTAAAACATGCTCTGCACTCCCAGCCGCTCTTCTTTCTGGTGCCTGAGTTGTAGATATTGTGGTGTGGCACAGCACTTAC
Source organism: Psilopogon haemacephalus (assembly GCA_013396835.1). Lineage (NCBI taxonomy): Eukaryota > Metazoa > Chordata > Aves > Piciformes > Megalaimidae > Psilopogon > Psilopogon haemacephalus. The sequence goes on along the minus strand of VWZI01011090.1, from coordinate 244,736 downwards.
AGAGAGGGTCAGAAAGCAATGAAGAAACTTTGGTTTGGTGATCTGGTTGTTCTGCATAATCTTAAAGCTTCTCGAATGGAAATGGTAACCGTGCAGTTCAGTGAAACGATCAGGAGTAAACTTAAATCATGAGTGGAGTTTTCTACTCTATTGAAAAAAAAAAAAAGGCATAAACTTTCATATAAACCAAGTTGCATGCCAGATATCATCAGTCTGCACGATTATAGCCGTCTGTCCTCCCACAGACAGTGTAACATGGGTGCAAATGTTGGCTCATCAAATGGAAATATGGGTGATTGATACAGATCAAATTTTTGCTAATGAAAGATTCATTCATACATAGAGCTTGTGATTGTATGAATACAGCTGCATAAATGAACTAAAAAAGGTTTATGACAATTGACTGACCTGAGACAGCTAGTTTTAAGCTAAAAGCTAGAGAATCTGTCCTTCATCATTTAATATCAAATAGTAAGTATCTGAGCACATGGCAAGGGATTCTTTTCCTCATGCCTGTCGAAGCCTGCGAGGCTTATATAAGATGGGTTTACAGGGTTGGAGACTGTATTTTGTGACTCTCATTGCTAGTATAATTCTGAGTCCATGCATTTTCCTTTCAGGGATAGTCTGGCCAGTCTCAAAGTGTATCATTTTAAAAGATCTGTTGTTTACATGAGCATATAACCTTAAAAAAAAAAAAAAAAGGGAAGTGTCTGTGGAAAACCCCAAAACAGAACACAAAATCCACTGCGATGGGAGAGGATGTTTGGGATGGAACCTTGTTGTGTCACATTATAACTCAGCTCTGTGCAAATTCAGAGTATTCCTTCCTGCTTATACAGGTTTGGTTCACCTTTATTGATCCTACTAAGCAGCTGGACAGTTCTGTTTGCTGAGTCATCCAAATGTCTCTGTGGGAGAATGCTGATAACCCTTAGAATTCTAAACCCGGCTGCGTATCTCTGCTTTTTTTTTTCAAGCATAGTGTCTTGTGTTTTTCCTGCATAAATGGTGATTGTCTTGCCTCCACAGCTCTATTTGGGCCTGGCTGCTGCAAAGGTGGTAACACTTCTCAATTTCACATCATGTGGCCCATTCATAGTCTTTCTCATTTTTGTTCACTTCAGTCTTTTTTTTTTTTTTCTTTTCCTCAGCTAACATTTTTATTTGCCTCAGTTAAGCACTTTGATATTGCTGAGTAGATGGCATCTTGTACACTCTGAAGTCGTTATTTTTCCAATGTTCTTGCAAGACTACAGTGATGAGGCATTTAATGAGTTAAAGGCTTGTGGAGTTTCAAAGAAATGCAGGACAGCTGCTGTAAAGTCTCCCTGCTACCCTAGCTGACCTCATGCTTGTCAGACAAATGTGATAATATCCAAAAACGGGTGCAAGACAGGAAGTGTTTCATGCAAAGGAAAGTATGTGTTTCATGCAAAGACATCAGGAACACTCTCTCCAAGAGCCACTTACCGTAAGATCCATATTAATTTAAAAGGAACAGCAAAATTCCAGAATGTGTTTACAGAAACGTTATTTTAGTCCAAAAAAACCCCAATCCTTGTTATTTCAGTGCGCAAATGGCAAAAACAGTGAAGTAAACCACTGTACATGTTTAATATGAGGAGATTGCTGGCTATAGGGGCATACTTTTTTTAACATCTGGAGAATTCGCATTGTTTTTTGATAGGTTTTTTTTTGTATTTTTTGAGGGGAGGTTCTGACTTGAAGAAGTGATATAGGAGAAATGCAAATGTACTTACCATAGATTCACAGATTCCATCAGCTTGGAAGGGACCCTCAACAGGTCATCCTGTCCAAGTCCCCTACTGTGAGCAGACACACCTCCAACTAGATCAGGCTGCTCAGGGCCACATCAAGTCTTGATTGAGTGTCTCCAGGGATGGAACCTCAGCCACATCCCTGGGCAACTCAAAGACTGATCTATCAAGTTTTTAATCAATTTAACAACCTGAGATAATTCCTTAGCTAACAGAACAAAATTTCTTTTTTTCTCCACTGCATTATATGGCTTAGAATTTTAAAGGACTGGATAAATGGAGCAGTGCCTACTCTGTGTAGGAAGTGTGAGATAGTCTTGCAAATTTTGCAAATAAAGTAGCAATTACTTGTTTCTTAAGATATTTAATATTTTCTACTTGTCAGTCAAACAGGTTTATCAGTGTACTAGATATACAAGTTCCTGTTATTTTCATGTTATTGAAAAATTAATCCCTGAGAAACTACTGTATTTCATTTATGTTTTTCAATAGTATTGACTTAAAAACATGCAAATAAAAATAATTCCTACCAGTTCAGAGCTCTTCTGATGATAGTTAGGGATATTTTCCCTAAATTTCCTTCTAGTTGTGTCCAGAATTGTCTCTCTTGTAGTATGAATCTGCAATAAAATTAAAAACTCAATTATAGTTATTATTTTTAACACGCGTGAGTAATTGAAGGTTGGACATGATGATCTTGTTTTTTTCTGGCCTTAATGGTTCAATGGTTCTGTAATTGTTGCTTGAGAGATTTCTTTTGAGTTAAGAAGTCCTTATTGCAGCATTAACTTGATAAATGTCTGTAAAATAATCATATAGATTCGTAGAGTGGTTTGGGTTGGAAAGACTTTAAAGATCATCTAGTTCCAGTCTCTTGCTATTGGCAGAGACACCCTTCACTAGACCAGGGTGCTCAGTGCCTCATCCAGCCTGGCCTTCAACACCTCCAGATAGAGGGCATCCACAACCTCCCTGAGTAACCTGTTCCAGTGTCTCACCACCCTCACTGTCAAAAATTTCTTTCTAGTAAGGATTTCTGTTAAGGATTAAACTAGATCTCTAGTAAAGATTCAAAAAGTGGAGTGTAAATTATATGCCTTGCTGATTAACTGTTATCAAGTCTAGCAGATGCCTGTGAGAGTATTAAAATAAAGCACAACTATTCAATCTCCAATTTATTTGTTTCTGTTTTACTTTTTCCCAATATTCTGCTAGTTTCAAAAATATTAATTTGCATTGGTAGGGAAGGAGGAAATTCTACCTACTAGAACTTACATAGAGAATTTAATGTTTGTGAATTCGCTTTTTTTGTGAAGTTAGGTTCTGAGTCTCAATGGACCCTTTGGAAAGTGTAGTCCATAGCCAGGCAGCTATGGGAGGGAAAAGCATGCTCACAGTATTGATACTGAATGGTTTACTAGGAAGGGTTTGGTTTTAATGTGGAGATGTGAGTGAAAAATTAAGGTGAGATGCAAGAAGAGGTGAAGGTAGGGGAGAAAGCCCTGAGTGAAACTAAACTCAGCCCTGCCACATGCTGAGGAGTGAAAGGAGTACAATCTGTATTTTTAGAAGATGATCCAAAGATGTAACAGAAGGGAAGGGAAATGAGATTATCTGGACACAGGGAGACATTTTTTGTTATTTGGTGGTAGAGACTCATTTACTATACACACACAGTTGTTTCAAACTGAATTATATTTTATATTTGCCTGCTGTTTCTGGAAGCTATTGCCAGAAGTAAAAACCACATAATATATTTCTGGTATTAAACCATCTATTACTGATGGAAAATGACAGAGTAGAGGGAGAAGGCACCAGTTAGTCTGGGTTAGCTCATGTGTTCTGGATAGCTTTCTTGAACTCTCAGATTTCTAAACTCTTAGATTTCTAGGCTATCTTGGTTTCCCACTTCATTTTGGATATGCTAATTGTGTCCTCTTCCTTGTCAGTGTAAGGTAATCTCAAGTACTCCCATGATAATGTTCATCATACGTTTTCAGACAGTGTGCCAATTGATCACTATTCTATTAACTATTATATTAAGATAACAAATCCCATAATGGCTTAACAAAAGGAGCATTGTGGAGTTCTTAAGCTTACAGATGGCCATAGATATTCTGTATTTTTGCTTTTAACATTACAAGTGCTAGATTTTGGATCTGTAATGGCATTCTGATTTAAGCTCCTAATTTTGATGGTGAAAGAAGGAATTTGTTCTGAAGTAAAATAAAAAATGAAAAATATTTTATTTTGACAATCTAATATTTTGCGAAACTTTCTGTAGTTATGAAGCAGCTACTGATGAAGTCACAGGAGAGAGATAAAACAGAATCCTATTTTCCTAATTGTTAGTTTAAAACAATTTTACTCTTTTAGGACAGTTGCTTTGAATTGCTATGTGTACACACACCTTACAAAATAATCTTGCTGTGTAAGGTACAGTAAAAGTTGCAAACCTGTCTGTCTATCAGTTTATCTGCCTATCTATCTATCTATCTATCTATGTATCTATCTATCTATGTATCTATCTATCTATTTATCTATCTATGTTAAATGTCTGTCTATCTATCTCATTGACTTTTTCAGGTGATTTATGACAAATATTTAACACGCTTGTCTTCTTGTAACAACAAAGTTAAATTACTTAGTTTTATCTGGTTGGTTTTCTTCAAAGCATACTGGATTAGTTTTGATGAGTAACAAGATGTGTGTGAGAATATCCTGTGCTTCTGCTTCAAAGGGAAAACCTTTTGGTGTTTTTTTAGTATAGCACAATTAGATGCTTTATGGTCAATCCTTTTCTGTCTTCACTTAGAGGGGAGGGTATTGAGACAGCTGGACTTGATGATCTTAGAGATCTTTTCCAATCCAAACAATTCTATAGTTCTGTAGATGGTGCACTTGTTAAGACCAGTGATTTGTTCGATATGCCAAATGATTGCAGGATCTCAGGGATTTCATGCTAGAATTCCACCCTTCAAGCAGAGAGAAAGGAGACTTTTTCCATAGTTTTCACAAATATTTAACTCATAGCAAGGTAATGTAATGCTTCTTGACACATTGTCTTAGTATTTTATTTAAGAACTAAATAGCTCTTTACTGTTTTAAGTCACTCCAAGTAATGGGTTGTAGCAAGTTTAATTTTTGGCTTTCTTTTGCTTTCCTGGCAACTGTAGAGAGGTCTGTTCTGTGTCACACCCTGTCCAAAATGTAGTGGATTTCTTTTTTGTTCAGTTCATAATTCCTGCCAGGTCTGTGACCGTCCATTTTTGATCTCACTGTATCTGGCCTTTCTCCCTCATTGTTAGGTATCCATCTGAAGCATTCTTGTAGTTACTTACCTCCTTATCAAATATATACAAGACTTTGACACTTGACTTCGTAATCTGAAAGAAACCAAAGCCTAACTCTTGTGACTGTCCTCTTCAAAGGCTGTTCTGTGGTGCGCATGGAACACCAAAGGATCACAGAATCATGAAGTCATAGCATGATAAGGCTTGGAAGGGACCTGTATAGGTCATCAAGTCCAACCTTGCTGCTAAGGCAGGATCACCTAGGCCAGGCCACACAGGAGTGCATCCATGTGGGTTTTGAAAGTCTGTAGAGAAGAAGACTCCACAACCTCTCTGGGCAGCCTGTTGCAGTGCTCCAACACCTTCACAGTAAAATAAGTTTCACCCTGTGTTGAAATGGAGCTTCCTGTGTTCCAGCTTATACCAGTTGTTCCTTGTCCTTTTATTGGGCACCAGTGAAAAGAGACTGGTACCTTTATCTTGACACCCACCCCTCAGATATTTATAGGTGTAGATAAGATTCCCTCTCAGCTTTACTTCTCGAGACTAAACTGCCCCAGTTCTCTCAGTCTTTCTTTCTAGGAGAGGTCTTCAGGTCCCCCATTGGATTTTCTCCAGCACATCCTGTCTCTTTTGAATTGGAGACTTCAAAACTGAATACAGTATTCCAGGAGACTTTCAAAGCCTGTCTGGATGTGTTCCTCTGTGATCTGTGCTAGATTGTGTGGTCCTGTTCTGGGAGGGGGTCAGACTCGATGATCTGCTTGGGTGCCTTCCAACCCCTAACATCCTGTGATCCTGTGAACGTAGAAATGCTCAAAATCAGAGCACACTACTATCTCAAGTATAGTTGGAATGGCACCTGCATATACGTTTAATAAATGAGGTGAAACATTGAAATGTATATAGTATGTGAAAGTCCTGATTCTTAATAGTGGCAAAGGTAAGTAGCATTTTGAAGGAGCAAGGCTGTTATGTCTTCCTTGAATGATTAAGATGAAATACCTAAGTCACTTCAGTGTTGCCACCTCTCATCACATTTACAGTCTGTTCCTGTGCTTTTTTTAGTAGTAACTGTACGAGCTTCTGTTGACCAGCATTATCTTACCTTAGTTCTACAACCACTTTCAAAAAGCTGTTTGTGTTGCACTAGTGACAGTTCAGTAGGAGTTGTTTCTGCTCTGCCTCCTGCATTAAGAGGGTGCACCTTGGTGCTTCTAGGCCTGTTTCTGCTCTGCTTAAAGGGTTGTAGCAATGCTGGCCTGCTTTGGCAGGATGCCCTTCTGATCCAGGAGTGAAAGAGGAGGTAAAGCCTTCTTCTGAATGGTTCCAAGAGAATCTGAATCCAAACTGCTCAAAGGCTTGCAATCTCTGAAGGAAATTTAAGGCAGTCCTACTGGGATTTGATTCTGTGGCTGAGAAATTTCAATCTATTTTTAATAAACTCTTGTCACACTGGTGCTATATCCTTGTGTTGTAGTCATTACATTCCTCTGGTGTCTCTAGCCATTGTCTGTTCTGTTTCTTTGGTTTTGCTTTTCCTCACTAGGGATAGATTTTAAAGTTGGCAGAAGATACCAAATTCAGTTCCCACCACCACATAAAACCCTGTGCATTTGCATGGGGCATGTGACAGCCATGCAAGCTTTGCTGCATATTCCCTTGTGAAAGTGCATCTTCCTGGGGAAGGTGTTCGTGCTGCATGTTTGCATCCCGGGAGCTCTCACTACAGGAGATGTGCAGTGTAAGTGGGTTGTGGGTGTTACTCCTCCTTGCCTTTTACAGCCTCTGCTGATAAAGTGCATGTGCTTGGTTCTTCGAAATTGTGAGTAAATTTTGGCGACCCTTTTAAGATGTGAACATGGAAGAAAGCAGCACTACAAAGCAAGGAGCAGGGAAAGGTCTCTAAAGACCATATGTGTGCTGTGGGATACCCCAGACTCTGAAAAGCTATTTTCACCCTTTTGTGTGCATGTAGAGGCACACATATTATCATGGGACAGATTCAGTATACATTTGAAAGAGTTTTGGGGAGCTGTGGCTTCCTACTGAGTGTGGTGGGTATTTTTGATCAGTCTGATGGCTTTTTCAGAGGGAACAAAGGTCAATTTCAAATTCTTAGATATTCTATGTACTGTGAGCTTTAGCAGATTTGGGAAATATCCTTGAAGTCTTCATCTGGGAAGTCTTCATCTATTTTTTCAAGAGAAAGCTTTGGATGCAAAGTGGGAAGAGGAATGTTTGCTAGATCTCTCTGAAAAGTGTTTTGAAAGCTACCATTGGGTGTAAAGTGTGAACCTGTTTTGTGATCTTCAGGGCACAGGAAGACTGAATCTGTTGTTTATTGAAGTGCAGGTTTTCCCCAGGGTGCTCGTATACTCTACAGAATATACATTAAGCTGTTGGCACTGTGTCGCTAAATCTTTTGTGTGAGTATCTGTTTCAGAAGGTCTTAAATTAAAAAAGAACAAGCCAGCCACCCTTGCTCCTCCCAAAATAAATCACAGTTGTGAAACTGTCTTTAACACGTTTGCTGAATGAAGCACAAACAGAACACTCTTAGCAACCTACCATTTTCTGGCAAACATAAGGACTCTTCTGAGAAAGTTTTCACTGTTTCCCACATATTCTTTAGCTAACCTTTAAGAAACTGAAGAGAGAGGGAATAGTTGTAAGGCAGATTACTGCCTATTTGATTTAGGATTACTGGTGGGTTTTGGCATATGACATTGAACAACTATCAGGGACAGAACAGTATTTTGCTCTTCTCAAGTCAATGCTTGATTTGAAGCAAGAATTCAGGAAAGGGCCATACGCATTTACATTTTACAATTTTAAACTTCAAAACACTTTGATTAACATTTTTTATGGGAAATTGAGACTTACTGGCATGGCACAACAGAGATTTCCAAATCAGCATCAGAAAGATGTGGCATTTTCTTTGTTATTCTGCATTCCACTAGTATTTTTGCCTTAACATTTTAGCTATTAAATTGATAATTTTTGGTATGTTACTTTTAGTCCTGAGAAAGGGATGACATGAATAATCAGTAAGAACAAAGCAAAAAGCTGGTTTTAACAGAGATGACACATTTAGGTACCAGTAGCTCATGTGCAGCAATTTTTGTGGGCCAAAAGGGAAGGAAAAAAGGAGGAGATAACATGGATTTTTCTGACTTTTCAGACTTTTCTAGAGCTTTACTTTATGATGGAAAATAGACCTACGACCTTGTTGTTTGATGTCATGAAGCTAAGAAATCAATTTGGCGGTTCACAGGATTAAGGCTAAGATAAAATGAGAGGAAAGTGAGGGAAAAGGGAGTGTTCTATGGGAAGGAAATATTAAGAAAATAGGCAAGCCTATTTAGGAAGATTTAGAAACAGATGAAGTCATGAGAACCTGAACAAAACCCCACAAGCAATGGGGTTTCCATACATTTGGGGAGACTTAAGGACATGATTACTGTGGATGCTTGTCTGAGAATTGCTCCTGTGGACTTTTTGTAATGCAACTGCTGCTGCAACCTGCATCTCTTGCGTGTTTTGGGTCATAATTTTCTTTGTGTCAAGAAACTTAAGGGTAATTTCATTACGCTTTTAAAGTAATCTACAGGTGGGGTTATTAGTATCAGAATGAGTGGAAGTTCTCTGCCTTTCCTTCATGTGGCCACTACTTTTTTGAGATGTTTAAGGGGAAATATGCAATATTTTAAATCATAAAATCATAGAAGCGTTTGTGTTGGAAGGGCCCATAGGCAGGGACACTTTCCACTAGGCTAGGTTGCTCAAGGCCTTGTCAAACCTGGTCTTGAATACCTCCTTGGGAGAGGGGACATCCACAGCCTCTTTGAGTAACCTGGTCCAGTATCTCACCATGCTCATAGTAAAGAATTTCTTCCTAATATCCAGTCTAAATCTACCTTCTTCCAGCTTAAAAGCATTCCCCCTTGTCTTATCACTACCAGCCCTGGTGGAAAGTCCCTCCCCAGCTTTCTTGCAGCCCCCTTCTGACACTGGAAAGCTGCTGTAGGGTCTCCCTGGAGCCTTGTCTTCTCCAGGGCAAAGAAGGCTGCTTACCACAGTTACTGAAATTATTGTTACCAGTCCAGAGTATTAATGTTTAAAAATAGATATATATTCTGAAATTTTACATTTTTTCTCTTGTATTTCCCCATGTCCTTTTTAACTTAGTGGAGTACCCAAGACACCTGGCTGGGACGTGAATCTTTCCTAAGAGAACACTCTGTACTCACTGTACAGTTGATTCACAACTGAATGCTATAAAAGTTGTTTAAAAACATCTAGACTTATGTCAAAATTACATAACTCTGATGAAAACTTCAAAAGAAAGGTTGGAGGTTTTTTCCTCTTTGCCTTGTTTAGGTACGTGTTTGGGCTGGTTCTTCACCCCTGGGCTCTTGCACATCCTTCGTGTTTGTACTCTCAGTAACTGGTTCCTCAGGAGCTTTTAACCACATATGCAGTCTCACGGTGGGAAGATAACCTTTTTTTCCTTTGGCTTTTCTTTTTCTTAGTTTTCTTGTTCTTCTAGGGTGTGGTTTGATCTAAAATGAATTTTAGGTTACTTTTTTTCTTTTTTGACCTGCCAGAGGGTTTGTTCTGTTAACATTGCCCTGCTCCCTGTAAGTCAGACATTCTTCTTGGGCTGCGTCAGGTTACTAATGACATGATTAATGCAGGAAGGGTAAAGAAGGATGACGTAGTGGCTCATGCAAAGTTTACCTGAGAATTATCTGTAGCTCTCTACTGTTTAGTGTCTGTATGAGTCATGGCCTGAAGCTCTGCCATTCCCTGTTCTTCAGCTGGGCAAGATCACACTTACCTCATTCTATGTATGCATTTCTCCCTTTCCTGCCAGATCTGATTAGAAGCACTTTTGTTTTAAACTGTATGTTTATGAAACATTAAACACGCTTTTTACAGATAGCTGCCCATAATGCTAAATGAAAAGCTCCACCAGATATCTGTGGTACAGGCAGCTTTAGAAACTTTTTCTGTCCTTAAGTGAATTCTGATTTTTATCAACTCAAGTCTTTTTCGCATTCATGCGTTTAGCAATTATTGTGTTACGACATTACTAAGCTTTGCAACAAGGCCTTGAGTCAGTTGCTGTCTGTCAGTAAAGCCTCCTGTTACTTCAAGTGTATTTTCTCAGATATAAGCCTACAAAACACAAATGGCAAGTTTGTGATGCTGTCTCTAGCTTTTGAAATTTCCTTGAGCTGCAGGTACTGCTGTTCCCATCAGATGTGGTTCTCATTCATTCCTAAACTGAGTAGCTGGGAAATTGATCTTGCTGATCAAGAAAACATGTGGCAAGAAAACATGCAAACATGTTCTCTGATACCATCTGAAGTCTTGATCATTCCCTTATTCTGAGCTAGTTGACTGCACCTTTTCTGTACCAGAAGATCCATATTTGTTCTGTGGTTTGTGTATGTGTTCCTTGTAGAGTATTGATGTATTGATGTTCCTCTAAACTCCATAGTAAGTGTGCTGTTAGATGCTCTCGAGTCTCTCTTAGGAGACCAACATGAAGACAGTATAGAATTTGCAAGAAATGCTGCTTAGTTTTTTAATATTCCTTTGTTTTCTCTGTGAAACTGTTGTGGAGTCTTTGGCCATCATTCAGGACTTCAGTTTTCTTCGACTAAACTTGTCTTATATTCTGCTTAATGTTTAGCAGTTGAAGGTTATGCTGAAAACAAGCTATCGTTTTCCAGCCAGCTCATATCTTTGCAACCTGCCAAAGCCTATATCAGGAACATGATGTGTGGGAAAAAAGTTCTAAAATGATAGGCAGAAATATGTCTTGTGGGAAACCTAAAATGCCATGAGACTCATTCTCTTAATGAAGAATGTTTTTACAAGCACAGCAGCATCCCCCTTAACTTTGACATTTTCAAAAAGGAAAGCTTGAGAGTGTAGCATTTGTGTAGAATGTAAACAACTCTGATACTTAGATAAGTGACGTTTAGTGGAAATAGCATTCCCTTAGGAGAAAAGAATGGTCAAAGTGAATAATGAGCCAGAAAAAAACCCCCAGAAAACCAGCCCCACAACTTATTTCTAGAAGGCATAACTCTCATCTACTTCTAAATAAAGGCCATACGGCTGCCTGAGATAAAATTTTATATGTGCTTTCTGATTACATTTTGCAAACACATCTGAAAAGCAAGCAAACTCATGTTGTGATTCGCTACTCTGCACCAGATGAGTATATTCCTAATGTAAACATATAATTAAAAAAACCCAACAAACAAACAATACCAACACCCAAAAAAAACAAACAAGCAAGAAAACCCCACGTTTTAAAGTTAGTGCAACATACAGCACATTTTGCCTACACTGCAGTATATGCTAATGGAGTTAATGATTATAATTACACAGATGCCTGAAGGGAGATGACAGAAGTTCATCTCCAGCTTAATGTTTTCTGTATTTAATTTTGCTGCTTCTAAAGGAACTGTTTGCATAGAAGAGGAGCACAGATTTTATTCAGTGAGTCAGTGTTTAAGCAAAAACTGAGCATGTTGTTTGACACGTGCCTTTATGTAAGCTGTGTATCTAGAATCTGCCTTTCAGCTTAAGCAGTGGAATGGTATTTCTGGCTTTTGTTTTCTTCTGGCTAAATAGCCAGAGAGTGCCTTGGCTGTAGAACTGATTTTATGCTTTTTTGTTTAAACCCTTCTTCTTTTGGACTTTTAACTAGACAATGAATCAGCTGAAGCTTGAAAGTTTATGCATCAAAATTGAAAGACACAGAATGAAGTAGAGATGGAAAAAAAAAAAAAGACACTTGTCTTTTAAAAAGTTACTCATAATCTGTAACTTCACTTCTGCAGATTTACGAGTCAGGACCATTACCTGCCTTCCAGTTCATGTCAAGTTGTAGTTGCCTCTTACTGCTAAAAGCAGCAGGCAGTCTGAGGAGAAAGCACAAGCCCTGTCTAGCTCCTTGGCTTGGTCAAAATCCTGAGTTCAAAGGAAGCTCTAATTGAGGAAGGGCCGAAGAGGCAGGAAACAGATGTTAGCAGCAATGTCCTGGCTCAGGTGGCCTGAAAACAAGCATACCTAGCCAAAATAATCAACTTGGCTAAATGGCCAGAAATATCATTGATAGCCTTGTTTATTGGGCTACTTTAATCTAGATTTACCTAGGATTAATTTAACTTTTGCACATGCTTTTTATTACTTCTTTTTTTTTTAATTTTTTTTTATTTATGCTGTGTTGTCAGAGTTCACTTTGATACTTTAGTAGTTTTTATTTTATATTTGGCCAAAGATTACCATGCCCAGGGGGGATGCAAAAGGCCAACATTAGAATCCTATTTATTCAGAAGATGTCCTGGGAAGTCTCTATAAAAGTCAAGATTTATTTTTTGGGGAGGTTGCAAGGGATTTTTTTTTTTTTAATTAGTTTGGTTTGAGTTTTTTTTGCTGTGCATTGTTTTTGGTTTTGTGATCTTTTCTGGTTTAAAAGATACCTGGGCATGTTATTCATATTAAAGGCATAAGAAGCCTTAGAGCAAACTCATTGAACTGGGTGTTAGCACTTTGTCTTCCAGGTAAAGGGCACAGGAATGTTTCTTTGAATCTGCTTTCAGATTTGGATTCTTGGTATCCATTAATCAGTTAATCATTCTCTCATTACACGATACCAGCAGAGTATGGAGATCTCAGGGTTAAAAATAAAGACAACACAAACCCAACCAACCAAAAACAACAAACTACAACAAGACAAGCAGAACTAGTAACAAACTAGTAAAACTGAACAATTATAATCTTGAAGGTATGCAGAACGTGCAACGGTTATGTCATGAAGGCATTGTGTGTCAGAGAGAGATGGTTCATGCTTGTGGAACAACAGTCCAGAGGTGTGTGCCCAGAGCTTTTCTTTTGATTCCCTTTGGCTTTCGAGAAGGGCCCAGACACTGTCTCTGCCTTGGGTTTTCTTGCAGTTCTTTCCCAGAAGCAAAGCCTTTGTTCCTGGCTTGTTGGTGGTCTGCAGCCCCTTGCAGAGTTGTTGCTGATGGAGATTTCTGTCTTGCTGCTTAGCTGTGTGGGAGCCATTAGCGAGCTGAAGTGGGGAGGTAGCTACAAGGTGATGCAGAGGGTTTCTGAATGCTCTTTGATTTAACAGCATGAGAAAAGTGCATACTTTGACCAGCATCAATCTTCCGTTTTCTTGCTCTAAGTTTTCTCTGGGGAATTGGGAGATTTGACTTGTTTTTGATAGGCCTGACTTTCCCTCATCTCCCATGATCTTTACTGCCACCATTTTTCCCTTTGAGAAGATATTTCCAGAGATAATCACTTGAACTTCCTGAGCTCAACTCTGTGACATTCTTAATTTGTACATGTTATTTTCTGCCGTTTGTCTAGCTTTGGAAATTTCCATTTCCCAAATCCCTTTAGGGGGCAGGTAGGAAAAAAAAAATCACTTTGTGAGGGTGATGAGGTACGAGTGGTGTATTTGTGTTTCAGATTTCCGCAATAACTATTTTCTATTCCTGACTTTACTAAAATCTCATAGACAGGTGTTGGGATTTGCTGGCCACGAATCTAGTTTAGCATCATATAAAGCTTTAATTGTTGTAGTGATCCTCCTAAATGTACATAAAAGATAACAAGAAGTTGCAAAACAACATTGCTATAGTTTAAAGAAGCTAGTTTGGAGAGTACTTCTTTCAAAGGCTTGTTCTTCTAGGGAAGGAGGACTTTGTCTCTTTTGACAGTCATTCTCTTGTAAATTTCAATAAATTTCATGGAACTGCCTTCCCAAGTAGAAGAGAGAGCTCTTAGTATGGGCTTGTGGACCTAGTGAGACCATATCTGGAGTATTGTGTCCAGTTCTGGGCTCCCCAATTCAAGATGGACAAAGAACTACTGGAGAGAGTCCAACGGAGGCCTCTGAGGATGATCAAGGGACTGGAACATCTATTTGGTGAGGAAAGGCTGAGACACCTGAAGCTGTTTAGCCTGGAGAAGAGAAGACTGAAAGGGGATCTGATCAGTGTTTACAAATACCTGAAGGGTTGGTGTCAAGGAGAAGGGGCCAACCTCTTTTCAGTGGTGTCCTGTGATAGGACAAGGGGCAACAGACACAAACTGGAACACAGGAAGTTCCACTTCAAAATGAGGAAAATCTTCTTTGAGGTGAGAGTGCTGGAGCACTGGAGCAGGCTGCCCAGAGAGGTTGTGGAGTCTGCTCTGGAGACTTTCAAAACCCACCAGGACACATTCCTGTATATCCTGCCCTAGGTGATCCTGCTTTGCCAGGCTGGTTGGACTTGATAGTCTGCAGAGGTCCCTTCTGACTCCTGCCATTCTGATTCTGTGACACTGAAAGTGTTTTAAATCCCCATAATACACACATTCATAGGAAGCTAAACTACATGTGTTCCACTGTTTGTAGAGCTGCTTGCTCTATTCTTTGTTGATGCTTTTAAATCAAATTATGGGTGCCCCTGCTAAACTTTTGTTGTGTTGCTAGCTTTACTGTGTATGTTCCAGTTGCCAAAATATAGAAATGCCAAAGGGCACCAGTGTAATAAACAAGAACAAATAAGGACAATCTGAAACTTTGTTGCTTGCAGATAGTTGACTTACTATTAGAAATAAAAATGGTTTCTATTTTTAGTATTTATTTTAGTTACAGCTTTCTTACACTCCTGTGTCAGTAAATACAAGAATATCAGTAAATACAAGAAGACTGCTACTCACTTGCAGCTATTTAAGAAATGCAAATTAAAAAAAAAAAAAATAAAAGGAAGTAGAATACTCAGAGACGTTTTATGTAAAAGGTAATGGTTTAAAATCCTAAAAATGACACCTGTTTTCTATTTTGTGTGCCTGTTTCTCCTGAAACATTTTGCAAATGTCATCTTCTGCTTTTCATCTGTTCCCGTTTCTGGTTCCCATGTGAGATGATTAAATAATTGCCACAATACTTACTGTAATTGTAGTTATTTACAAATGACAAGGATTGGGCATTGAAAGCTATGATTATAAAGGCCACTTAGCCTACTCAACATCTTTCAAACTCCTGGTGATGATGTGTAAGTACCAGCAGTATGAGATTACAGTCAAGTTAACTTTTAAACAGAGGACTCAAATTTACTGAATTTCTGTGTTGCAGACTCTACTTTGCAAGTCTGTCACTCTGCTCTGGTGAGAATTCACCTGTGGTACTGTATTCAGCTCTGTGGCACTCAACACAGGAAGGACATAGACTTGATGGAGAGGGTCCAGAGAAGGGACACGAAGTTGATCAGGAGACTGGAGCACCTCTCCTACAAAGACAAGCTGAAGGAGTTGGGTCACTTCAGCCTGGGGAAGAGAAGCTCCAGGGAGACCTTATAGTGGACTTCCAGTCTAGAAGGGCTTGTAGGGATAGGATGAGGGGCAGTGCTTTGCTCTAAATTAGAGCAGGGTAGGTTTAGATTGAATATTAGGAAGAAGTTCTTTGCTATGAGTGTGGTGAAACAGTAGAACATGTTGCCTAAGGAAGTGGTGGAGGCCCCATTCCTGGAGACATTCAAGGTCAGGCTTGATGGTGCTCTGAGCTGCCTGCTCTAATTGGGAATGTCCACTGCAGGGGGTTTGAGCATGACATTTGAAGGTCTCTTTCTCAACTCAGTGCTTTCTATGATTCTTTGAAACCTTGAAGGCAACCTGTTTAAGTCTGTATATGCATGATCCTAGAATTACTGTGATTTTCTTTAGAGACTGGTCACTTCTGGCAAGCTTTTTGTATACCTTTTTCTCTCTGCTATAATACAGCTTTCCCTGTGGTAAAATGGTTTCCTTTATTACTTGTTTGTTGATATTAGTAGCAGTTTCCTTTTCAAGGTTAATTATTGTTTCAAAGAAATTGCCATTTCCTGTTCTGATGTAGCTTATTTTCTTTAGATTTCTTCCATGGCTGTCGTGATGTCTGTGAAATATTACCCAGGAATTCTTTCTGTTTTGAAGGTGCAATGCTCTAAGGGAAGATTCTTCATCTTACTCACCTTCTCCTCTGTCTTTTCTTTGAATTTTAGGTAAGAACAACTGTTGCAATGATTCTTTGATTTTGGAGAATTTCTTCTTTGGTAAAGTATTAATGTTTTTTCCATCTTTCTTTAAAAATTGTATTCTTTAATGGTATTCTTTTTCTCTATATTTGAGGGGGGAAGGGCAGAGGCTAGTGCTGTGCCTTTTCAATACTGTGATATGGTAGCTGGAAGAACAGTTGAACAATTTCAAGCAGGTGTTTCTTTTTCCTTTTTATTTTTCTTCTTTTTCTTTTTCTTTTTCTTTTTCTTTTTCCTTTTCCTATCCCTTTTTCTTCTCCTTTTCCTTTTCCTTTACCTTTTCCTTTACCTTTTCCTTTTCCTTTTCCTTTGGCTTTTTCTTTTCCTTTTTTTTTAAATTTTTTTAGTAGAGGGATGGTAGTAGCACCTAAGCAAGTTGTTGTCACCTGCAGTAGTTTGAATCATAGAATTGTAAGATGGTAGCAGGATCACTTAGGGCAGGACACACAGGAACACATTCAGACAGGTTTTGAAAGTCTTCAGAGAAGGAGACTCCACAACCTCTCTCAGAAGCCTGTTTCAGGGCTGCATCACCCTTATAGTAAAGTTTTTCCTCATGTTGAAATTGAACTTCTGTGTTCCAGTTTGTGTCCATTGCCCCTCATCATATTACTGAAAAGGGACTAACACCTTCTTGACACTCATGCTTCAATATTTATAAACATTAATAAGATTTTCTCTTCTTCAGGCTAAACAGCCCCAGGTCTCTCAGTCTTTCCTCATAAGAACAGATGTTCCAGTCCCTTGATAGATCCTCATAGCCCTCTTCATTTCATTTAATGAAACAGAGTGCGTTACTTCAGATTTCCTGTGGAATATCTGTATGCTCAAAGGCCCTGCCCAAGTATACACCTTTGCTTATCTTGTAGTTCTTTATCTATACCTGGAAGACTTCAACCTTAGATAGAAGAAAGTGAGTTAGACACATCTTGCAAATTAAATGAGGATTCAACAATTACTAACTGTAGTTAGACCTTTAAAGGTCCTTTCCAACCCAATGCATTCTATGATTGTGTGTCCTCACTGTCTAATGATGTGGGGCTGTACTATACTGTCTTTTTGCTTCCAGAGCCATGACTAACTGTAGATCTAGAAGCTTTCTGTTAATAGGCTGCAATCACAAGGAAAAAGATGTTTCATTCAGCAGACTTAGAGTCAATTTCTGATTATAAGAGAATTGGTATATTGTGGAGAGTAATGCAACTATAAATATGACTTCCTGTGCATTAGACATGTTTGCCAGTGGCTGGAAGCTTGAAAAAGAAGATCTTGTCTGGTTACAATTCACAATCAACCTATGGAAAGGAATTGAGAACAGCAGTCCATTTCTTATATCAGGGGCATTTTTGATTCACAGTCTTGCAGTTCTGCTTTTTGGTTGTTTTTTTTTTTCCCCTGTAGGTATTAGTCACTGAGAGGCCTAGGCATGAGGCAATGGTGGAAATCAACTATTTGAGTCCTGTGGTTCTTAATAGGGATTTTAATGGAAAGAGAGTTATTGCTATCTCCTTATTCAAAGAGGTTTGTTATTCAAACAGTATCTAAAGGCAGGCTGTGGGCTGCTACATGCAAAATATTCCTTCATGTTTTGTCTTTTTTTTAGAAGACCAGAACAAAAAGAAAAAAAAAAGTGTAATTCATACTGATAAATGATCTTTAAAATTCTCTGGCATCTGTATTGTCACAGCTTTGTCATAAGGACACTCTGTAGCCAGCTAGTCTGATCTTTTGTATAATGTAAATTAAAAAATGTCTTCCTTATTATTTAAACAGATTGTATGTGGGTTTCAGCCTCTCGTAAAATCAATGCCAATTGTGTGAATTTTAATTTTCTCAAGTTTTAATTATGTTTTTTTCCTTGCTATTCCATCTGAAAGGCAATTAGTGATGTTCTCAAATGAACTCTGGAGTTTGAGATGTTTTATTCCAAGAGTTAAAGCGTGTACTTGCCCAAAAGTGGGCACATGGTGTTCATCCTTGACCACAATAAGGAAGTGATGGGAGGCTGTGTAATAAAGAGTGGGGAGAGTAGAGTGGTGGTGACACTGGTGGCATGAAGAGTAAAGAAAAGACATGAGAAAGCTGGCACCAGTGAGTCCCACTTCAGAGAGGTAGGAAAACATTCACCTAGGATTTAAAGTGTAGGATTCCTCCAGTTGCCCTCTATGTGCTGGCCTTTACAATATTCTTATTTTTAGGATAACAAGACTTTGAGGTGATTTGACCCTTAGGTAGTGGGTCATAGTTGATGGAAGAAATCAGAGAGGAAAATGGGAAGCATGGGTTCCATCTCTTGCACATGCTCCTGTTCACCCACTCTTTTACTCACTGATGTCATTCCCTGACAGTCTCTTTTTGTTGGTTAAAAATGTATCACATTTGAGCATTTAGGCTGAGCAAAACTTTAGTTACCAGTTGAAAGCACTGTGTTAGCTCACCTCTTTTCTGCCCTCCTCTATAGGCTCTTCCTGCTTCTGTCAAAACTGCCGTGCAAGTGCTATGTACTCCATAAAAGATCAAAACCCTGGACATTGTGAGACCTGCTCTGTGCACAAGGGAAGCAGAGAGGGAATACTGCATGCAGTGGGTGTACATGTGCTGCTCACACAGCACAAGCCTGGGCTGTATGGATGACCTCGGTACTGTGCTGCTTTTTTTTTTTTTTTTTCTTCTGAATAGACAGTAGCTTGGGGGCAGGGCGGGAAGAAGAATCTACTGTGAAAACCTGTAGATCTCACTTCCTTGAGATCAGTTTTTGCCCCTGGTTTTATAGAGCCTATTATGTCATGTGGTTAAAATAATTTATAGTCCTACATCTTGAGTACAGGTAGAAACAGTGCTTTATTTCATCATAGTTTTCTCATGTGAGTTAAAATAGCTATGATCCTGCAAACAAACAGTTTATCTATTCAGTNGAGTTAGATTTTTTTGCTGGTTTGTTTGGCTTATTTTTTATTTTTGTATCCCTTACTGACTGTAATATTTTTTTTTCTTTTTTTTTTTTTTAAAGAAAGAATGAAAATTAGTTTAATGTAGAAATAGATTACATCACTTTGTCTGTAGTGCTTAAATTTTCTACCAGGATACCAGCTTACTGCCAGAATATAACTCAAAAGATCGATAGCAAACAACCTGTACAAGTTTTCACAAGAGAACTGAAGTGTCATTCTGTAAGCATCATTGTCTAAAAGCACACACTGCAAAAATAGATGCTTCTTTGGGGAGGAAGCCTCTTAATCTTCAATGCTGTTTTCAGAAATGCCTAAATAGTGTTTTTTCTCCTGAGAAATCTGTTGCTTACAGATTGATGAGGAGTTAGAATGGTTATGGCTGCAAATGCTTGCACGTAACATATGTCAGTCATAGTATTTCTGTACACAAAAACAGTCTTAAATTAATTAAATTTGTACAAATATTAATTTGCAAGTTTGGTGGATATTTATCATAACAAAAAATTCAAATGGAGGTCTGAAAGGTCCATTCTGGTTTAAGGATATGCTGATCATGGTGGCTGTGGTTGAGGAAGGCACATTTGCCTGGTCTTTATAAAAGTTGTATAGTGTATTATAATGTTTAACCTGTTTTGATTCCTTTGAAGCCTTCAGGATTATTTTAGCTAAAATCTGCATATTAGGAAGTAAAAGATACTTTTTCCATGTCTGTGCTTGCTTAGCGTTCAATAGAAGAAGATTATTTGGGCAACCTAGTATTGCTCTAATAGACATCTCTCATTTCTGTACAGTCCTTTTTATTTAGAGTGTCAAATATTTCACTCAGTCTTTACAGTTCTTCTAATCCTCTGTATGTTGGTCCATTTAGCAAGTCAAATATCAGAGGGGAAAGGGAAGGCAAGCTGCCCACTCTCCGCTTTTTCAAAGTGAGCTCTCAAGCTCTGGGAGGAAGAATGTGCAGTTTAGAAATGAATCCTATCCCTTTTTGTTCAGCTCATGGTTTTTATAAAGCTCATTGACTCTTGATTTTACCATTACCTACCCAGTAACTCATAGCCAAAGTCTCCACAGAATTACCAACGGTTCCAGAGGCATCCTGACCATGTACAGAGTGTAATGTTTGATAGCTGTGGGTATTTGAAGGCTATAAATGTTGGTGGTGGTGTCATAACTTTTAGATTTGAGAAAAAGCACACATTTTGGGAAAAAAATGCTAAAAGTGGAAATTGGAAGATTAAAAAATGGGTTAGATAGGAATGAAGGGCAAATCAGGTAGTCAAGGGTTATAACTCTGATCTTACTCTAAATGTTCCTTAAATGTGGCCCTCATCTGTTGAGATTGTGAGACCAAACTTTATTATCCGTAGCAGTTTACCCACTGCAAAGTTTTGTTCTCCTTTTACAGAGGACTTGTCAAAATGCTATGACAACTAGGCTGGTTTTAGACAAACAGACCCTGGCTCTCAAAAGACAGTAAGTCTGCAAGTCAAACATGGAGGGCAGCCATTGGCACTGGAAGAAGTAAGAAACCACAGATTATTTTCCCACTGGATGAAGAGCTTAAAGCAACGTAAAGTTAATTGAAGAATTCCTTGAAAGTGAAGTCAGCCTAAAATAAAAGCTTAGGGGTCTATAATTTATGAAATCTGAAAGCTTTGTAAGCAGTAGTGAACCCAAAAGTTTGAAGAGAGCATATTTTAGTAAACATGTCTGGCTTGTATTATGGACTGTCCTGTTTTAATTATTTGTCCAAATAACGTAGATTTGCAGTAGGATCTCTAATTAGGCACAGTTTGATTTATTGAGCTGGCCCCATATAAACCATGATGTCATGCTGTTCTGCTCAAAATTACAGCTCTGCTCTTGCAGTTTAAAGATGATTATTTTTAACTTTGGAATGTTTCAGTTTTGTGCATCTTGGCTTTTGGCTTTGTGAACTTAAGATGTTCTCTGTTCCCCTCCTCCTCCCTTGCCCAGATCAAAGCAATTTACTGTAATGTAACAAGAATAAAAATGGACTCCTGAATGCTTTTTAAGTGCTGGTAAATAAGAAGAAAGACTGTTCACACTTGTTGTCAGAGGGCTTGAGAAATAGGTACAGCAGCTACTGAACTATGTTTTGCCAGGTGTCCTGATGCTGATGCTATTCCAGAGCAGGAATGCTTCATTTATGACTCTAAAAGGTCTTAGTTTTCTTTTGATGCTATAATTAACGAAAAAGGAAAAAAAAAGAGGGGGAAAGGGCAGAAGGGAGAAGGATCTGCACTGCCCGTTACTGCAGGTAATAATTATTTACTAGGAACAGGAACTCACACACATGAGTTTTTCCTCATGTGTTCCATTTTCTGCTTGTTTCTCATGTGAATAGAAAACCTTACCTTTAGTTAAACCCAGGTCTGTTCCAAATGCAAAAGGAAAGCTTTTCACATGAGGTTTTCTGCATTTCCCTACAGAGAAGGTCTCACTCTTCTGCAAAATGAGCAACATCCCATCCTGCCAGCAACCCTGACCTGGACTTACAGGCAAAAGGACAAAGCACAACAGGGTGTGGAGGAAGGGAGGACTGAAAGTTGGGTCAGAATTTAGTTTCTCCTGCCAACCTCTTCTAGCGTATTAAGAGACTAGGCATTTCAAGGCAGGGAGGAAGTCTTTCTATGGCGGTATCAAGACTTCTTTAGGCAGGGGCAGAGCCTGTAGAGCCTGTCATCAAGCTGTGAAGGGAACATGAATAAAGACATGGAGGTGTTGCAGTTGTACTGGAGTCACTTAATTACTCATTGATATCAGAAAGTGGGAGTTGTGTTTAGGAGGCAGTAGCTGTGGCAAAGGCAGGCTCCATTTTCTAATAGAGCAATAATGACAATTTCCAAGTGGGAGGGGAAGGTGAAAATGTCTTCCTGTGGATTTTAGAGGGAAGCTTCTGTGAGCTGCCCTTGGTAGTAATTGCAGTGTTTCAGTGGGCTGAAAACAATGTACTTTGAGTCTTTGCAAAACTATGCTTCTCCTGAGGAGCCTTGGTTCCATTGCAGTCGATTCAGTTTCTGGCTATAAATGTGTGTATAAACTAGTTGAAAGTTTAAAGCTCATGAAAAGCCGTGGGATTTCTTAGTTTTTTTGAATAAGGATATTCTCTTTAAAAAAAAAAGTCACATTTTAAATGTAATTTGTTGTTGACTGACGTTGGTTTAGCTGATGAAAGTTGGAGAGGATGCTGGTTGTTGAGGAAAGTGGAACAGAGTTCGCTCTCTTTGTGCTTTGGTTCTAGTGAACGTAAGTAAGTAGAAAGTATGTGCAAGTTTTCTAACAAATTGTATGTGCAGTGGAAAGATTTGATGTCTGAGTTAAGTTTAAAGCAAACAAAAAAAAAAAAAGCAAACCCCAAAAATTATTAATTTTATTGTTTTTGACCTGTAGAATAAGATGAAAGTCCTAACCCTTTGAATATTCAGGTCTGCACTTTGCAGACCTGCAACAAGAGGCTTGTAGTGTCTTATTGTAACGTAATATAAATAGAAATGTAATAAAGTTTAACATTCAATTAATTTTCATCTCTTATTGATTATAATCCTCTGAGAAGCTTTTCACAGTCGTTGAAAGCTCTGAGAACAGGCAGCTTTTGGTGATGAGCAGACCACCTGTCTTGTTTTGAAGAAACAGATGATTCCATGATGAGCTGCTCATGTTTTGTCTGATGTTAACAACACATATATTGTTGGGGTTTCCTGTATCGATCTCATAATCTGAATATATACTCTTTCCTGGAATAGTGATTAGCTGGTAGTTGAAAAGGATCTCGCCATGAGGTTTAAGTGGAGTGGCTATTGTCCACTCTGTGTGTGTCTGGACACATGCACACACATGCATTGGTTCTGTCCTCATTTTCTTGAATGGATCTGGCAATTATACTTGGTACCAAGTGTAAGTGGAAACTGTCAGGCCTTGAGGAACTTAGGACTGACAGGATCTTAATTCCTTCCCGTGTAAAAAGTGATTGATGTAGGTTTGATTTTAACATTTGTGAGAAGGTTTTTTTGTTTGATGTGTTTTGGGGTTGTGGGGGTTTTTGTTGTTGTTGTTTGGGGGTTTTGGTTGGTTGGTTGGGGTTTTTTTTGTATCTCTTTTCCTAGCATTTATTTGCTGAAACTGATCTTGGAACTTAGAGGAGCAGATTGCCTCTAAGAGACATAACAGTTTCTCCATCACTTTCTGTCTTATCATTAAAGCTAGACATTCACCCACAAGCTGTCTCACTACTCAAAAGTTGCAGATTTGAAATTACTCAGTAAGCATCTTTAGCCTGCAGTGTATGATGAAGTGATTCTAATGGCCAGACAAGACAAGACAGTGATGACCTCTGTAATGAGGAACTAAACAGGGAGGTGGGACCAGAACATGCTTACTGTGATACCTCTGGAATTGGCAGGAAGTGACCAGATGGAAAAAAATGGCACTTTGCAGTTACAGTACTTGTAGTAGTATGCTTTTTCTTTTTCTTTACAATGTAAAGTTGTTTAGTGTCACATAGAGAAAAAGTCTTTTCAATAACATGTGCCTGAAGCAATTTTCTGATACTGATGCCAAAAAACAACTGAGATCACAGCCTTCAAAAGTATGTGCACAGAGAGATGGAGGTGATCAAATCCAGTGCACAGAGTGTGTAATTAATGTGACATCATCTCCCTGTGAAGACACAGGGAGGAACACATCTAGCAGCCACATAATTCAAACAAGTCCCTTGGCGCTGATTAGTAGTGTGGTGGCCATATCTAGGAACTTACCACACATCTCTTCCCATATGCCTCTACCCCATCATTCTCACTTTCTCAGCTGCCATTATTTTCTGGACTCTTTTGGTCAGAATGAGCAAGTTCAACCAAAACAAATGAAGGAATTAATCTGTGCTAACCTGTCTTCGCTGGGAACAATTAGGAGTGGTGATGCAAGCAACTCAACCAGCTTGAAGAGTGTTGACCTACCTTGTGATGGTGGATGGGAAAGGGGAGACACCATCTGAAGAGAGGTGACTACTGACACAACCAGTAATGGTGTCAGCTCTGCATCTGGGGGTTGAGAAGGCAGGTACCCATAGATTATAATTTGACTGTTGTATCTTAGTTTACTCACTTGAGCATGGTTAGCAGAGAAGCCGTGGCGCCACAGGTCAGAATGCAGCTTGCGTGAAAGCGCAACAATGTGTTGCCTCACTCGGAAGGCGTGACGACCTGGTTCAAGGGCAGCACGAACAGCCAAACCCAGGCTGCTCGGGCTATTAGCTACAGACATCAACGTGATGAATAACAAATGGCGTTTATTGAAACGTGGCAATGCTTTTTATAGTCTGCAAAACGTCACTTCCGTCTGCTTACGTCCTAACTCAAGGCTATTGGCTATAGGGAGGGGCTCCTGTCTTTCCGTACATCGCGATATCTTCAGAACACCAGACCCTGACTACAACAACAATGAAAGTGGCTGAACACTTGAAGTGATGGAAAACAGCACAACTTTGATTTTGGTGTTATGCAAGACCACTTCTGACTGACAGAGTGGCAGGTGTGCTTTTTCTCAAATGCACCTAGCTTTGCCTCAGTAGAACTTTGACTCATGATTGGTTATATCTGGAATCCAGAAGGCAATGTTAAGATGATTCACATTGGTTAATTAAACCTCTAGCACCATCCTGGGAAGCAAGTTTGGAGAGGTGGAAATAGAGATGAGTAGCCTAAAGGTGCAGAGGGAATCTGCATCTGAGCAGAAATGAAATTTGGCTACAGGCACTATGCTTCTGGAAATTCCCAAGCTGCTCAAGTTTCATGTCAACACTGTCCAATTCCAGCACTGTAATTCAGAGTAATTTAGGAATCTGTATCTGTAGTGGATAAGATTTGCATAAACCGCATCCATTAACAATAAAAGAACTGCTATTAAATCAGTCATGAAAAGATCACACCATCACTAACATGATTAAACTCTGTCAGAAAAGCTGTCACTTCTTTATATCTGGCTTCTCCTGAGCACTAAGGAGCCGATTTATTGTGTCAGACCAGTATCCATCTACTCTCTATTTAATCTTTAGCCCTAACCATTAGCCACAGAAAGATCAGAGGAACCAGGCAAGTATTTAGTCATGCTTTCTTTTTTTGCCATATCCTTCTATTTTCAGCAATTCTGCTCAAATTCTATTTTAAAATCTATTTTCAGCTTTGAGTTTTGGAAATTATGCATCATTGTGGCAACATACCCATAGTAATCTTGTCTTTCTTGTGAACAGTATGACTAAGCACACCCAAACCTCCCTCATACAGATTTTATAACCACCATCTGGTAGAGGTGTGTTGTGATATATACTTGGAAGGAGTTTCTTTTTACAGCAGGGTAAGTTAATCTGTCCATCATAGCATGGAAGACTCCAGAACTGTGGTGAGTCCAATTAGTGTATTTGTCCTTTTATTGATTTCTAGAACAAGTAATGGTTATGGAAACTGCCAAAAGACCCTTTCCTGTGGGGATTTGAAGGGAGAGGAGGAAGGCTCTTGTAAAATGTGGAAGAAGCCACTGTGCTTTATGTTTTCTTCCCAGAGCTCTACAGCTGTCTCCTAACCATGAGTAGGCCCATCATTTGGGTTAGCATCATGACATGCTTACAGTGAATGGCTTCTACATTGAGCAGATGCCATCTGATCCACTTAGGGATTTTTGAGAAAAACAGTTATGGCTGTTTCTGTCATCATTGTCCTTTAAGAGCAACACTGTAAAATAGCTTTACTAAAACTTATAAAAGTGTGTAATTAGTCAACAATTATTTTTCTAAGACTTTACAAGATATTTGATTGGACTAGGTGATCTTAAGGTCTTTTCTATGATTCTGTGATATTTTAGTAGTTGCACTTTATAGGTGCTTTTAAACACTGGTGGAGCAAGTGAAATCAGAGAAACACATTTCCTCTGGTTTTCATTGTAGGGCACATGGGTCAAACACCCAGCACGTTGTTCTCAGAAAGAAATAGTTTCGTCTTTCCTAATGTGGACATGCAGTACTAAAGCTTTCTGGTTTATGACTGTGAGGTACTAAAATGCAATGCTGTTTATTGTCAGTCTTTTTACATCTGAATTGTGTTATTTAATCCAGATTTCCTTTGAAATCTCTGCCAGACGTGCAATATGGGTGAATGCTTGGAGGAACCAATGGCCATTAGGTGCTCTGATGCTTTTACTTGTTTAGACTAATCATGAATTTCACATGTGGAAAGAAAATGCTTATTTCTATTCTCTATTTATTTAGACGTAAAAGTTGAATCATAGATTCAATGATCTAAGATCGTCAAGTCCAACCTTTGACCTAACAACACCATAGCCATCAAACCATGTCCTGAAGTGTCACATCCACACAGTTTTCTAACACCTCTGTGGATGATGACTCGAATGCTTCCCTCAACAACCTATTCCAATGCCACTGTATATGCCAGTGTATACTATAAACCAGAATTTAATTTATCAGTAGATTGCCATATGCTTACAGCTTGAGACCCGATCTGCATTTAAGTTTTTATTGTTCCAGTCGAATGTTTGTGCTTAAATCAATACATTACAGAAGCAGCTGATGCAAGCTCTGCTACTCCATGAGGAGCAGTCATCTGGTTGGAACAAGCATTTTGATGGGAAGAAGAGTGGCATTTGGTTTTGTTGTGCCTTCATCCAAATCTTACCAACCCACTCAAGCAGAAGGAGACAAAAAATGTTTGCTGGGTTCTGTTCAGGTGGTGATACCCTCTCTTCTGCAAATAGACACCAACACATTTTGATTTCTCATGTGCAAATCCAAGGCAAGGGCTTCTCATTCAATTTGTGAAGTCAAGAGTTTGTGTGTGTTTTGTGGCATCCTGACCTCACACAAGCTTGCCCTTTTAAGAAAAGTGCTATTTTCCCCTTTTATCCCTTACTTTACAAAGGTGACTGGTACCTGGAAGTTTGACTTTCACTTAAAAAAATAAATCTAGTAATAGACATCACCTCTTTCCAAGAAGCTTATTAAGCCTACAGTTACAGAGTATTTCAACAGCTTTCTTGTGATCCTGTATGTATGAACTTCTGATTCATTCTTCTTGTTTCTAGACCTAGTATTTACCATGTACAAATGATGAAAAATCAATGAGCTATATTCAGAAGTTTTACTTCTGTTTGGAACATGTTCCTACTCATGATTGTAAAGGTTCTTCTTTGTTAAATAAAAATTCTCATGGCTAAAACACAGCATATGCTGTAATACTTTCCATTTGCAAATCCCTTTGTTTGATGATTGCAAGCTGCTCTGTAAACATTTTTTTTGTTTGACAGTCATTTTTCAGAGTCTGGAGGGAGCCTTCTCCATTTTTGGTGGGAATATGGCTAACTCATTTGCTCAGGGTCACCCAGTGTTTCAGCTGGAACACAGCAGTAACATGGATCAGTACTCTTGCAGTGGTTCTAGGCATCACCCACTCAGATTTTTTGATGTCTTCATTGTATTTTTCTCTGCAGTGTGTAGAATAGTGTAGTGCAACAGAAAATACCTAGAGAAATTCTTTGGGCTGAAAGTAAAAAGCCTGGAGAATAACTAGAAAGTTTGGTATAATTATTATAAGCATATTAAAAATAATAATTGAGAATAATAGATGAGCTGGACTACACTGGCAGTCTTAAAGAGACTTCTTTTGGACTTTTTTAGACCATGTGCAGATGCTATATGTTGCTTATGTGTAAATATAGGATAATTCTTTAATTCCAGAACAGAGAATGTTAGGATAAGCAGTTTTGATTTGTTTGGTCTCTTGTTTTTTTCTTTTCTGATGGATACAAGTGCAGTACTTCCACTGTTATTGCATACAGCCGTGAACAGAAGGAATTTTCAGTAACTGAACAGAAGGTCATTTTACTACTAGGTATATAAGGAAAACCTAGTGGAAGGTTTTTGGTCTCCTTAATAAAAAAAGTTCATTTAATAATGATGCTTTTACTCCCATTTTCCATCTTTAATTCTGGTCATTTACGTGGACCATTGTTTCTGTTGCTATTTCAGTCAGTCTTTGTGTTTTTGAAAAATGTCTTCATATACAACAATCATAGAGTTGCATCAGGTTGAAATGAACCCTTGAAGGTAGTCTTGTCTAACCCCCTGACAGTGAGCAGGGACGTCTTTAACTAGATCAGGTTGCTCAGGGCCCCATCAGGTTTG
Organism: Psilopogon haemacephalus; assembly: GCA_013396835.1. Taxonomy (NCBI): domain Eukaryota; kingdom Metazoa; phylum Chordata; class Aves; order Piciformes; family Megalaimidae; genus Psilopogon; species Psilopogon haemacephalus. The sequence goes on along the minus strand of VWZI01011090.1, from coordinate 216,404 downwards.
ACCTTAAATACCCTTGGATAGTTGGTTATTATTAAATAATTTGAGAATTTCAGGTTATTTGTTCATGTAGTTAGGGGGTTTTCATGCTATTTTTTTGGGGATAACCTATCTCCTTAAAAATGAGTTGTTCTATGATGCTGAGAACGTTCCACAAAGGTGAGTTAGATGAAACACTAGTAAAGTAGTGGTGGTTTGTGTGACAGAAGAGTTTTCAGACAGTGTTTATTAAGAAATTGTAGGGGGGGTTTTTTGTTGTTTTTTTGGTGTTTTTTTTTTTAACTACAGACATTTGAACTGATTTCTCAAAACTTGCACTTGGAATGTGCATGATGAGTGTGCTGCATCTACCATCACCTCTCCATAGTGCTCTGTGCAATTGGAAAGCTGTTTATATTTGAGGTTATGCTACAGTTTGACAGCTTGACTCTTCCTTATTTATTTTTATTGCTTGATACTACTTGTAATAGCTTAGTAGAAACACACTCCTCTTTGCTGTGTTTTCTGCTGCTGAAGCTTTCTACTTGTCAGTGTCAGGCCATCCTCTAATCCAACCACTTCTCTCTTCTGTCTGGGCCCCACTCAAGATTCCAGGCTGTGTGTTTCCCTTCCTTTCCAAGAAGAAAGATTGTCCTTCTTCTCCCACCAGTTTATGTACGTCTATCGTTAGTAGGTTTGATGAGGAGGAAGGTCAGCAAACATGAAAATTAAATAGACATGAATTTTTTTAACAGAAAATTGAGTGCTTTCTGACATGTTTCTTCAGCAAAGTTTCTGATAGTTTTGGCTGTCATATTTTCATGTGTTGTTACCTAAGTTAAATCAGAGAATGATTTGGTTTGGAAGGGACCTTAAAGGTCATCTGGTTCCAACTCCTCTGCCATGGGCAGGGCCAGCTTCTACTAGAGCAGATTGCTCAAGGCTCCATCTAGTTCACCTTGAACCCCTCCAGGGAGGAGGCATCCACAACTTCCCTGGACAACCTGTTTCACCATTCTCACTGTAAAGAATTTCTTCCTAATATCCAGTCTAACTCTCCCTTCTTCCAGCTCAAAGCCATTCCCCTTCATCCTGTCACTACAAGCCCATATAAAAAGTCCCTCTCCAGCTTTCTTGTAGGCCCCCTTCAGGTACTGGATCAGCCTTCTCTTCTCCAGGTTGAATAGACCCAGTGCCCCCAGCTTATCCCTACGGGGTGCTCCAGCCTTCTGATCATCTTCATGGCCTCCTCTGGACGGTCTCCAACAGTTCAGTGTCTTTCTTATGTTACGGACTCCAGAACTGGACATGGTACTTCAGGTGAGAACTCACAAGAGTAGAGGAGAGGAGAATCACCTCCCTTGTCCTGCTGGTCACACTTCTTTTGATGTAGCTCAGAACACAGTTGGCCTTCTGGTCTGCAAATGCAGAGTGCCAGCTCGTGTTGCGTTTTTCACCAAATGACACTCCCAAATCCTTCTCCTCAAGACTGCTTTTGAGCCACTCCTCACCCAGCCTGTATTTCCACTTGGGATTGCCCTAAGCCAGGCACAGAACCTTGTCCTTGGCCTTGTTTGGTAAGTGTGCTTATACCTAACATAATTTCATCATTGAGAAGAGGAACACATAGCTTTCTCTTCCCTGTGCCCAAACCCTTCTCATTTTCAGTGTTAGGCTCTGCTGGCCCAGCTACTTTTCTCCTTTGCTGTGTATTTACAGACCTGAGGTATTTTAGAGATTGTGCTGATAGCAAGTATTCCCTTAGCCATGCAACATTATTTATGAGGCGAGCGGAAATATTTAAAATGTTAAACAATCAATCAGAAAATACTGCCAGTGTGTAATAAGGAAATTGTTCTGATATTTGCTGAATTTCCCCCTGACTGAAAGGAGACTGACAAGAACATTTATTTCCTGCTCCATTTGCATAACCTGTTACTGAGCTTAGCATGTTGCACTTATTGAGCTTTTCATTCTTTAAGAAGAGATGTGGCACTTGGCAGGCTTAAAAATGGTATATTAAGGTTTCTACCAGAAGTGAAGTGTGTATGGTTGCAGTTAATAACACTGGTATTCAGTAAGGAAGAGAGCAGACGTAATAGTGGTTTGAGAGGCAGCTGAGGTAACATCAAGGAACATCTGGTGGAAGTTTCCCTAGCAGCTCAAGTAACTACACAGATGCTAAATGTGTTTTCCCTGTATTCTGCCCAACTTTGCTCATGATGTTTGTTCCTCACTAGAACAGACACCCTCCTCCCCCAGTGTATGACATATGAAATCAGGGAAATTATTTGAATCAGGGAAAATTTGCCTGTGAAGTTGAAGAGAATGATTAGGAGAATTTGCAAATGCTTTACTTAAATTGCATCAATCAATGTCATAAGAAAGCTTTTGACCATCGTTTCCGGCATGCACTAATGGCTGATGGTAAGAGAGTCTGTACTCCGTTGTATTCAAGTCCTCTGTATTTCACCCTGGTTCACAGACATTATTTTCCTAATGTACAGTCATCTCTGAGACACTAATGTATGTAGAAACAGTATCAGCTTGGATTTTTTTTTCTCTCAGAGAGCTTGAGCCAAGTTATTTTTCATAGACCTTCTCTACAGAGAAATTTGAAGTTTGGTTGTTTTTTTTTTCACATAAGAATGGGAGTTGGGAGCTGTTAGTTTAATAGATGAGCCTGGAAAGGTAAAAAACAAATTAACTAACTAAATTATTGCTTACCCTCTCTTCATAAGGAAAAGCTTTTTCACTGTGAGGGTGACAAAACACTGGAACGGACCACTCAGAGAGGCAGTGGAGTCTCCTCTGGAGACATTCAAAATGCACTTGGATGTTTTTCTTTGTGACCTACTCTAGGAGATCCTGCTCTGGCAGGGAGGTTGGACTAGATGAGCTTTTGAGGTCTCTTCCAACCCCTAATGTTCTGTGATTCTGTGATTCATCTCACCAAAATGCTCTCCTTTTTCAACAACTCGACTTCATTAAGGTTGTGCCAAGTCGGGACTTTTTTTTTCCAGTTGCATCTTATCACAAGTATTTTTTGAAAACTTATCAGTCAGTTACTACATCTGTACAAGCGATGTTAACTGACTACCATTGCAGCAGGTGGAGGACGAACATTCTATTCCTTCTACTCTGCCATGGTGAGGACTCATCTGGAGTAATGTCTCCAGTTCTGTGCTCCACAATTTAAGAGGGACAGGGGACTCTTTGAGAGGGTGCAGCAAAGGACTACAATGATGATTAGGGGACCAGAACATCTCTCTTATGAAGAAAGGCTGAGGGTCTTGGGCCTTTTAGCTTTGAGAAGACTGACAATGGGATGTTATCAATGCTTATAAATACTTAAAGGATAAGTGTCAAAAGGATGAGCCCAGACTTTTTTCAGTGGTGCTAAGTGAGAGGACAAGAGGTAATGGGCACAAATGTGAAATTACAAAATTCCATCTAAACATGAGGAGGAACTTATTTAATGTAAGGGTAGTGGAGCATTTGAACAGGCTGTCCAGAGAGTTGGTGGTGTCTCCATCTTTGGAGACATTAAAAAATCTGCCTTGGCGCCATCCTGTGCAACCTGCCCTCGGTGATTCTGCTTTGGCAGTGGGGTTGGACTAGATGATCTTCAGAGGTCCCTTACAACCCCTAACATTCTGTGATTCTGATGAGTTTCAAAGCAGATGCAAGGCTGTCTAGAGTGCTAACAGAACAATGACACATCCTAGTCTGTGTTGTCAGAGCTACTTTATTGTTGGATGCAGTTTCCATTAAGTGCTATGTTGATGGGTGTGGGACAGTGGAGAAGAGCAGTGACTCTCCTCAAAGTTTCAATCTTGCTGCATTCTTCACGGCTTAAATTGGCCATTTAAGTTGCTGAATATCTAATGAAGCCTGTGAAGAGACTGTTGTGGGCTGCCCTGGGGTTAGAGCATCAGTAGAGCTCATTTCCAAATACTCTTTCTCTGTTGGCTGGCCTGAATGAAAGCTGCTTGGTGGTGCAAGCTAAACATGGGTGGGATAGAACAAGATTTCCTTTGCCATGACAGTGAAGAATTATCAGAGACCATAATGGTGTTCTTATTTGAGAAATCTTCTTCAGAGTTTTTCCAAGAGTTAATAATTTGAAGCTCATGTTGTCATGCACCTTGGCTATCACATTTAATGTTTGAAAGATAGGCATGAATGTTAATTTATTTGAAAAAGGCTTGGCCTTCATGAGTCATGGATGTGCCACTTGTTGAATTTAGCTTACCATGATGATTGTAATGGTGATTGGAGGCTGATTGTAATTGGTGGTTGGAGGCTCTGGCAGGTGCTGAGGACATCTGTCTTGTTTCTGGCTTCTGTGAGGTTCTCCTGCCAGCTGAATGTAGACTGGGTGGATTGAGGAGTTTCTCTTCTATTTATTAACTGACATTTTAGAAAAATCATAGTAGTTCACAAATGTGTTCCGTTTTGACTCTTGCTATAAAGATCCATCTGATTTTTCTTGTGGGACTTAAGCAGTGCAAGATTCCAAGCTGTCATGCATCTTGAACTCAGGATATCTGAGAAATTTGGGCTGCTGTGTACATCCCATATTGCCCCCAGATGGAGGAGGGATAGGGAGCTGAGGAATCCTTCATCTTGTTGGTTACAATCTGAAAAGTGTTACAGTGTCCTGTGTGGTGTGTGGTGGTTCTGTCTCATGAATTAATTGTTTTGGTGCTTTTAATTTATTTCTACTCCCTTCTGGTTCACATTTTCCCATTTTTTAATTTCTGACTACTAATTGCAGTATGTTTTTGAAACCGTAAGACAAGGAGTCACTAATTAATAAAGAAAAAAAAAAGAACAAACTGAACTTTGATATATGCCAAATTTTAATTGCCAACAACTTTGGCCACATGACCAATTTTGGGAGGGGAGAGAGGGAAGCAACCCACACCCCTCATGAATTCTTAATTATGATAAATGAGTTTCAGTGTTACTAGGAACATAACCTAATGGCCATACAGCTAAATATTTACTTGAGAGTTTATTTAGTACAGCTTGCTTTTCTTTTTAAGCTACAGATTTCTTTGTTGCATCTTTTATTCAACTGTTTGGGCTTCCTAAACTCAGTACCTCTGATGTTAAAGAAACCAGAGCGTGAGGTCAAAATTTCCATTACACAGTCAGAGAGGAATTTCAAGGAACAATGCCAAAATCACTTTAAAAAAATTAAATTTACAGGAAAGATGACTCATCAATCAACAATTGTAGTTTTAGAAAATAGAATTAGTTGTGTATGTTCTGAGAGAGGCACGAAATGCACCCAGACTGACAGGCAGGGGTAAATCAGGGTGATAGTTTGCAGCGATTTTGACCTTGACCTCTGTTTCTTTTGCACTCTAAAAGGATGACCCTAAGTAGCACACAGTTTCATGTTGCAGAAATCATAATTGCTTCATCTGTTTTTCAGAGGGCTGGATCACCTCTCATATGAGGACAGGCTGAGTGAGTTGTGTCTCTTCAGCCTGAGGAAGAGAAGACTCTGGGGACACCTTACAGCAGCTTTCTAGGACCTGAAAGGGGTCTACAAGAAAGCTGGAGAGAGACTTTTTGTAAGATCTTGTAGTGACAGGACAAGGGGCAGTGGTTTATAAACTAGAGCAGGGTAGATTTAGGTAGAACATTAGGAAGAAGTTGTTTACTATGAGGTGGTGAGACACTAGAATGAGTTGCCCAGAGAAGTTGTGGATGTCTCAACCTTGGAGTGTGGATGAGGCTTTGAGCAACCTGGTCTAGTGAGAGGGGTCCCTGCCCATGGCAGCAGGATAGGAATTAGATGATCTTTAAGATCCCTTCCAAGTCCAGCCATTCTACCTAGCAAAAAAAGAAGAATGTGTCTGGTTTGCTGTGGCTTCAAATAATCAGTGAAGCAACTAAAGGATAAGAGAAGCAGTCTCCTGTGCTTAACTTTTCTGCAACTGTAAGAAATTTAACATAAGTCCATGTAAGAGACCAAAATGCAGCATTTTTAACTTGCTAGAGGTGACAGACATTTGCTTTAGTGTGCAGAAACATGAGCATGAAAAAGAGGTGGTAAAGGGCAGTTTCCTTCCTTCCAAAATAGTGCATGAACAGCACACAGGAGTGAAGGCTGCTCTGAGAGGGAAATGTGTTTAGCTATGATGGCATCTCTGGAGGAAGTTGGGCAGGCCTGCTTCTCATGGCATTTCATGTCCTCATGCCAGACATTTAGTGAGGAAGGCACTTCTCTGGTGCTTCTTGTCTTCTCTCAGCTCAAAGCTGCACAATCTTTTTGCAGTGTTAGCCTTACATATGAAGAACATAATGACTGCTGTGACTTCAAGGAGATGGGACTGCAGGTGAACCTGCTGGATTTGTTGGTAACCCTGTTAACAGGGGGAAGTAAATGGTGTAACCACTCATTTGTACCTGTCACAGATGTTACACTGGATAGGTTGCACATCTGGATGTCTCTCCCTGGCGCTAGACATAATGGTTCTGTAAAGCTTTCCTCCTCACAAGTCAACTCAGCAGAATAGCATGCCCACTGAAGGTGTGGCTCCTGACTGTGTTGCTCTTTGACCTTAGAATGGATTTAGTCAGTGTTATTATTTGTAAGTTGGAAGCACACTGTTGGTATTCTCCAGTCTATAGGATTTTATTGCAGGTTTTTCTTTGCTTTATTATTCTCTCTTGAGCTAACTATTTGGCAACAATCAGACATGAGCTGAAACTCCCCATGGTAGGGGAGCTGTCACTGAACTGTTCCCTCATTCCTACCATTTATGTCAGATGCATTTGTAGCATGTCACTGTGGGGCTCAGCAAAGGCAAGCCAGTGCCACATGCTGATCTGGAGCCCCTTCTGCAGGTCAGAGTTTAGTGCATGTCAGCAAACACCTCATTTGAGGTTAATAGAAGTGGGGGCAAAAGTGATGTTGTTGAAGAGTCATTTTGAGGATAAAGTGGGAGTGCTGAAGAAAGCATCCTTCATCCACTTCCCTTTTGCTTAGGCTTTGTCCCTTCACAGCTTGGATTTCTGTTTTGTTTGGTTTAGTTTAGATTTTTTTTTCTTTTTATGTAAGTGTGAGTGCAGAGATTTGGGTCATGAACGACAGATTTGAGTGATGGCCGCAATACTTGTAACTTTCAGAATACAATAATAGGCTTAACATTGCCCTCAAGGGTTGTAAGAAAACAAGACCCAAACAGTTTCTCCTAATCTCCCTCAAGAAGTATTTGCATTTGTCCTTAGAGGTTGAAGAGCCTAGCAACTATCTGTTATTTTTCTTAAGATGCTGTGATACCATGGTGATGAGCTATTAATAAAACTCCAGTCAAATAGAAAAAGCTTTTAGCTGAGTAACTACTTGGTTTGGGTTTTGTTGTGGGGTGGTGTTTTTTTTTTTCCCTTCTTTCCATGCATCTGAAAATAACCTTATATGAACAAATGTCATGGTTTGGTCTGTGGGGCAGATTAACCGAGCATTTAGCACAAAAATACAACTTAATCAGAGCAGTCTTTTCTTAAATGGCAAAATACCACCATGTTTATGGAAGAGCAAATAATTGTAAAATACAGAATCACTGAATGGCTTATGTTGGGAGGGACTTTAAAGATCATCTAGTTCCAGCCCCACTTTCATAGGCAGAGACACCTCCCACTAGACCAGGTTGCTCAAAGCCTCATCCAGCCTGGTCTAAAACACTCCAGGAATGAGACATTCGTGACTTTTCTGGGCAACCCATTCCAATGTCTCACTACATCATAGTAAAGAACTTCCTAATGTCAAATCTAAATCTACTCTACTCTAGTTTCAAACCACTGCCTCTTGTCCTATCACCAGAGGCCCTTATATGAAATCTCTCTACAGCTTCTGTGTAGCCCCGCTTCAGGTCCTAGAAGGCTGCTGTAAGGTGTCCCCAGAGCCTTCTCTTCTTCAAGCTGAACAGACACAACTCACTCAGCCTGTCCTCCGAGGAGAGGTGCTCCATCCCTCTGATCATCTTTGTGGATCCTCTGGACCCTTTCCAGCAGATTCATGCCTTGATTGTGCAGAGCTGATCACAGCATATGAACATAATGAAGTAGATCTGAGAAGTATTTTTTTCACTTTTTGCATTTCTGAACATACTTTGAGCTATTAAAAGTGCAGAAGTAGTTTCCCAACACCATAGTGCCCTGTTTCAATGGCACCAACTCAAAATTCTGTCTTTATATGAATGTGCAGTAATCTCTATAACAGTGATACTTATCCCTGCTTCTAATGTAGAATTTGAATTTAAAAGTCTATTAAATGTAGCTTTAAAGCAGCTTTGGGGAATTACTAATTCGTAAACCCTCTACCAGTGATCCATACCAAGAGAAACATCTTTATAATAACTGCAAAGTAGTCACTGAGCGGTGAAACCTTGAAGTTTTTGCCTTCTTTTATCTTTGTTCAAATGTGAATGACATTAGTTGTAGAACAGGAGGAGACTGGTTACAAATATTGTGAAATTGTTACGGTGTTGTACCCAAATGATGCATACTGACCCTTGTGATTGTTCAATTTTAGTGTACTGCAGTCAGTGTAATCTGCTGTTAAAGGGTTGGGGTGATAATGCCTTACATGACAACATTACAAGCTTCCTGAAGTTATCATTTATCAGATTGCCAGCCACTGATGAGAAAAGAAAAGAAAAAGAAAAAGAAAAAGCAGATAGCTCCACAAATGCTGAAAACTGGACAGAAAAGGTCTTTCTTAATAGTTCTCTTTTTAATTTCAGATTATTGCAATTCCTGAAAGAATAGGCCCTTAAAAGTGTCCAAATGTCTTCCAAAAGAGTTTGTTTCTCATTTTGTGACCTTCAACAGGAATTAAACTATGGCCATGAAAACCCCTGAGCAAACTGATAAGATAAACCATATCTTGCATTTTTGGTGTTTGTAACAACCAGTGACATAGATCATGCTACATCCCCTTACTCTTTGCACACATAGTGAGAATCTGTGGCCAACATTTTCTCTGAATAAAGTATAACCTTGACTAGAAGTCTGTAGCTATTGGTTTTTTGGTGTTTTTTTTGCTGGTTTGTTTTGTTTTGTCTTTTGGGGTTTTTTTGGTGGTTTTTGGTTTTTTTTAGGGGGGTGGGGTGTGGGTGGTTTCCAGAAATTTACCTAGTTAGCACAGGGATAGGATCTAGGTCATACTGGGCTTCTTGGTCCCATTGAAATTCCATGAGATTTAATGTGTAGCTCATGTAGAATCATGCAATGCACTGGTTTGGAAGAGTCCTCTAGAGGTCATCCTGTCCAGCCCCACCACTGCAATAAGCAGGAACGTCACTAACTAGATCAGGTGGCTCAGAGCCCCATCAAGCCTGACCTTGTAAGAAAATTTGAAAATGTTATCCTTGATTCTGCCCTGTCCTTTTTCACTCTCCAGTATGATAATCTGTGCCCTTTAAATGGAATTAGTTTTACTTCATAATCTGAAAATTGCCTTTAAAATACTACAGAAAGATAAAAGCAGGCTGAAGAACGGAGAGGAAGATTTACATGACCTCTTAAGTGAGGCATTTGTAAAATATAGGGGAAGTGTCAAGAACTGCTGTGACATTTTATTCCATATGGGGATGTAAGTGATTTTTTAAAGCATTCCAGCAGAGTGAAACAACCATCAATCCTTTTTTGTGTGCTTGAGATACTTAATTTTTCTGCCTGCCAAGAATTCTTCTTCCAAGTGGATTTTTACTTTTTTTGACATTTTCAAGTGACTGTTGGTTTTCTCTTCCCCCCTCTACCCTCCACCACTCCCCACCCCTTTTCTTATTTTTTTCTTTTAGCAAACAATCAAAGAAGAAAAATCCCAAGATGTTCCATCTGAACAAATGCACTATTATGCTCCAAAAAAGCCTTTTTAGTAGAAGGACATAAGAGACATGCTTGATGAAGCAATGGTCAGGTAAACTAGGGGAAGCAGCATATTGTACAAAACTATTTTGTTTTCATTTGGAGCAATGAGGCTCATGTGCTTTTAAGGTTTCACCAGCACACAGGATAAAATATTCCTGACTTAATAAGAAGAACCTTTACCAGTGAGAAAATATTTGTGTAGATTTGACCTCAGCTGTGGCCTTGCTGCTTTTGTCTGTGGCTGCACTGTGGTAAAGAAATGGGAGAGATGTAGTTTTCTTGTCACTGCTTCAGATTGGAGTTTTTGTAGGTCTTAGGCTGGGTTCTGTCCCTTGTGCATGGCCTCCTGTGTACCTGTGTTCTGTTGCAGCTCCTTTGCTTGCATTTGATAGTAGAGAACCACAATGGCGTTTTATTTTATCATAGGAAAAGGGGAAACGTCTCTCAGCAGCCAACTAAGTGTACTAGTGTGTTTTTTTTAATATATAAGGGAGCTTGTCCTGCTGCATATTGTTTTTCTTTGTGCAGCACCTAGGGGGTTCCTTTCCGAGCCTGATGTTAAATATGGTGTATTATGCTGCATCAAAAGAAGTGTAATCAGAAGTGTGACCAGCAGGACAAGTAAGGTGATTTGTCCCCTCTATTCTGCTCTCATGAGACCCCATGTGGAGTACTGTGTCTGTGTCAGATGCCTTCAGCACAAGGAGGACATGAATCTGTTTGAGCATGTCCAGAGAAGGGACACAAAGATGATCAGAGGACTGGAGAACCTCCCCTGTGAGGACAGGCTGTGAGAGTTGGGGCTGTTCAGCCCGGAGGAGAAGGCTCTGGGTAGACCTTATGTCAGCCTTCTAGTACCTGAAGGGGACTTACAAGATAGCTGGGGAGGGACATTTTACAAGGGCTTGTAGTGATAGGACAAGGGGGACTGGAGTGATACTTGAGGATGAATAGATTTAGACTGGATATTAGGAAGAAACTCTTTACATTGAAGATGATGAGAGACTGTTGCTCAGGGAGGGTGTGGACACCCACTCCCAGGAGATGTTCAAAGCCAGGTTAGATGAGGCCTTGATCAATCTGGTCTAGTGGGAGGCAGGGGGGGTTGGAACCCTCCGTGCAAGGGGTTGGTGGGGGTTGGAACAGGATGATGTTTAAGGTCCCTTCCAACCCTAACCATTCCATCATTCTATGCAAATGACAGAAAGATTATGTATTTTCTAGAGAGCCTGACTCCATCATGCAGTTCAAAGCTGAAAAAATGCTGTATCTAGTTTTAAGTGAGCTTACTTAGGTATGCTACTGCAGTACACTATGCTGGTGTCTTGCTTTTGTGAAGATGTGCTACAAACTCAGGCCCTATTCAGGGATTTACAGAGTTGTGCAAATACCCTCAGGGAGATGACAACAGAGTAGAAGAGACAAAAGAAAAACATGGGCAGTGTGGTGGAATTTAAAGAAACTGCAACAGAAAAAACAAGATTATGTTAGGACAGTGACATTTCCCATGGGTTTAAGCATTGGAGTTTTTTTCTTCCCTTGAAATAGATGCCTTTAAAATAAGTCATAAACCTGCCAAACCAGGGAGTAAAGAATGATTTGAGGACCGTGGGCATCATACCCAAGAATTAAAGGACTGACCTATGAACAGCATGTGTCTGAGAAGTTACTCCCATTGCATCTTGTTGATGTGAATTTGGTGCACAGGTAGAGGCAGACACCCTCTGGAAAAACAGTTTGCAGTAGGAGTTGGAATATATTTTTCCTACAACTCATTATTTCTCCAGTTTATGAATTGCTTCACCATATTTGGGATCCTGGCCACTTATTGCCTGAAAAAGAGAAGTTGTTACTATTTATAATCTGTGGGTTTGTTACTCAACCTGCTGTGATGTCCTAAGTGCTTCTGTAAGAATAGAAGACTAAAAGGGGATCTTATTAATGTCCACACATACCTTAACGATAGATATCAAGAAGAAGGGGTCAGTCTTTTATTTCACTGGTGCTCTGTGACAGGACGAGGAGCCCCAGACACAAACTGAAACACAGGAAGTTCCACCTCAACATGAGGGAAAACTTCTTTACTGTAGGAGTGCCAGAACACTGTAAAAGGCTGTCCCTAGATGTTACGGAGTCTCCTTCTCTAGAGGCTTTCATGATCCATCTGGATGGAGAGATCCAGCTTTGGCAGGGGGTTGGACTTGGTGATGTCTAGAGGTCCCTTTCAACCCCTATCATTCTATAACTCTATGAACATAACCTAAAGGGAGGTTGTAGCCAGGTGGAGGTTGGTCTCTTCTCCAAAGCAACCAGCAACAGAACAAGGGGACAAAGTCCGAAGTTGTGCCTGGGGAGGCATAGGCTGGATATTAGGAGGAAGTTCTTCACAGAGAGAGTGATTTGCCATTGGAATGGGCTGCCCAGTGGATGGTGGAGTCACCGTCCCTGGAGATGTTCAAGAAAAGACTGAATGGGGTGGTTGGTGCCATAGTCTAGTTGATTAGATAGGGCTGGACAATAGGTTGAACTGGATGATCTTGGAAGTCTCTTCCAGCCTGACTGATTCTGTGGTTTTACTGAAGATGATATAACCTCGTGAGTAAAACTGCTGAGGGAATTGCAATACAGCTGACATTATGTGTCTGCTTTGCACACTGTATCATGCACTGTTTGCTTTACAGCTCTGTTTAAACCATCAGCTGCATGGTAGGAAGCATCCTCTAGAGCAGACCACAAATCTATTGTAGTTTCAGTGGTAATGCAAATGCACAAGTGAACTTTTGGGTTAATGAAGGTTGTCAGGCATTGGAACAAGCTGCCAAGGGAAGAAGTAGAGTCACCATCCTGGAGGTGTTCAAAAAACATGTAGACGTGGCATCTTTGGGACATGGTTTAATGACTATGGTGGGGTGTTGTATTAATGGTTGGACTCTATGATCTTAAAGGTCTTTTCCAACTGGCATGATTCTGTGATTGTAAGTAACACATTCATTAATATGATAGAAACAGTAGGCATCTTTCTTAAAGGTGTATTAACAGTGCTATGAGTGACAATTTCTTGAAGGCTAGGACTTCTGCCTCATAGCCATACCCTCCATTTCTTGGTTGTAAAAAATGCTTGATTCCGTTTTGTAGGGCTGTTGATTTCTTCTACAAAGAGCAGAAGCTGTTCTACCTTCACATTTTATGTTGTACTAGCAGCTAGCAAATTCCAAATTCAAACCTTTCTTTAATTTTCACCAGTATGACATAAATGGATGTTGCACATAAAAGAGCGAGCTGTTGCATATGGCTCCTGGTACAAAGAGTATCACAGGAACAGAAATGCCCTGCTCATAAATTCATGTGAATGGTAACCATGTGTCTCTGAATGCCTCCTGTTTCTCATTCAAGTTAAACATTACTCTATCAATACTTGCCAGATATCTTACACTCTCTTGTCTCTGCAATATTTTTAAGCCTTTTGATGCCTTGCAGTATTTGAAGTAGTCATATTAGTTTTTAAGATTCTTAAATTAGGTCATAACAAAAATATTTCTATTTATCTAATCCATTTTCCTGTGTTCAGACTGCTTGGTGTATTGGAGCATGTAATAAAGTAGATTTAAATGGCTTACTTCAGTATGAGGAGAAAATATTATGAAAATCACAAGTTTCCTTTAAAAACTGAAGCCTTTTTAAATGACTGCAATGTGATGGGAGTGGCTGCAAAGGATTAAACTTCCCTGCGGGGGGTAGAATTTTGAAAGATATGGAGCTAGTGAGTCACTATTTCCAATCTTTGACCAAAAAAAAAAAAAAAAGGAAAAGAAGAAAAGGAAAAATTAAGAGAAAGGAGGGTAAAGGGGCAATCTGAGATTTCTATAGCTGCTGCCTACTGTATGCCTTCAGTGGGCTAAATATTTCAGTCTCGTATCAGTTTTCCAGATGCTTTTGTCCAATTTAGCTTGGAATCTTGAAGCCATCCAGTTGTCACCACTCATGGAGGGAATGCAGGTCTTTTAATCACATAGATTGTCATTGCTTGCTCATCTCATCTCATCTCATCTCATCTCATCTCATCTCATCTCATCTCATCTCATCTCATCTCATCTCATCTCATCTCATCTCATCTCATCTCATGTCCAAAGACATGGACATACCTCTGTAGTGCTTGTGACTGTCCTTTTATACATGGTGAGAATCCTGCTTAGGTGAGCAAGAGCAAACAGTTACTCATCACTCATGCTCAAGGCTCCAGCAAGAGGCAGACAATATTCACAGCACTGAATCCAGGCACAAACTTTTGAGGCATATTTTTGTCCTTTGTCTCCATTTAATATCACTCACTCCCTACCTGTTCACCCATTTAGTTTTTGCTCCCAGTTAGGTTCTTCAGGCTTCTCTTTCAAGTTGGATTTACCCAAAGCAATGGGTAGATAAGAGCTTAGCGCTTCTAGGTAAAGATCTTGTTAGGGGAAAGTGAACTGCTGAAGCATTTTGTCTGAATCCCACTTATTTCAGAATACGCAATGCTTTTTTGGACAAAGTCTGACTGTACTCAACATCTATTAAAAGCACCAACTAGCTGATTGCTGATATTTTAAAAAAGGAGTCTGCTGGAATCACATAATCTTCAGAAATGTCTCAAAACTATTCAAATGCTGGCAGGCAGCATGAAGCCTGTGCCTGATTCTAATCTCCAGAATGCAACAGGCATCATTGGAGAGCTATTTTCAGTCAGTTCTGGGTATTGCCCATTTAAAACCAGGATAAAGCTATCACAGCTCTGCTTTGGTTTCCAATTCTAACTGCTGCAACAGCCCTATTTTTTTTTTGCCCCTTTCAGATATTTAGAACATACACATCAAGCCTAGGGGTTTCTTAGAAGGCTGCAATATTCTTCCTGCTGGAGAAGCCTGCCTTTT
>VWZI01011090.1:182393-201550 GCA_013396835.1 Psilopogon haemacephalus | reverse complement strand
TTGTCAGACATTTGTCTCCTTTCTTGATATTTTACTTAAATAAGCAGCTGCTTCAATAACATATTTATTAATATTCATAATTCCCATATATGTGTTAAGTTATCAGGGCAAACCAAAATGTGTCCTGGAGGCTTTTAAGGTATTCCATCTCAGAACTAGTGATCTCCCATGGGCTGTAGAGCTCAGTATTGTTGTATGTCACTGTCTCACTTAAACTGTGGTCTTCTGTCCTGTCCCATATGTCTGTGTGTCCCCCCTGCCTTTTTTTTTCTCCTCATCCCCCTTTCTATTTTTTTTTTTCCCCTGCTCTGCTTTTCTTACTTCTCTATGTTGTTCCAGTCTTTTATTTGTACTTTCATTGCTTAGTGATGGGTTGTCACTGGTAGCTGTTGTTTGTCCCATGGCTCTTCTTATCCTCCAAGTTAGGAATGAGCTGACTTCCATAACACTGCTGGTGAGTTACAGATTTTTCTCTCAGCCTGTCTGCTTCTCTCTCAAAAAATTATTTAAATATAAACTGAGGCCTCTACAACTTCCTTTTAGAGAACAAGTAAAGGTTACAGTAGTTGAGGTATCATGTCTGACAGAAGCAGCATACCTAATCTTTTTATTTCATGTTGTTTGCTCTGGCATGTAACAGCTGAAGTACCTCTTTAGTGTGTGGTTAAAAAGAGAGGAGGAGGAAAATCTATAGTAATTTTTTTTAAAAATGAAAAATAGGAAAATTGCAAGAACACGGAAGAGAAATGCAAAAGTCCTGGAACCTGAGAGTAGGAAAATGTCTATCTTACATTACACAGCTCAGTGGAATTGTGCACAGCTGCACAGAAAGCAGGAGGGAACATACATCGAGAGATTTTGAAGCAAGCATGGGAAATGTATGTGATGCTACAATCTGTGCTAATAATGCATAATATATATACATATATATATGATAATATGAGGTACATTAAATTAAAAAATAAAAATTAAAGTATACTGTGCAGCAGTGGAAAGCAGAACAGCATATGACTGGAAGCTCACTTCTCTAGGATCTTTCTCATCGCTTCTGTCCTGCCCTCACACATCAATGCTTGGCAAAAAGAGAGAGGTAAAAATAGAGCAGTGTCTTCAGTGGACAAGATTCCAAAAGCTGGATTTGGAGCTATACATTGAGACAGAGTCAGTTTGCCTCTCCACGTCATGTTCTACACTGTATAAATTGTGCCCTTGTGTTTCTCTAAAAAGATTGTTTTGCTTAATTTAAGTGGCAGTGTGGTTTCATCTCTTTTTTAATCCCTCTGCCACCTTTTAATATAAATCCACAGAATAAAGGTATTCTGGGACTGATGTTCCACCCACCTGGTTAGACTTCCTGCATCACTTTAATAGGTTTTTATGGCTTTCCTACTATAACTGCATTTGAGTGCTTTAAAAATAATTATTTTTTTAATTGGATATGTTAATATTTGAGATGATACATTAGAATTTAAATGTGCATTTAGACAATCATTAAGATGAATGGTATTTGTGTTATGTAACATAAGCGACATGTGCACTATAGTCTATTCTCTAGTTAAGAAACTATTTAAATGACAAAACATCTACTTTCTGATACCAAATGTTAATGAATTTATTCTTCTGGTCTAATTCATTATGGAGTTAAACTGCAAGGACTGCTCCTATATGAAACTGCCACATTTCTAACGTGACTGCAATGTATAATCCTCACAAGGTAGAACCATGCAGAAGTTCACTGGCACTATTTCAGCCCCCATAAAAGAGAAGTATAAAATGTCATTCTGCTGTGAGTGAATAGCTCTCTGAAACATGTAGGCATGGAGTCTGAATTCTTATGCAGACCAAGCTTTTACATCGGAAAATAAGACTCACCGATATGCTTCATATTTGACCATGCACCACATCATCCACAGTATAATTTAGCTGGTTTTAGTTCACTTTAGTTCAACATTTTAATTATATATTGAAATACAAATAGCTATGGGCCCAAATAATTGTCTTCATGGACTGCTGTGTTTTTTTGGTTTTGGGGTATTTTTTCCTTTTTAAATGATGGAAACTGCCTAGAGTGTTGAGACAATGAAAAGATGTAAGACTTCATGTACAAAAGTCACTGAAGAAATACTGGAGAGTACCCTCGGGGTGATTACTTCATTCTCTCCCTTTCTTCCTTGCAGAACACATGTATCTCAGACCATGGTCTAAGCATCTGTGAAGCATTGCTCACATTCTGCTATAGGTTGTTGCACTTTTGTAAGATGCAGAGGTTGGATAGGAGTTGCACTACCCCCTGTCCAATGGGGGAAAGTTGGAGTCATGGTTCAGTTCTGTGACAATGCCCATTTGGGGTTGTGATTCAATTTTGTCTTCTAGTAGCTTTGAGGATGTCTATGTAATTGCTTAGGGTATGTTTATTAAAATTATGGCAGTGTTTATTAAAATGTTGTTCATGCACAAAAGCCTGTGCAGAACCTTTTGTGCTTTGGGCTTCTATGGCACAAATTACATATGTATCATCTGGAGGTCTTTAGCTCTACTGTCTATATCTAATACTCTTTTCTCCTGAAGTCTCTGACTAGATTTGACCTCTTCTGAGCCATGAAGTAGGTAAGTAGAGATTAAGTTTACCCAAACTACAAGCACAGCAACGATAAGTACTGGATATCTGCATTGTTTTAGTTTGCAGTCCAAATAGGATATAAACTGTCTCATGTACCCAGTTCCTGACTTTATTAAAGCACTTAGACATGGCAAGGCATCAGTGAAGGTTTTCATATAAATATGGATATTTCATGTGCTTGTCAGAGTTGATGTTCACCCTGCATTTGTCAAAGCAGTTAGTGTTGTGTAAAGATTTGGTCTTTGGACTTGAGCTGAAGCTGGATATTTTGAGACAGGCTCCCACTGTGTGACCTTCCATGCCACCAAACCCACTGCATTAGGCATTGCATAGTTGCTTGGAGAAGGACTAAGTGAAGAGAAAGAACAACTTTGAACGACACTGATCCAGAAATTTAGTGGTACTAATTTGACTTTAAATCATCATCTGGTTTTAATGCCTAGGTGAATATAAAGGTGTGTGGGGGGCGGAATAGAGTTTGCAGAAACTATGACAAGGATTTTGGGTTGCAGACCTGAGGTCTCCTACATTCACACCCACTCCCCAGTGGTTCATTCCCCAAACTCTTACCCTATATTTTTTCTACTGAGAGTCAGTCTTGCTGGGTGAGGATAGGTCATGAGCTAATTAACTGCACTGCATTCTTGTAGTCACAGCTGGGCTGCTTCCATACCCCACCCTTACAGAGATATTGCAGTGTCTCCAGTTTAGACATATCTTTGGGCTTGTGTTAGTGGCCTACATGCAACAGGAGCTCTGCATTCTCCTCCCTTGTGCTAGCAACATCTTCAGCTTTTTCCTGTATTCCAACTTCTTTGAATACATTTATATCAGGACAGAATTCCATCATTTTACCCTGCTCATCTGGCTGTGCTGCCAGATAACCGGTGCATGCTTCCTGTTCATTTCTTGTCTTAGACACTATTTTGCCTTTTTAAAGGGACTTTAAAGTTTGGCATGGCTAATATTATAATGACCATCATATTCTTTCACAAGTTCCTCTTAGTTTGACTGCTTTTCTCTTTTAGGGGAGAGCAATAGTGAATTTTCCTTTTTCATTTCTTTCTCTGATGTCCTATTGTCTGTCCAGCCTCAGTCATGCTTCTGTTATTCTAACAGCTACTCCAGACTCGTCTTCTTTTTTATGTTCTTTTGTATTTGTGTCATCTTTGTTACAGTCTTTGTTTGGGATGGCCTTACTGAGATCTTTACTTGAAGCAACTTGCCTTTCTAGTGGCCCAGAAGGCACTGAAGAGGGAAACTAAGGAGAGAACTCATCTGGAACCAATGAGTATATGTGCCTGCTATGAAAAATTAGTTTTGCCGCTCGTTCTTATTCCTTTTCTACTGTATAGGACAATGTGTGACTTCTCGTATCTTTATTCTACACCTTGCACACTGTGTTTGCACTGTGAAAAGTGACCAGGTACCACAATGGACTGGGGCTTGTAGCTGAATGTTTCATTTGGTTTAACGAGTTTTAATGAGCAGCTGGTGGATTTTAATTTTTTCCCCCCCATTTTGTGACATTAATTTTTAAGAGCAAGTGGACTTGAACTGCCTTTTCTTTCCCTTAGCAAGATGTATTTCATTGCTCAAAACATGAGATATTGCATTTTAAAATACTGTCATTTTAGATAAATTGTGGAGACATCTTCATGGAATTACATGGGATGCCAAAATTATGTTTTGCACAGTGATAATAAGTTTCTCTTTACTATGATGTTTTAAGTAAGTAATAGACAGAGTTCTACATGCAACTCAGCAGTTTCTAATAATATTGTATTGAAGTCAGAATGTTTGTCCAGTTTATTAATAAGCTGGTGGGGTAACTGTATAGCTGTCTGGTGCTCAGTCATTTAATTTCACATTAGCTTTTAAAAATAAATTTTGTTTATTGTATTAAAATTCCACTTGATGTGAGTTCTTAGACCTCTGCAGTCTTCCAGTGACAGAAGGGGTTTTGAAACATTAAACTGTTTACTTTCTGAACTTCCATTTGCATTACGCTCTACTCCTTCTAATAATTAAATGATCATTTAACACAATTAAAATATCCGAGGTTGAAATGGGAAGCAGTTCTTTTTCATCTGTTTCTCGTCACCAGCACATTTGAAGTTTCTCAAAACAGAAGGAATAGCATCCAAATACTCTAAACTGTCCAAATTAGTGTGTACTTTTTTTGGTGACAAATAGCCCCCTGGAAGGTATCAGTTAATTCAGTCTCAGATCTTTAAGAGGTAATTTTGACAGAGATCTGTTAAGTGTAGAAAATTAAACAGAGTAACCAGAGAAAGGTTCCTAATGAAGTCTTGGCTTCGGTGGTGAAAATGTCTGACTAGTTTTAATAAAAGCTTGATTACACTGCATTCATGAGGATTTCTGCAAGTCTGCCCTGGTGATATATAAACTTTAAATTAGGCATAGTCAATAAAAGGCTACCTAATATGGGTTCATATTTTGAGAAGTTCCCCTGTAATTACCTCATCTAGTTAGGCTGTTTCCTAATGATTTTGGAATCTGGTGTGCTGAAAGAAATCATCCTGCAAGAGATGGTGCTTATACAGCATGTAATGATGTGAAGTGACCTGGCAGAGACTTCCTTCCCTGCCAATCTTCTTATTTGATGACCTTCCACAAGTAATGAGATTGCAGCCCTTGCCCCAGCAGCAGTTGTCTGAACCGGATCTGACAAATGGCATCATATAGGTGGCAGGTGAGGTTAGGAGTTCTGATCAGAATGTCCTGATTTGACAGTCGCCAAAATGGTCCAAAAGAACATAAGGAAAAACAATCAAGTAGTTTCTCTCTTTATCATTGTATCAGCTTTCTTTGTGCAGTCCCCTGTGAAAGCCTTTCCTGATGGCTTTCAGCTCTGTATCATTAAAATACCTACAAGAGGCATTACATAATAGGAAAAATATGCCACATTGAACAGCAAAACTCGTGTTAGCCAGTCCTATGGCCCGTATCAAAATGCTCTCGTTAGCATTCTCTGTAACAACACTTCCTCAGATGTAATGGACTGAGGCATATCATCAGCTTCAAGTTCATACTTCTGCCTTAATGATTTTTGCATATCTCTGTTACAAGTCATGGCTGTAATTCAGGCATTCTTCAAGCAAATCCTTTGCTGTTGCTGTGTTTGCATTGCTAGATAAGCAAATCTATTGGTGAGGGTCCAGAAGAGAGCCACAAAGATGATCAGAGAGCTGGAGCACCCCTCCTATGGGGACGGGTTGAGGGAGTTGTGTGTTTTCAGTCTGGAGAAGAGAAGGCTCTGAGGAGACCTTATAGTGGTCTTCCAGTACCTGAAAGGGGCATAAAGGGAAGCTGGAGAGGGATTTTACGTAAGGGCTTGTGGTTACAGGACAAGGACTAGAGGAGGGTAGGCTTAGGTTGGGCTTTAGGAAGAAGTTCTTTACTATGAGGGTGGTGAGATAATGAAAGCTGTGGACACCTCATTCCTGGAAGTGTTTAGGACCTGGCTGGATGAGGCTTTGAGCAACATGGTCTAGTACGATGTGTCCCTGCCCATGGGGCAAGGGGGTTGTAACAAGATGATCTTTAAGATCCCTTCTAACTCAAGCCATTCTATGATTTTATAAATCCTATGTGTTTGTGTCTGTGTTTGTGTCTCTCAGGCACTAAGGAAAGGGAAGGAAAACAATGTTTTTTTTAAAAAGGAAAACTCGATAATGATAAAACCACAAGAATTATCTGGGACACCTGGGTAGACTGCAGCACTTAATTGATTTTTCCAGTTGGATCTCTTTTATAACAGGTTGCGATTTTCTCACCTAGTAATCTACAGAATAAATGCATATCAGGTGCTTTTACTAGGGTGATGAATGCTTATTTCAGAAAAACTTAAGGTGTTAGGAGCCCTGGAACAGACTGCCCAGAGGGGTTGTAGAGTCTCATTCTCTGGAGACTTTCAAAAGCTATTTGGACATGTTCCTGTATGACCGACCCTAGTGGATCCTGCTTTGGCAGGGAAATTGGACTTGACGATCTCCTCCCAAACCTCTACTGTTCTGTGATTCTGTGATTTTCCCATAGTACAGAATGATATATTGGTAGATAGTTGAGTTGGAAATACAGGCAGCACTGGAAATCAGACCTGCTGCCTTGATGTGTCAGACCTTTAGTCTAGGACAAATTTTCACCTGAAACAGGTCTCTTGCACTCAACTTCTGACATAAAATTATTCTTAAGTATTTTAATTCCTCTAATGTAAAAATGTTTTATTCTTTGAGCTTCTAACTGAAAATAATGTCCCCTAGCAGCCTGGTTCTTCGCTGTGTTTGCTTGCCAAAGTTAAAGCATAGATGCTACTTTTTATGTGGAATTGAAATATTTGCAAGCTTTCTAGTGGGATAGAGATTTTCAGTTGTTATTTTGAAAAGTTGTGAGGAATATCCCAGATACAGGTAGCTGGGCTATATGTAGGCTTAGAGACCTTTAGTCATGTATCTTTGAGAGACTGAGAAACCTGGGGCTGTTTAGTCTGGGGAAGGAAGTCTGAGAGGAGATCTTAACGATATTTACAAATATCTGAGGAGTGGGAGTCAAATGGATGGGGCCAATCTCAGTCATCAGCAGCAATAAGACAAGGAGCAGTGGCTACAAACTGGAACATGACAGATTTCTTCTCAACATGAGGAGAGACTTCTTTAGAGTGAGGGTGGTGGAGCACTGGAACGGGCTGCCCAGGGAGGTTGTGGAGTCTCCTTCTCTGGAGACTTTCAAAACCCATCTGGATATGTTCCTGTGTGAACTGCTCTAGGGTATCCTGCTTGGGCAGGGAGGTTGGACTTGATGATCTCTGGAGGTCCCTTCCAACCTCTAAAGTTCTGTGATTCTGTGATCCTCAAATTTAAAAGTACATTTAAAAACTTTTACTATATTTCTAAGATGTCATTAAAGACACATATTTAAATACCAATGCCATTTTTAGCCAAATGTGACACAGAGTACCAATGTAATGCATGATTAATTTTCTACATTAACAGCACAGTGAATTCCTGCTCACAGGCATCAGAACAGGGAGGATGACTGGTAACAGTGGAATGGTCAAGATGAGCTTTTAAAATGTTTTCAATAAGGGCTGGAGAGGAATAGGATTGAGGCTGGTTACTTAAAAGCAATGAGTCTAACTACTACTAACTGACCATTTTTTGATCATGATTGTTTTACTTAAGTTTTAGATAATTATCTGAGAGAGCAAATTTGCTCCATAAAATCAGTTGTAAAATGTGGTGAAAGACATTATACTGTAGCCACAATCAGAGTCTATCTGGCATCCAGGTCATGAAGAAACATTGGACCTATTAGCTGGGGGGGGGTTTGCATGCAATGTGAAGGTGATTTGCTGACAAGCTCAGCATCTGCTGAGCGTGCTTGCATCATCAACCACCTGAAAAGAGGTTGTGGAGAGGTGGAGGCTGTCGAGAGGTGGAGGTTGTAGAGAGGTGGATGTTGGGCCCTTCTCACAGGTCACAACTGAGAGGACAAGAGGCAGTGGCATCAAGTTAGTCAGGGAGAGGTTTAGGTTAGACATTAGGAAAAGCTTCTTTACCCAAAGGGTTCTCAAAGACTGAAACAGGCTGCCCAGAGAAGTGATGAGTGTCCATCCCTGAATGGACACTATTTAAAAGCCATCTAAATATGATGCTGAAGGATATGGTGTATTAGTGGCCCTGGTAGAGTTAAATAATGGCTGGACTTCGTGATCCATGATCTTAGAGGTCTTTTCCAGTTGTGGTGATTTTGTGATTCTGTGATCACCTTCTAAGAGTAAGTGGGCACCCATCGAGCCCTGTCCAGAGCTAGGTCCGGTTTCACCAGGCAAAGCAATGAGAAGGACAGCCCATGGAGGGTGTGTGTCTGCACAACAGGAACTGCTGTAAACATTTATGTCTGCTTCAGCCTGTGCATGGGTAAGCAGGACGTAACAGAGGCTCAACAACTACAATCTTGTTTACTCAGTCAACATGTTTTAAGATATAAATATTTTTATTCTTATTTTGGATATTTGTCAACCACATTGTAGGTTCAATGGGAAATTCATACTTTGGCAGAAGTCATCTTTTATGAGGTTGGTGCCGTGAGAAACAGGATGCCCAGGTCCTAGCATGTTTAAACAATCTGTCTAGATTCTACTGCTGTGCTTAACACCATGGCATACAAGTGCTTACTAAGCCCTCAGAGCTGCAGAGGTAAGCATTCTGCCTTAATTTCATTTAAGGATGGAATTTAGAGACCTTTTGCTCTGTGTCGTGCAAGAGATTTCACTGATAGGGCAGTTTTATCTTTTTCCTGAGGCCTGTAATAAAATTTCTCAGCTGCCTTTAAAGTTGCAGGCAAAATGACCTTGGTGAAAATTACATTGGTTATTGTACTGAATTGTCGAACAGTCTTAATGCTTTGACTGAAAACTTCCAAGTCCTAAGGTGATGACTCTAGGAGAAGCAAATTAACCAATGTTGTTAAGTGCCTTTGTCCAGGGGATGCTGAGGAGATAGACAAGATCTTCTGGGAGCTGTTTTGCTAAGCACAGTTCAAATTTGTACATGCCTTATCCCCAGAGGGCTAGTGGAGAGTGTCAAGGGGAAAACTGTGAGGAATGTGGGGAAAAAAATCAACTGTGCTACACACGTGAAATCAGATCAGTGCTACAATTTTTGTTCTGGTAGTGGGGACATAATATGCAAGAAGGAAGGGCTGTCAGTGAAGTGGAGAAAAACTAGAGAGAGCAGAAAACAGCAGAGTATTTGGTTAATGGAGTTCGGATAAAGATTCTGAATGACAGCATGAAAGTTAGAGGATGGAAAGAAGTATAATGTTTGATTAAGAACTGAGTTAAACTTAGCACTTGCACTACATTTGCACATTTTGGAGGGTGCACCGTGCATGCTGTACACCTGCACTCCTACAACAGCTTTCTCTGAAATGGCATGTTGAGAAGAAGGGATGCTGAACTGTCCAAAGGACAGTTTTCTTTCATCAAGAACCTTGATGAAAGCCTCACCTTTGGGATCTCTTTGGTTTCTGCATGGATCTAGAAGCAGTTTTTCCTTCCTAATCTCAAATACTTTACAGTCAGAATTCTTAATGCTGCTATTGCACTGGTACAAGAAAGTGGAAGACAACACCTGTTGTTCCTGGCTTGGCTGCATGAGGGATGAGACCTTTCTGTAGACATCATTCTAACTGAGGCTGGGAGCCCAAAACTACCTCGTGATATGTCACACATTTATCCCACTCACCTCTGTCTCTGCAGAACAGCCTTTCACAATTTTTGACTCCTCTGTCTTAACTTCCCATAGGATGAATCCCAAGCCATCTGGGTCCCTAGGTATCTCCAAGCAAGCTCTAGTCCTGGCCTGCATCCTTTCCTGCCATATTATACCCTGAGATATGTTCTGAGAATGGGTTCTAAAGCTTTTTGTTTCTGCTGGATGAAGGATTCACTTCAGTGGGCAAAGATTTATAACCTGACCGATGGACAAGGATTACTTGATATAGACTTCTCTTGATTAAAACTGAGGTGACAATTTTTCTGTGTTTCAGTTGTGTCCTACAGTGAATGCACAATGATCCTGCTTTTCATATGGGCATTTTTGAAGGTGTGTCCATAAGTATTTGCAAGGAATATAGAACATAAGTGGTAATAATCTGAGTGCTGGCAATATTTGTGATGGTGGGTGAAGCTCAGGAATAATTTTAAGATTATTTCTATCCTTTTTGTCTTGGTCCCACCTCCTCTCCCATTCTGGCACCCAGGATTTAGAAAAAGAACCAAATTGGAAGGTATTGCCTTCTATTTTTTTGTGCAAGTTGTGCTGCTTCTGTTAATGTGCTGGAGGAAGTGTCTGCACAGCCTGTGTCCTACTCTCCCATACCTATATATGTCACTTGGACATTATTAGCACCATAACAGGCCATTTGAGCCTCCTAAGAGCTGTCATCAGTGTGTTGCACAAAGTGGTGTCTTTCAGTCTTCAGTAGAGATGGAGACGTGTGCTACAGCACTGCAGTAAATAGACCATAGTTTAGTGTCTTAACCTTTGTCCAGCAGTACTTCAAACTTGCCATTTATCTAGTAACTTCATCAGGAGACTGGGATGTTTCTAGGCAATACAAGCATAGATCTCACATAATTGGTTGGGAGAGCATGACTCACAGGAATAGGAAGATCCACCGTGACTGTGGTATTAACTCCCCGAGTGAAACTTGTGAACTTAGCCTGGAAGCTGCCATCTCCTTCCTGGCTCTGTCCTTCCCCTTGGTGTGCTGAGGCCTCTCTGTGTCAGGGCTCAGCACCCAGCCACCTATGTCCTGTCCCAGCTCTGCTCCCAGTTTTCTTCCCTCAGCCTTGTGCTTGCTTCATCTCGTTTACTTCTGTCCCACAGTGACAGACACAGGAGAAAAGCTACAGTACAGATCTGTACCGGGGGATAGCTCCTTTGCAAAGGAGCAAAGCATGTACATTGAAAAGATAAAAGTGAAAATCCCAGTGAATGCATTTTTACTTTTGCCTTTGTTAGCCCCCCTTAAATTCAATGCTGGCTTTTTTCACATTTTGTCTTTTTTTTTTCTTCTTCATTATTTTTTTTTTGCCTGTTCAAGATTCCTACATTCTATGAGTATTTAAAACAGGAATATTCAACCTACAAAGCTGAACATGTGCACAAATTATCAGAGTTGGAGGTTTGTTGGGTTCACAGTATCTGAGCTTCCAATCCCATAGACATTTGGGGAAAGATTGATGCTTCCTCTATGCATACTCTGTCCAACAAGTTGACACTCTGATATTGATTAGGGTTTTCAGATACAGCAGGAGTACAAGTAGTATGAAAATAACAAGCTGGTTTGTATTTGTGTGCAGTGCTATCCCCTGATGAACGATCTGACTGCCAAATGTCCTAAGGGGTTAACAGCTTAGAGGTGTTCTTCTGGAGGGATAGTCATAGTACCTGGTGCTTTTACTGAAGAATAAAGAGGGGTTTAGAGCCATCTGTGCCAGCATATGAAACTTATCTCTCTATCATGTCAATTTTCATTAATTAGTTATGCTAAGGTGATACTCAGCAAGAGGCAGGTAGTGGCAAATCCAGAAGACTCATGAGATGGCTATTGAGAGGGTAAATGTAATTTATCAGTTTGTGCTCCCTGTTCCCCTTACTCTTTCTGTGCAGCAAATAAACCCAGCCATAGTTAACTGTCAGCAATTTACCATATTTGGAATCATGAAACAAACTGCAATGTTTAGTTGAGCTTTGAATGGCAAGCAGTTCCTTCTGGAGCCTAATTGTTTTGTTTACATGGAGCTAGTTACTTACCATATGGTAAGAACAATGGGCTGACTGCCTTGTTCAGCTCTGATCTGAACGAGATAAAATAAAACACGAGCAACACTCAGGCTCTATTTCTTAAACAGACCAGACGTCAGATGTAGCCTTCTTGGCTGGTTGCAGCTTAGAAAATCTGCTGCACGACATACCCTTTGTCACAATTGTGGGACCTGCTGTGTGTCCTCACTGTCCGGTGTCCTGCTAAAAGCAGGGGATAGTTCTGGGGCCTTTCTGTCTCGTGAGAACTAGGCACCTTTCGGACGAGTTGTTTGACTTGATGACCAGACCTGGCAGAGTGCTCGCGGTGAGCGTGTATCATAGAGTCATAGAATTGTTTTGGTTGGAAAAGACCTCTGAGATCATAGAGTACAACTGTCAACACCACTGAAGCCATTAAACTATCTCCCAAAAAGCCATGTCTATATGTTTCTTGAACACCTCATGGGATGGTGACTCCACTGTCTCCCTGTTCCAATGCCTGACCATTCATTCTGTGAAGAATTTTTTCATACTACCTCCCTTGGTGCAATTTGAGGCCATTTCTTCTTGTTCTATCATTTTTTCACTAAGAAGAGACCAATCCCCACATCACTACAACCTCCTTTCAGGATTTTTTTTTTTTTTTTTGGGTAGGAACTTTCAAGACCCAATAGAGGTGACACAGAATTATCCCATTCCTCTCAGAAAGTGTCACCAAGTCACTCAGAAACTTAATTACAATCCATAGCTATAGATGTAAAGAGCTCAGTTCATGATACATTTCTGCATATTAGATGAGGAAGAGCCTCTATAACAGATTGAGAAAAACAAACCTGTTCCAGATTAAACAGGCACCCTTCTGAGGTTCCAGATATCTTATCACTTGATACTAGGGAGAAGAGACTGCCCTCCACCTCACTATGACCTCCTTCCGGACAGTCATAGAGAGCAACGAGGTCTCCCCTCAGCCTCTTCCTCTTCAAACTAAACAATCACACAAGACATCAGCCTCACTTTCTCTCGGTCTTAACCTGGATCACACCCATTTTGCAACAAAGGCAACTGCTTTTCTTCAGTGAGGAGTCAAGGCAGGTGCTTGGCTCAGCATGAGCCTTGGTTTCACAACTAGCCACACCTGTCATGTGGGATGGGAAGGAAAAAGGAGGTTGCTCCAACTAAGCCAGATCTCTGCAAGCTAGTCATGCTTGCTACTGACAGGAGACCTAATAAGGGTGCACTGTGTTTGTCATGCAGTCCTCCAACCACAGGCACTGCCCTGTGATCCAGCATGACAGGAGTGCATGACCCAACATGTGCTTTCCTGCTCAGAAGTTGAGATGTTCCTTGATTGACAGGACTTCTAGACAACAGAGACAAAGAAATGTTTTGCTCAGGACTGGAGCTCACACCTTGATGGAGTCCTTTGTGTCTTGGGGGAGCATGGTACTGATGCTAGGTCACCCCACATAGCATTGATATTTATCTGTTTGCTTCTTCATTCCAGTGGTGGCTTTTCCTCTCGAAATGTCTAAACTAAAAGTCAGAAAGTTTGCCTAGAAAGGCTTAAGAGCTTGTTCCTCAAGTAGTTTCTTTTAGTAGAAGGGAATTCTCTGGCAGACCTACTTGTACCTAAAGATTAAGGTATTCTCCATTAATTTGCATGAAATGAAGTAAGCTGCAGCCTTGTTAAGAGCTGGCACGGGCATGATAGCTGAGCTACCCTTCCTGTCAACCTTGTGAACTGGAAAACAAGTTGCTAATATCTCATATTTTGTGAAACTGTGCAACTAGGAAAGAGAGGCCATTTGAAATAGGTACAGAAAGTGTAAGTGCAAGACAGAACCTGTAAGCCTAAAGCTGTCGTATCCTACTTTTCCATCACTGAGTTGCCATCTAACTGGCACAGGTTGTGTGCTCAAATCTTAGGTGCAGTTTGCAGTTGTCACCTCCACTAATACCCTTTTGGGTAACATATCTCCACAGCTGTTACTTCTGCCTCTGTAGGCTATCTTGCTTCCAGAGATAATGCAGGGCCAGAAATATTTCTTCCTTGTGTATGTTTATGGCACACAGCAGCCACACCAGGCAAATAACAAGATCAAATTGAGAGTAGAATCCTAGAGAATAGTGAAAGTTATCATTACCTTCCCAAGCCTTCAGACTATAAAAATAAACTTTGAACTTTTTGTTTTGTTTTGTTTTTTAAGATTTAAGCAGTAAAGAGTCCCTTCCCTTCCACCACCACCTGAATATAGCATGAGCACTTCTAGAGCTGGAGGCTTTCTCAGTAAAAACTGTCAATTGTTTGGAGTTTACAATTATTCGCAAGTACGTAATAAATTGAAAGGTTAGCATGTCTGCTCTTGCCTTGCCTCTCTTCTGCTTGTGTAACACAGAGCCCAGCAGTCATCACAAAAAAGGAAACTTCCAGAAATATGTCTTTGAGGAGGAAAAAGCCTCGCAAACATAATTTTATATTCCTTACAAGAATTCAGCATCTGACTCAGGGGTTCCCAGAGGCTGACCTAGAAAGCTGCTAAGTGTAACCCTCAGAGATATTTCCAAATTGTGGCTGTTCTGCACTGCCATGCAGATTGACTTTTGTTATGCAGCCTCTGTCCTGATATCTCACACATTAAGTTTCCCTCCATGGACAAAACTCTGGGAACCCCAGAGTTTCATCATCCAAGAAAATCTTTATTTTGGAAGACAGACTGAGAAAGATAATCTCATTGTTGTAGTATTACCACACCTCTACAAACATACAGTCTCATCATCCAGATGATCTCACACGTGTATTTGTCAAAGTTCTTGCTTTGAGACAGCGATTGCAGCAACGTAGTAATATATGCAATATATTAAAATTTGGGGGCAATATCCAGTATAAGTATCTCATAGCAAAATCATTCATTATATTATTTAACAGTTACCTGGTGTCACATCTGTAGAAAACTGGTCACAACTCTATCTTTCTTTATACTTAAGTGAATGGAGCATGTGAGCTTGAATGTTGTATGAATGTACAGCAAGGAGGACACAGGTCATGATTTGTTCCTGAGTAAGGGCTGTCAAGCATATTCCTCTTCTGTTTTTTAGCAGTGGATTATCAGTGCAGTTGTAGCTGCTAATCAAGTACAAACTCTTCAATGCTTCTTGACAAAGAAACTGGAAACTCTCACTTTGCTTACTGAGAGAAGAGGGAAGGAAAATTGGAAATCTCTGGCTTAAGGAAAAGGGGTTGGTACTATGCAGTAGTTGGTAAGTGAAGATTTACTAACCTGCTGGAACATCATAGGCTGGAAACCTGAATGTTCTGGCAGATGCCATCATTTTGGGAACGGAGCAGGTGACAGTCCTGCAAAGTCATCATGGCCTTTCTCACGTAGTAGGAAGGGACATTGCTGCCCTCGATACAAGCATCCTAAGAGAGAAGTGAATGAGGTAGTGAGTGACTCCACAGAAGTAAATGCTTGGACACCGTTGATACCATGTCTTGGAGTACAGAGCAGCAGTGCAAGTTCTTCAATACTATCAATGTTTCCAGTGAAAAAGGTAGAACCTACCTATGATTAAGTCTTAAAATCAAAGAAACAATCAGAAAAACCACCAAACCCGGCAGTGTGGTACAGTCATTGTTTTTCAGCTTCCAAAACTCATTTTCTGTACTTCTTCTAATGAGTGGTCTAAACCCCAGGCTGCTGATCAATTTTCTGTTGCCCTGGAAGCAGGGAATGCCTGCTGTGAAAACTATCAGATCCAGGCAGATTCAAGATGAAAGTTCACATGTAAAACTGAATTTCTCCCCTGTTTTTGTGGCTTTGTCCATAGCAAGGTCTGCACTACCATCCATTTGCATAGTGTAACAAGCACACTGAGGTGGTTTGTGGCCAACAGCACTTTCTGGTAATTGCTGCATTGGAACTAGGATTTTACCACCTCTAGTTTGGTTTGGAGATTGTCAAGATTTGTGATTATAGTAAGGTGAGCTCACCTTACTTATTTCACAGCTTCGTGTCCTATTATCCTGACAATTAAGCTATGCTGAATGAAATGTTTGTGTCTGTTCTCTTTCCAAGATGTGCAGCTTGGTTTTAGAAAATAATTACCTGCCATTGGGGCAGACAATATCATAGAATCATAGAATGGTAGAGGTTGGGATGGACCTCTGCAAATCATCAAGTCCAACGCCCCTGCAAAAGCAGGATCACCTAGGGCAGGCCACACAGGAGGGTGTCCAGATGAGTTTTGAAAGTCTGCAGAGGTTGAGACTCCACAGCCTCTTTGGGTGGCCTGTTCCAGTGCTCCGGCACCCTCACAGCAAAGAAGATTTCCTTGTGTTGAAGTGGAACTTCCTGTGTTCCAGATTGTGTCCACTGCACCTAGTCCTATGACTGGCCTCCAGTGAAAAGAGATTAGCCTCTTTTTCTTGATAACCACCCTTCAGATACATGCAAACATTCATAAGATCTCATCTCAGCCTTCTCTTCTCGAGGCTAAACAGCTCCAGGTCTCTCAGCCTTTCTTTAAAAGTGAGATGTTCCACTCACTGAATCATCCTTGTAGCCTCCATTGGACTCTGCAGTGTTTCCCTGTCCCTCTTGAACTGGGGAGTCCAGAACTAGATACGAATATCCTAGGTTTAAGTTCACTTAGCAAAACTTTTTCTTTTTTTTTTTGAGTGGCTCACGTGGCTTCTTAACATGCAAAAAATTATTAAGCTTTCACTTCCTCCACTCCCATTTCCTGTTTGGATGGTGAAAGGAAACCCTGATTGCTACTTTGTGATTACCCAGCAACCCAGAGTGAACTTAATCCTGCGGGTTTGTGCAGCGCCAAGCCTGCCTGTGTAGATACTGCTGCGGAGTCTCACATCTCATGGTGGAGGCTGTAAGCAATCTGCTCCTCTCTCCGTGAGTTCATGGCCTACCTTCTGAAAAGAGAGGTAAGGTACGGCCCACCAGCACATGGGAGATGATGTTAAAACTTGGGATGTTACGAGAGAATGGAGACACGAGGGTTTTTTTCCAGTGTCGCTTGCCCAGGAGATGGCACTGTGCAATAGTGGGACTTCTACCTCTGCCGGGTTGTGATCGTTTGAGACATAACAGATGAGGAAGTTTCTTGAGTCAGTAAGAGCAGAGTGATTTGAACTTCTTTTAAGGATGCTTCAGCAGCCTCTTCTGTGTAAAATGCATCATAGTGTATATGCTGCAGGCAGGTTGGGTTTAAATCTCCTTTGCACCCCTGTGTTAGGGAACTGACCTTCCTGCACACTCTAGTGCGGTCAGGATCAGAACTGGGTTTGTGGGTGAAGTTAATCTGGCCATGAATGAAGTTGTGATGCCTTTGGAGCACACTTACTTCCAAGGCTTTTGTGAAAGTCCTTTGTGTCCCCCTTAATAATTGCCAGATCTGCTGACAAAGGAGCCAGGAAAAAAAAAAGAGTTAGCCGCATGTAGCATGTGCTAAAAAATTAGGTTTTTTGGAGCTTCGTTCTTTCTTGCATGCAGCGTGCTGTGTTCCTGTTAGAGTACCAATTGGTTTGGATTAGTCCTTGCATGTAAAACATGTCTGCAAATGCTTGACTTGAGTTGTGCTGCTAAATTCAGGCCAATGCAGCTAAGATAAAGCTCAAAAAAATCTTCCTGGTCTTCCTTTTTTAATATTAATAAATTGAGACTCAGAGCACACACAGATCTGTGGGGAACTAATTCCATGGAACTGATATACTACTTTACAAAATCTTAGGTAAGCTGATTAACCTTCTTATTCTATTTCTTTAAAAGGTGAAGAGGGATAATCCATTCTTAACACACGTGTCAAAAATACATTCATAATATACCTTAAAGCTGGAAAGACTATGTGAACATGTTTTTATGTGAATAAAAACAAATGTATTACATTTGTTTTTATTAATCGAATCTTAAGTGGCCCTATACATCTATAACAAAGGCTTTTTAGCAAACACATGAGCTTTTAAGTATCCTGACCCTTTCCACTTTTTCAGAGACATTAATAGTTTCCTGGCTCGGTGTTTTAGGAAATGTCGTCATAGTCTGGAGGAACCAATAAAAACATAAGTCACCTATTTTGTCTGATCATTTATGCCAGGATATTTGAGGCTGGAAGTTGTGAGGGGTAAGAGGGGGCTGCGCCATTTGTGTGGGTGGAAGATGTAAAAGTTTTAATACTTTGCATATTAGGACTCTAGAGCTGTATGAGAAATAGGTTTTTTTTTGAGTTCACAGACAAGGGTTCTAGATGGTTTTAGCAACTAGTTAGCTAGCTTACCCAATTCCTAAGCTGTGTATTGCTTCAGTGCCTGATGAAAGGGATATTGTCTTCGGAGAATAGTATTTTGTTGGTTTCAGGCTTGCATGATCCTCTAATAGAAGCAAGAGAGTGCTTAAGAAGCAGCAGTGCCTTGAAACAGCTGCTGGTAAATGATTATGGAAATATGATTGGTGGGACAATAGCTGACTGGGTATGGTCCATGCAGACCATTTCTCACTAGCAGAAAATAGTGTTACTTAATTTAAGGAACTCCTGTACGAAGTCTCAGTACAAAGCATCATTACGTGACATTAAGAAAAGCAAACCATTAATGTCTGCAAGAGACATCCAGTGACACTTTGTTCTACACTATAAGCACCAGCATTTATGATGGGCCAAACCCTGCCATCCTTACATGGTTTTGATTCTCCCCTTTCTGAGGCAAGGCCTCCAGCAAACATGAAGTGAGTCTCAAATGTGATCTTTTGGGTCTATGGAGAGCAGACATGCATGGCAGTTTTTCCCCTACTATGCTGTCTCCTCCTGCAAGCTTCAAATAACCCCCTGATGGGTAGGGAGATATGTGTTATTGCTTACTCTTGGTTGCATGGAGCTAGTTAAGAGTACCAGACTCCATTTATTCTCCACCTCTTCCCAGAGCATGCTCCAGAGTGATCCAAAGGTTTTGCCTAGTTTTGAGAGGTCATGCACTATATTTTCTCTTCTGTATTCCATCAGTGTTGGAGATCAGTCTAATGTTTGTCATCAGCCTAGAGAAATTGAAGGATAACACTTACTTCATCCTGCGCAGCTATCTTTTTGGAAACAAACCGTGGCACCAAAAGAGATAACTGCTACCACTGCAAGCCACACCATAATGCATGATGCAGACTCCTCTGCTCCTCAACCACCCCAAACTAGAAAAA
>VWZI01011090.1:159500-182376 GCA_013396835.1 Psilopogon haemacephalus | reverse complement strand
ACACCCCCCTCCCCCTCAACCCCCCCAAAAAAAAAAAAAAAAAAAAAAAAAAAAAGAAAAAAACCCAAACATAGCATCTTTTCATCTTCTGCTGATGTGCATCTGTTTTTCACTCGGAATTAAAAACTGTGTTTAGACTGCAGTGCAGTTACTATAGAACCCCATTAAAAATCTTGGAGGATTTGGATGTGTTCAAGGCCAGGCTCGATGAGGTCTTGAGCGACCTGATCTAGTGGGAGGTGTCCCTGCCTATGGTGGGGGGTTGGAACTGGATGATCTTTGAGGTCTCTTCCAACCTAGACCATTCTATGATTCTATGATTCTATGATTTCAGAAAGATGCAAAAAAGAGGGTGTGGCTCCTGGCTTATTTTGTTCAGTGTGCATTCCAAACAGGAAGAAATACTGCTTTTATGTTTTATGAATCTAAAAAGGTGTTACCACAAGAGTTCTACAAGGGGCCAACACTTGGTGTTAACTCTTGCCAGGTATCTGTCCCTTGTGGTTTTTGGAGGCTTTTCTCTCCACCTCTCAGTGTGTCAAGTGCCTGGTCTTATTCTTTCTCCCACCCAAGCTGTATGCATATGCATCAGCCTCTTGAGGGAGACGTTGCTTGTGATCACCACTTGGACATGTGCTTAGGTTTCCAGCAGTGACTTCCCCCTTGTACTTGTCATAATCTCATATCCTTTTCTTCTTTGTGTGTATATTTTGTCAGGTCACACCTAGATTTCTCAATATGTACTGTGTGCCGTGAGATACCCCTTTCAAATTCCTTCTTAAACTAGAGCTCAATCTGCGTGTGGAAGGGTCGTCTGGGTGTCAGGTTCCCTGAGCACTGAGTGACACCAGGGTTATTGCTCAGTCCTACAGCACAATGTAGCAGTCTTGAAAGCCTTGAAGTGTCTTGAGAACACCCAAGTTGAGGCACATTTCTTTCCCAGAGAAGCACCATTGCGGGCCATGAAGAAACATACATTGAGCAGGATGCGTAGGTGAACTGGAACACAGGAAGTTCCACCTCAACATGAGGCTGTGAGGGCGCCAGAGCAACAGGAACAGACTGCCCAGAGAAATTGTGGACACTTTCAAAAGCTACCTGTGGCCTGCCTTAGGTGATCGTGATTTGCAAGGCAGGTTGGACTAGATGATCTCCAGAGGTCCTTTCCTGCCCTTGCTATTCTGTGATTCTGTGCTTGTGTGCAGGGATGAGTGCAACAATGCTGTTGGTGTTACTCATCCCCACAACAAATTCAGGAAAAAGTGGCTGTATCAGGTGTTCTTTCCAGCTACAGTGGGGCTGTTGAGTAAGGAAGGCTTCCAACTGCCATCTGCCCTGCTCTGATTTCATCTCAGTCAAAGACATGTAGGCCTCAGAGAAGGAGGAGGCTTTTTCTTTCATCCCAGCTGCTTGAATTGCCAGAGTTTAGGGAAGGAAGAGTTCTTCTTGGTTATGTACTTAGTTCAGCTGTTTGCAACTGGGAGCATTCTGATTTCTATTGATGTTCAGTTAAGTTGTCATGAACTGTGTGCGTACTTTTAAAATACATATCCCAGTGTCTCATCTAGCAAGAGAAATGTGACCTCAGCAAGAACCATATTTAAAAACAACACTATCAGCTATGTGAAGGTGCTGGAACATTGGAACAGGCTGCCCAGAGAGGCTGTGGAGTCTCCTTCTCTGGAGACTTTCAAAACCTGCCTGGACAAGTTCCTGTGCAACTTGTCCTATGTGATTCTGCTTTGGCAGGAGGATTGAACTTGATGATCTCCAGAGGTCACTTTCAACCCCTACCATTCTGTGATTATGATTTTAATCCTCAGCATACCTTCTGCTCCCCTCAGGGCTTTGATAATGGCTGAGATTTCTTCATTGATTGTAGTTTAAAAAAAAAAAACAACAAACAAAAAAACCCCCCAACTAAACAGAAAACCAACAGCAAAACTCTCCCAGTCCACAAACCATCCAATCCCACCCAAAGAGATTTAATGAAGTTGAAACTGTAGAGAAGATGGAGGCAAACTATCCCTTATGCTATATTCATATTCTCATGTTTTAAGATATGACTTGCCCAGGGCAGTTGTGTGAAAATGCATCTGACCTGTTCTCTCAGGACAAACATTCTGTGGTTTTGGTGTCTACAGCAGATTCAAGGACAAGACCTCGTCTTCAGACATATATGTGCAGGCCTAGAAAACTTTTGGCTCTATGCTAAGAAATAATAAAGACCAAAACGTCTCTGCCAGCTAGTGAAATAAAAATGGTGCACTTCACAGCTATGTCATTGGAGAATTATATTTCATTAGAGCTGATATTAAAAACCCTGATGTCAGTTGTGAAATGTGGCTGACCTGAAATTTGCAAAATGTGTAGGAATTTTTTTCATAATGTAACGTCACTTTAGAAGTCTGGCAGTCCTTTATTTTCACTCATTAAATTTCGAGCTCTCAGAAGGGGAAAACCCTAAGGCTATCTATCTCCCCCAGACTTTATAAGTTTTGCTTCTACTAGTAAATTGCATTTTTATAAAGTATATGCAAGTAAGATTCTGCATGCTTCAGAGAGCAGCAGTCATTAGGGCTTTCAGATTGGAGAGAAATAAGATAACAGAATCACTATGATTGGAAAAGACCTTTAAGGTGATCAAGTCCAACATCTAAGATGTTCTAGACTGGTTCTACTACTGGTTATTAAATGAAAAAAAAACAAACAAAACAAAACAAAACCAAAACAAAAACCTGTTGTTTTGCCATATTTTCCTTCCTATTTGGTGGCTTGCAGGCTTGCATTTCTGGAAGGGAATATGTGCACAGCCTCCAACAGGTCACTGAGCTGCAGGAGTTTCTACTTTAATCTTACAAAGTACTTACAAATCAGACTGTTGTCTTTGTCACTGTAAAGACATGAGGGTTATCTCTGTGTGTCAAGTTTACTTTTTTTAAGGGGAAAAAAAATCAAACAGTCTTATTTTTGCTTGCTAGGCAGTATTAAATGTCCAATGCAGTATGTAAGATTGCTGCTCTTAGAGTTAGATTTATTGTAGAAGATGCTGAATAATGCTTCATTCTAGACAAGGTTTTTTCTGGTTTAGTTTTTCTCTTCGATGTAGCAAACTCATGAGTATTATAATTTGGTAATAGAAAAATACATTGTGTTTAGACAAGCAAATCCAATTTGTTTGTGGCCTGAAGAGTACTAATGACTAAATGTGTAGCCTTTTGTGCTTGAGTACCTCAAACTCTGCAGTAACCTCATCTTTGTACTGCACTTTCTATTGAAACCCATTAGGTCAGTATCTGCTATATCTAGTCAGAAGCAACTTGGTAATATACCACTAAATAAGTCTTATAATGGCAGAGGTAATTTGTTAAATTATTTTTGTCACACGCACTGTGTTTATAATCTCCTTTCTTTGCATTGATTTCTCATCAGATTTTTATGAGCTTACTGTCTTCAGGACATCTCT
Organism: Psilopogon haemacephalus; assembly: GCA_013396835.1. Lineage (NCBI taxonomy): Eukaryota > Metazoa > Chordata > Aves > Piciformes > Megalaimidae > Psilopogon > Psilopogon haemacephalus. Next base: position 178,910 of record VWZI01011090.1, on the reverse strand, counting down.
CTCTTCTGGATTTGGCCAGCAGTAATAAGAGACAATGTCTGATAGACAGTTATAAAGCATACCATGTAAGAGTTTCTTTAGGGACACCTCCCTAAAGAAAATTACAAGCTTGAATCAAGCTTGTAAACCCATTCTTACTCAACTGTCTGTAGAATATCTTACAAATTTGCTGGGATTAGTCTTGTTGGAATGGTGAATTGTAGTGATGTGAAGGCGGTTCAGTGGGCAGACAGGGCTGAAATGCAGGTTTATCTCTGACCAGGCAGATTCAGCCATTTAATTTTGAATTTGTCAGCTGATTTGTGTGAGTTGATCATTGTCTCTTTAGTGAGGGAAAGGACTGGGATGCTCGTGTAAGCATTAGATCAGCCTTGTGGGATCAGGGTATAGTTAAAGGAGTTTGTCTTTATCAGCAGGTTCAAAGGTGGATGATAACATAACAGGATGGAATAGGAGAAGGCCTTAAATTATGCATCTCTTTAGCTGGTTAACTTCATGCACTCAGGGACTGCAAAACTGGGGACAAATCCAGGTGGTTGGTGGTGTGGGGTTTGGATTGTTGTCTTTTTTCTTTTGTAAAAATAGTAAAGACATTGAAACACTGTCTGGCACACAGAAAACATTCCTAGCTTTTATGGATATATGGTCAGCCAGCTCTTGCTTGTTCCCTTGTAAGCAATGTCCTTAATTGGATGAAGTTGCTACTATTTCAGGTCAGTGTGTGTGTTTTCTCTTACAGTTGCCATGGCACTGGTAAGACAGATATGTTCTGTAGTTGTGTTTGTCCTCTTATAATACGTAAGATTTTATTTGCAGCACAATAGTGCTTGCAGTATTTTTCCATACGTCACCAAAGTTGCCCCAATTGGAATTACTGCACTCAATTATTTCTCACTTGTTGTATAGCTGGTTTACATGTCCACCTTTGTCCATTAGAGTTAGTAGCTCCTAGGGCCTTTGTATTTCGGGTGTTTTATTGCTTAGTGGATACTTAAGGTTGGAGACATTATGTCATGGTTGCAATCTTACATAAACATAAACCATAGAGCCTAATCTAGCAGGTTTTTACACAGCTCAGTAAACTTGGCTGGGCTACAGCTTATCTTCCGAGGAGGTCCCCGGTATTGATTTAAAGGCCTAAAGTGAAGGAGAGTCTAACAAAGATTAACTATCAAAGTTATAGCAAATAATTTGTTACTGAGCTTTGTCAGTATTAAAAAATGCAGCTTTACTTGAAACAAAGTACAGCAAACCACCAGAAATATGGCTCAGCTTTGGAGGAAATGGTGAAAAGGGGAGAAGCCCATGGTTACCAAACCAGATTTGGCTGATGCTGAGTCAGCAGAGGATAGTATACTGGTTCACCAAGTTTGTTAGCAGTGGATGTAAGGAAAATACAGAAACAGTATCTTCTACAGAATACTGGTTGTGAGAATAACAAAAGCTAAGGTGTCCCTTTCGGTTGCAGCAGTGACAGACCCGGATGTTGGATTTTAAATGGCACTGTCCTTTTCATGGGCTCTCTAAAATTTAATCGAGGGAGAATAGGACAAAAAGCCCCGGCCTGTCTCTTTAGTTTAAATCCTTGCTGGAATATATTAAGGGTCTCTGAATTAATAACAGTTAAAAACAGAAGTGTTGCCTTTTGTTTTCTGAACCTTTGCTAACCTGAAGTTATCCCTCGGCAGTTTTCTGTGCAGAGAAGGCTGTAATAACCCCTTTACATGTTCCCAGCCACAGCTGTGTTAAAAGGAGAGCGCTGGCAGGTTTGGTCACACCCATTCATGCTGGTTGCTTTCTTTTAAAGTATCATGAAATGAATAGGAGACTCTTTTTCCCTAGGTAAATACAAACCAGTTAAGTTTCAAGACTTGATACTTTGGTGTTCTGAGCATCAGCATGATCAACTATTATTCAAGTTACTTGAAATTTGATTTTATTGGGATTAAGAGTCAATTCAAGCTCAGTCACCTGCAGAAGCAGATGTGTTGGCATCCTTTTCTTGGGTGAGCCATTTCTCATTGCAGATATAACCTATTCTTTTGTTTTTAATTTACATGTAGTTTATAAGATAGGTCTTGTACTTGGTAAAACCATGTGGCCTTGTTCCATTTTAAGTCTTCCAAGATTTGGAGTTTATTGCTGCTGTAAAAGACTTTCATAACCTCCTTCCTTTAATTGCTTTTCTTCATTTATTTAATGCTGATGCTTTTGAAATTTGTATTAATCACTGTCAAGTCCTGGCAGTTTACAAAACAGATTTTCAAATAATCAGTATGTTTTTGTTAAGAGAAGGCTCCTTCTTGATTTCCTCTGTTTTCTTTCCTTGTCTTCTATATCTTAAGTGATACACATTTATATTAAGTGGTATAGAAAATACATAACTCAAATTTATCAAAGGCTATGCTGTCAACAGTCTGCATGTAAAACAAAAGAATTATGTACTGCCAAGTGTTTAAATAATTTTCCAATTCAAGAAACAAGGCGGAAAAGTTGTAAGTTGTCTGAAGACATTTGGGACTGCCTCTTTTCAGGAGACTCAGGCTAGCATGGCTCACCGTCATGCAGGTTAAGCAAATGTAACTTAGTACCTGGGAACTGTGGGTCTCATGTAGTATAATGCTGATGCCTTTTTGCCTAGGAAGGCTCTGCAGAGAGATCTGGACAGGCTGGATAGATGTGATGAGGCCAATGGTGTGAGATTCAAGAAGGTCAAGTGTCAGGTTCTGCGTTTGGGTCATAACAACCCTGTGCAATGTTACAGGTATGAGTAAGAGTGGCCAGAAAGATACCCTGTGGAGAAGGACCTAGGGGTGATGGTTGACAGCCATATAAACATGAGCCAGGTAGCTAAGAAGGCCAACAGCATCATGGCCTGGATCAGGAACAATGTGGCCAGCAGGAGTAGGAAAATTATCATGCCCCTGTACTCATCACTGGTGAGGCCATACCTTGAATACTATCTTCAGTTTTGGGTCCCTCACTACAAGAAGGACATTGAGGTGCTGGAGCATGTCCAAAGAAGGGCAACAAAACTAGTAAAGGGTCTGGAGAACGTCTTACGAGGAATGGCCTGAGGAACTGAAGTTTTTTAGTCTCTGGGAGAAGCAGCTGAGGAGGAGACCTTGTTTACCTCTGCAACTCCCTGAAAGGATGTTGGAATGAGGTGGGGGTTGGTCTCTTCTCACATGCAGAAAATGACAAGACAAGAGGAATGGGCCTCAAGTTGTGCCAGGAGAGGTTCAAGCTGCATATTAAGAAGAATTTCATCACAGAAAGGTTTATCCAGCATTGGAATGGGCTGCCCAGGGAGGTGGTGAAGTCACCATTCCTGAAGGTATTTAAAATACGCGTGGCTGTGGTGCTGAGGGACATCGTTTAGTAGTAGTGGTGAGATTGTGAGCTCCAAGCAAGCAGTTGGACTTGATGAACTCAGAGGTCTCTTCCAACGTCAACAGTTCTATGATTCTAAGTATGATTCTATGTCCCCGTTATCTTAAATCTTGCCTTCTAAACTATAACTTTAAAAAAAATGATTGCTGGATTCTAATGATGTAGCTGCCATTTAGGACTGTGATGTAACTCTGTAACAAAATCTGTAGTCAGTAGTGGAAGCCAGAAGAGCATCAGACTGAAAGATGTTTCGGCTTTTTAAAGAAACGCTAACGTCAGCTCAGCTGAGCGCCCAAATCCACATTTGGCAATGGAGAGATTACATAAGCAGCAGTCATTTTCCCCACACTTGGAAAGAATTGGTTGGAACTCTTTACAGTTGCACACAAGTGCACTGGGCTGCTGCGTGCAGTGCTGGGTCAGATAGCAAAAATAACTTTGTGCGTTAGAGCACCTGCTCAGTGTGCCAGCTCAGTGTGCTCACATTGGGCAGGGAAACCTGTCTGCTGCGTGGTCACCGCTCCTCTTCTTCTCCCAAAGTGATGTGCTGGACCAGCTGAACAGATAGAATCATAGAAGCATAGAATGCATCCTGTTCAATGCACACCTCGAAGGTCATCTTGTCCAAGCCCGCTGCTGTGAGCACGGACATTCCCAACCAGATCAGGTTACTTAGGGCTGCTTCAAGATTGACCTTGAATGTCTCCAAGGATGGGGCCTCCACCACCTCTCTGAGCAACCTGTTCCAGTATTTCACTGCCCTCATTGTGAAGAACTTCCTCCTAATGTCCAACCTAAATCTACCCTGCTCAAGTTTAAAACCATTGCCCCTTGTCCTATCATTACATGCCTTTGTAAGCAGGATCCTATGTGTCAAAGCCAGCTTGGGCCAGGCTGAAGATGCCCACGGTTGAGGTGAATGAGATTTATGGAGATGTTACCTAACTAACTACAAGCTTGAAAATACCACAGATAATGCACCCCCTTATACAAAGAAGGGTACTGGAATTTGGAAAATGCACCTTTGCATTTGGCTGGAGTTAGTTTTCAGGCTTTTTGTGAGGTTTGTTTGGTCTGATCTCGGTGCCTTTGTGTTTTTAATAGAGATGCCTTTCATTCTTCCTCTGAATTATACCAAATGCTCAGTAAGTAGAGCAGATGTTCACCAATTAAAAAATAAATTTAAAATGGGAAAAAAAAAAAAAAGGAAAGCTGGGGTGGGCACTTTAATTGCCAGATCACTCTTGCATGGAACATTTGCTCAGTTATGAGAACACAGCCAAAGGCCAGTGAGACATCCCAACTAGTAGCTTGCCCTGGGTTCCTCACAGGCCATCTCAGGGGCCATCAGCCTAACATAATTCCAGAGGAGCACAATAGAGCACAGGGACACAATAGAAGGTAGAAAGCTTAATCAACGACTGGGATGAGGGACACCTGGTCTGGGCCCTTCCCAGGGCTGTCCCAGGAAAGCCTCAGCTCCAAGGTCCAGACCTCATGCTCATCAGGTAAGTCAGTGCCAGAGCACCTTTTGGAATGAAACAGAGTTGCTGCTGAGGTGTATGGCACACAGGATGAGACACAGGGGAAGATATTTTTGTATTGCACAGGACTGCTTAAAGAAAGAACCAAGGGCAGGCAAAGGGAGATATTTAGGTTATTTGGGGAGGAGCACGTGTGGGGAAATAGAAAGCATAGAAAACGCCAACTGTGTCTAAATACTTTGCTAGTCGGTATGCTCATATGGCCATGCTCCATGCCTTATGGGACAGACCTTGCTGTTGTCTTCTTATATTCCTTTCACCTCATTGCTGGCTGAGTGACTATATTTTGTATATTTACAGGGAAGTCTGATTTCATCAACTATGGTGCAGCATCTGGAGCAATCAAGGATCCGAGTGCAGGGGTGTGGGACTGCAGGGCCTGTGTACCTAGTTGTTAGCACATGGAGACATCCAAGTGAGTGAAACCAAGTGCCAGGTTGACACTGGAGTGGAATCAAAGTCTAGAGAGTGTATGTCTGGTGCAGCACTCAAGGCCAGTGCAAGTGACTATGGAACAATAGCAAAGATTGGGCCAGTTGAGTAGGTGAAGTGGTCTGGGAGCCAGGTACATGTATATGGAGCAAGGGAATCCCCAGACAGTTCTGAATGTGTGTAGTGGTCTGTGCAGCAACTGCAGTAGGGCAGTGTCCTTGGCAGCACGTATGTCCAGTGCCAGCAAGTGGGAGGACTGGGATCCAGGAGTGGTTACTGGTCAGACTCAGTATGTGAGCCCAGCTGCTGAAGGGATCTGTGCACGTGGACATGTCTGTGTCTGTATAAATATGTGCACAACGTGTACATATAAAACAAATCCATATTCTCAGTGGTGGACCAGCCAGAGAGGGGCTGTGTGTTCCCTGTGTGGTGGCTGTAATGATCTGTGTATGTGCTCTAGAAGTGTTTGTGCCTACTGAGAACACATTTTTTGACCTTGCTCCTGGTTGCACCAGGGAACATGGAGCTGCAGCAGCCTTGCCTCTTTTCAGCTGTCAGGCTGGACCGATTCTTCTAATTCTCCTAACAAGATTTACCGGAAATCATACAAATCATGAGCATACCAATTGCCAACGTACCTTCTCTGAAGTCTGTATGAGAGGATATGGACTAAAATTGTGCCAGCGGAGGTTTAGGTTGAATAATAGGAAAATTGTCATTACTGAGAGAGTGGTCAGGCACTGAAGCAGGCTGCCCAGGAAGGTGGTGGAGTCACCATTCCTGGAGGTGTTCAGGAAACGTGTGGACATAGCACTTTGGGACATGGCTTAATGACCACGGTGGTTTTAGGTCAACAGTTGGACTCAATGGTCTTAGATGTCTTTTCCAGCCAAAACAATTCTATGATTCTATAAATGTGACAGAGAGAGGTAACCATATGTGTTTTTTGTTTAGTATCAGGTGAGCAGCTGGAGCTTCAGCTAGTAGTATTGCTGCAAAGGTATTGAAGGAAGTGATACGACCAAACTAACTTTTTAGAGCGTTGACAATTAAGTGGTGACATTCCATTGTGCTTCCTTCAGGCCTTTTAATTCGCCCTGTGAAGGAAGCTATCTGGCATACTTTAATTCCTCTTGTGCCTTTGCATTTTGACTATTCCTCGTGATGCTATAATCCATGATGCTTTGATAGGAAGATTAGTGACATTAGAACATAACTTCCTCTCTTCATGGACATTTTAATAATTCATTGCAAGAAATTAATTCCAATGTTGGACTTTAAAAAATCTTTCAGACTGGGCTTATTTTGCAGATGGATGCATCCACCTCTTTCCTTGATCATTAACCAATTTGACTTGTTAATTTATCTGGTGGCTTAGTTTTCACTCATCTTTGCTCTTGTAGATGCATCTGTTAATCACTGTTACTTTCCCTTGAACGTTAAAATCTTGCTAGTTTGAGTGACCTGCATACCACACATTTTTAAAAAATTAAACCAAAAGCAGCTCCCTTGCCCCAAAACAAATTTCTGTCTTGACTTTTCATGCATTTGAAAAACTTCTGTCAGTTCAATTAGAAAAAAGACAGAGGAAACAGGGTTGTGTGGAGAAAATACAGCTGCTTATTCAAGTATCACCAAAGGGGAACTCTGAAGAGGCAGAAATAATATAAGTTGGAATTTGGACAAGCTATCAGGGTAGGGAAGATGGATGAGTTCATATCTTCTAGTGCATGCAGATGACCAAGGCTTAAGGTTTTTGTCTTTAGCAGCAGAAGACATCCTGAAGAATTCCATGGAGGAGGGAATATGGAAGAAAGAGGTCTGTCATCATTACTTTAGAAGAAAGAAACATTGTTTGTAAAGCACCAAATCTGCTTTTAATGCCATACAATGTGAACTAACTTGGCTTCTGAGGTGACTGTGTTTTATGAAAACACAATGTTTTGAGCGGTTTGTCTAAGCTCCTAAGTGAAAATGCTTTAATGCAGGCCTGTCTATTTAGTAATATCTTACTTAGCTGCTAATATTAAATTTGCCTGCCACTTTTGAATGAGTTTGTTGATCAGTTGCCTGAAATCTGTGAGCTGTGGAATAGTTAGTTTGAAGCCTGCCTTTATGAGCATAGAACTATTATATCTGGTAACTGAAGCTGCAGGTGAGATCACAGTGTTTGACTCAGTGTCTGTGAAGCTCTCCATCTCACCGTGTTCTTTGTAGCACTTCTTTTCATTCTAGCAATGGAAGCTGGGTTTGGGCCATTGTTTTCATAGCAACTGAGAATTCTGGAGAATTTGTGCATATAAATTCTTGTTAGTTTCTCATTTAACGGTGATGGCTATCTGGGTTTTAGATTAACAAGACTCTGGCTTCCCCCAACACCTTCTGGCACTTCACATGGTTATAAAAGGTGTGAGTGAAGGCTGATGGAGTTACACAACCAACTGCTCCTTAAACTTTACAGGAAAATCTTGTTGCTGGTTGTTTATCTTCAAAGAATCATAGAATGGCTTTAGTTGGGAGGGACCTTAAGAGATCATCTGCTCCAACCTCCCTGTCATGGGCAGGGACACCTCTCAACTGGAACCTCATTCAGTCTGGTCTTATACATATCCAGGTAGGAGTGTGAAAAGAAGCTGCAAACATAGTAGTAGTTTGCACTTGATTTTGCTGTGTTTCATTAATGTCTTTGATTTGTTGACCACTTGCTTTTTAATCCCACCAGGCCTGCAGTGCTTGGGTGAAAAGAGTTTGCTGAGCTGATTGGCACTGCATGAGAGATATTAGTTATCAAGGGTCAGATTTTTATGTCAGGGACATTTTGTGTCTGTGCTCATTTAAAGACTCTAGTATTGTGAAGGTGATGAGGATAAATAGTCATGAAATTTGTCTTCAATTTCTTCATGTTTGTGTCTAATAGACATTTCACAATTGGTCACAGAAATGACAAACACCTCCTAATCTGCATGACATTTTCACTAGATTATGAAAGGCCTATACTCTCTCATGTCAGCTGTTCTTTTAGATGGTAGTTTGAGAGTGTCTGGTTTATTCTCTTCCATGTTTTACACCTTTCACCTTCCCCCTTCACCTTTGACCAAGTAAAAAATAGCAGAACCAGATGGCTTTAGCAGAAGACACGTGAGCATCACTTGATCATCCTGCTCTCCTCTGAGCCACATTTGCAGTAACTTTGTGGTCCTTTGTGCCAAGGGAGGTTCAGGCTAGGAAAACAATCTTCACAGAAAGGGTTATCAAGCAGTGGAACAGGATGCCCAGGGATGTGGTGGACTCACCATCCCTGGAGGTATTTAAAAGTCACATGGATGTGGTGCTGAGGGACATGGTTTAGTGGCAGTGGCTTAGCAGTGAGCTCTAGGCAAGCAGTTGGACATGGTGATCTCAAAGTTGTCTTCCAGCCTCAATAGTTCCAATAATGATTTTAACTAGGCTGGAGACAGGAGCATTGCATCTCTTTGCTTAGATCAGTAAGACTTTAGGATGAAGCATGGCTTGTTCTAAAACCTGTGACCAGCAGGCAAGCATGTTGCCTACAGTTTTACTGAAGCTGCAAATTTAATCAGATACCTCTGTTTTATTTGGATCTAGGCTAGAGAAGAAGAAAATGTGCTGTGGGCTTATCACAGTCTAGCTATGTTGTGTAGAAGTCAAGTTGGAAGGTTCAGTTCCAACTCACATTCCTGATCTCTGTTCTTTTTGGAGTTAGTTGGTGCCAGTAACTCGGTAAAGGCTCAAAGGTTTGCCAGCTAGGCAATATCTGCACTGTGGGTTGATGTAGGCTGGATTAGTGGCTGGTGGTTGGCTCTTAACTTGGAATTGCTGCAGGTAACTCCAGTGGTTGTGAGGTGGGAGCTATAGTAAGATGCTGCTCTCTTCTCTCCATCTTGAAACTGTACCATGCCTCTCCCCAGCAAACTCCTTTTGTATCACTCAGGGTCTGTTGTTTTCCTGTATATCAAGAAAAGCCTTGCAATGCATATCTTAAGTCAGTCACACTCTAGTGCATAGCACACAATCTGGGCAGCAAAATTTATGGAGTGAAGCTCACAGAGTGAGCAGGAAGCAGCTGCTGTCTGAGGGACACCTTTTTGCCTCTCATTGATAACATCTGTTTTTCACTGTGGATAGTTTTGATCTGTCATCTTCTCTGGCCGTGAGATTTCTTTTCTTTTTTTGGTGGCCAGAACAAGGTTATTGCTGCTTAGCTTTTGTTAGCTGAGAGATTATGATGAGTGTGGATGTCAGGCATTGGAATCCATTGCCCAGGGAAGTGATGGAGTCACCATCCCATCCCTGGCAGTGTTCAGGAAATGTGTGGACACAGCACTCTAGCACATGGTGATGTTAGGTTGATGGCTGGACTCATTGATCTTAGAGGTCTTTTCCAAGCATAACAATTCTATAATTCTATGATGTGACTACTACTGTACCTGAAGAATGAGAGGCAGCAATAGGAGGCACTGGGCTGTGCTGACTGTGAACTTTGAGGGTTTCAAAAAGGAAACCAGAAGCCTTTCTAAAGACATGAATAATTCTATTTTGTTATCCTTGTCCTTGGTGAATGCAGATTACATTTCCCACACATGTGCAGTGCTTCTGGGGCACCAGCTTCAGAGCTGCTGCTTCTCTTAAGTGTAAACCTGTCCTGCACACATGAGGTGGAGTATGTGTGCCATCAGTCTTAAAAAAGGACACTTTGCTGCTGCTTTTTCCTTGTGCAGCACACAGTGTAGTTTTGTGGTTTTGTTTTAACCAAAACATTTTATAAAATACACTATTTACAAATTTAAAAGTCCCTGGTAACATCTAGGCCAGTTAAACATTTTCATAGTTAATAAATTTTTGTCTGTGTTTAGAAGTCAGTCTTTTGTGAGGTTAAATTCAAGTCTTTCCATTTATATCAGAGACTTGATTTTTTAAAAATTTTTTTTTTTAGTTCATGGGTTTGCATTTTTTACTCGTTTTAAACTGTCCTCAGAGACTTTTAAAACATCTTTAACTCTTCCTGCTGCGGGGAGAGAGGCACATTGATGGAGCCATGTCAGATAAGCTAGAGACTATAGTTTGGTGAGTAAGATGCTCATAATTCCAGTAGATGTCTAAGCACATAAGGGTTTTTCCTTCAGCTATAACATTTTTTCAGAATATTTTTCCTTCTATTTTCCATCCGAAAGCAAATGCAATTTTTGGTTTGGTTTGTTGTTGTGAGTTTGTTTGTGGGGTTTGGGGTTTTTTTTGTTTGGGTTTTTTGTATGTGTGCGTATTTGGTTTGTTTTCTTTTTTTCGTGTGTGGGTTTTTTGGGATCTTTTTTGTGGGATTGTTTGTGTTTTGTTGGTTTTTGGTTGTTTGTTGATTGTTTGGGGAGGAGTTGTTTGATTTTAATAAATCTTGTTAAATACCAGTTTTTCATCTGTTCAGGTTATATATGTAGATCTAAAGTGCTGCCTGGGACTTTTTAGGAGGAAAGACTCACTTAGCTTTTAGAGGAAAAACTACTGAGCTGTCCACTGAACTTGAGATTTTAGCTTCTTGGAGAGAAATCTGTAATACTTGTTTTATGATGTTAAAACCTGCTTGTAAAGTACCAGCAGCATAGGGAAGTGGAATACTTTGTAATAGACACTAGACGATGTGAAATTTTAATTCTGGAAAGACTTTTTAGGATGCCAGGTAGCGATAGGATTAGGGGGAATGGAGCAAAACTAGAAGTGGGTAAATTAAGATTGGATGTTAGGGAAAAGTTCTTCACCATGAGGATGGTGAAACACTGGAACAGGTTGCCCAGGGAGGTGGTGGATGCCCCATCCCTGGAGGTTTTTAAGGCCAGGCTGGATGGGGCTCTGGGCAGCCTGGTTTAGAGTAAAGTGTCCCTGCAAGGGCATTGGAGCCAGATGATCCTTGAGGTCCCTTCCAGCCCTGACAATTCTGTGATTTTCGATATTAGGTGCTTGTGAAAATGTAGCAAAATACCTTAGTATATATACTGACAAATTCTAATGTCAGTTTCCTTTTGTGTTTCCTAATGGTTGAGTTTCTGTAAGTAGAAGCTAAGCTTTGGATTCTACAAACTGGCTAGCAAGTTGGCTGTTAAATTCTGTGTGACTAAGATTTGGGTTGTGTTGTTTATGGCACATGGGCTGGATTCTTTTCTCAGTCAAATTGGCTCAGCTTCAAAATTGTTTGCTGGCCACCAGCCATAATTCACGGTGGTGGGCTACTGAACATAAAAGTTCTTCAAAGAGACTGGCATTTGATAAGGAAAGCTTTGAAAAAATTGTCTCTACTGATGGCAAGTCTCAGGCCATCCCGTCAGAGAAAGAAAGGTGAGGCATTTCTTATGTAGGTAGCACACAGGTACAGAGAACTTCATAGACCAAAACCAGTTTATTAACTGAAGTCTAAATGCAAAATATCTTTCAAATGTGTCTGGTTTTGCTTTTGTCTGGGCCAACAGTAAAGTACTAGTTCAGATGCTTTTAGGAAGACACATCTTTATCTCAGACGTTTCTCGTGTGTTTGCATTGCAATTTGGACAGGTCTTTGTGGACAGAAATAAAGAAGATTCTGACTCCTGGTACTGAAATGCTAGAAGTGTGTCTGATGTTCTGTCAGTGTGACAGCCAGAGCAAGCAAGTGGTATTAATTAAGTGAGCAGGGTTGATAGCTAATTATTCTGTTGGGTTTTGGGTTTTGTTTTGTTGTTTGTTTGTTTGGGTTTTTTTTAGTTAAAATTCCCAGTTTCCATGATTTCCATGATTTCATGGAAGTATTGGAGCAGTGCTTTTTAAACAGAGATTTAAATGGCAAGAGGTTGAAAATTACTCTCCACAGTGGGAATGCAGAACAGGGTATAATCTGCCAGATTGTTATATTTGCCTATTTGGGAGGGTATGACCATCAAACATCAAGAAATATCCATAATAGGATTTTTCAAAATAGTCTTTTTAGTTTGAAGCCAACAGATCTAACAATCCTGTTGTTACACAACATACTTAATGCACTTTGCTAAGTTTTGATCACTAGACTCCCCAAGGAGTTTAAAAGAACAGAAATAAAAAGCCCCTGACATGAGTTTTGTTGACCTCCTTCCGACCTACTGTGATATTTTTATTGTTTAGAGAACAAAAACAGAAAAACTATCTGCAAGAGCATGGGATCTCAGCTATTCTGCAAAAGATAAAGCTTTCTGATTATTTGATAGGATGTGAACTGCCAGGGTTGGAGGCTGTGAAATTTGCACTTCAGTTTTTTGGAATGCAGCTTCAAAGAGTTGCCAGTATACTGTAATAAATGTACTTACCTAGAATTAGAAGTGAATCTCATGAGGTTTTAAATAACCTGTATTGTAGAGTCACTGTAGTTACACATGCAAATACTTCACAGTACTGTGTTCAGCCTACTGCATGCCTGGCAAAGCTTCAGAAACACTGTGCTTTGGAAAATAATGTTAAACATTTTCCCATGCTTCAGCTGATTGTAAGTCTTTTAAAATACAAAAGAAATCAATAGTAACTGTAAGAAAATGCAATTGGCCTGGCGACTGTATTGACTCAGTTTTCAGATTTATTGTGTTAAGCTCTAAGGAATATGTATTTGCCTTATCTGAAGAACTTGGTTAATAGTTCTTTGCACTAATAGAAAAATTCCTTGACTGTATAAGTCAAAGGCAGGGTAAAGACCCCCAGTAGGTTAACTGATCTAATAGGGTTGAGGTTTGAGAGATGTGAGTGATCAAGATCAGCTAAAGGATAGGAGAAGTTAGCATATTCAGGATGAGAGACTCAGAGGAAAGGTAGCACCTCGTCAGTTTTAAAATAGATTACACTGTGATGCAAAGCAGTACAACTACAGGCTTATGAAGCTAAACCTTCCTTCAACACTTTTCTGGGTGTTCCTCCCATTTAGCATTCTTCCTGTCATGATGGAAATGTAGTTCCTTTATGGTATCACTGGCTCATTCTGGAACCATTTAACTGGGTGAAACAATTAAAATATCACACTAGGAAAGAAATGGGGAAATATTACATAATTTGAGCTTTCAAAGCATAAACAAGATGTTTTGTTTACCTGACTCTGTACACATATTCTTGCCTGCCTTCATGACCTAAAAGTCATGGCATGGTGATGCAAGATGTTGCTAACCTACTAGTTAATTTATTTAGGTTGCTGCTGCTTTCTTAGAAATGTAATGTATTACTTTTATGGTTACTTTTCTACAGCCTTGTCAATGCCATTAACTTCATGGAGTTCATGACATGAATTTCAGCTGCAGCAAAGCAGGACAGAGCTGTGTGTGGTCTTTCTCATAGTGAGCTGTGTCTTTGTCATCTCTGAATGAAGACAGAATTTTAAAACAACAGTCAGCCTGTAGTTTTTTTCTTAAGGAACATCTTAAGGAACTTGGATTCAAAAGCAAGTTGTAAGTAGAATGAAACAGCCTTGTTATAAATAAAAGTTAGCTGTAGGCAAGGTGATCTGAACCTCATGATCTTAGAGGTCTTTTCCACCCTTGATGATTCCAATATTGTTGTAGCCTGAAAGTATTTTTCCTCATTTGTAGCATGAGTGAAAGAAATGTGCAAACAAGGCATTTTGATCTACATCTCCAAAGCTGTTTTTTATACTTCCCCACATATCAAAATGGCTGGAGGAGATCTTTAGAGACTCAAGGGTAGGACCTAATGAATTTCCTTTTAATTTAAAAATGTGTGCCTGCTTTACAGCAATTTCTTTTTCTAGGCTGTACCAACATAGCCCAAAGCTGGGGTGGAGTGGGCTATTGAACTGCTCACTACCTGTACTGAACTTACTAAAAATTAATTAAATCTAACCCTGTAAATTTTTTGGAGAAAAAAACCTGCAGAACAGAGTATAGTCTGCCCAGTTGTGATACTTGCCTACTTAGGAGTGTTGTAACTGTAAACACATTATGTTCAGTTAATGCTAAGGGTCACATCAGAAGAAAACTATCGGCGTTCTATCCCTTTGTGTCCCTATGTGTGGAGAATGGTGAGATCAGAGAATTGTTTTGATTGGAAAAAAACTCTAAGATCATCAAGTCCAACCGTCAACCTAACACCATCATGGCCATTAAACCATGTCCTGAAATGCTATGTCCACATGTTTCTTGAACACCTCCAGCGTGTGCTTGTCCACTCTCTCTGTAAAGAAATTTTCCCTAATATCCAACCTAAACATCCCCTGACACGGTTTCAAGCCATTTTCTCTTGTCCTATCATCTGATACTGGAGAGAAGAGATTGAACCCCACCTCATTACAACCTCCCTTCAGGGAGTTGTAGAGAACAATGAGGTCACCCCTCAGCATCCTCTTCTCCAGACTAAATAATCCTGGCTCACTCAGACCCTCCTCCTAGGACTTGTTCTCCAAATCCTTCACCAGCTTTGTTGCTCTTTTCTGGACATGCTGCAGCAACTTAATGTACTTCTTGTAGTGAGAGGCCTCAAACTGAATATGTGATTTGAGGTGCAGCCTCACCAGTGCCAATACAGGGGTACTCTTGACCCCTCACACTATAAGATCACTATGTCATCAACAATGGGAGCTCATCTTGTTGCAGGAATTTGTACTAATAGGCTGGCTAGTCTTAAATTTGGTGAGAATCAAAAAGCTGCAACTGTAAACTAGGTCTGGAAGGGGGTCTGGCTTGTCTGGATGATGTTGTTTCTTGAGCAGTGTTTATGCTACCATTGGAGTTTGGGGAAGCTTTAGAGCTAGCAGCGCCTACAAAGAGGAATCCCATGCCCTCCTTCCTCCTCCCTCCTTTCTGCACATAGGCTGCCAGAATGGATGGTACTTGCTTTCACACACTCAGCTGCTCCTGTTGTCTTGGCAAGCTAGAGCTCATCTGGGATTTGTTGTTCTTTGCTTGAAGTTACTTAAGCCTGTCTAATTTGCATCACTTCTTTTGTGAATCTGAACCTTTTTTTTTATTCTTCATCATTGTCTTTGTAGTTTTTTATTTTTGTTGCTGTGCCTGGATTTTGGCCTTATGTTTCTCTCTTGGCAGAGTTGTAGCCAGATGTATACTATGAGAGCTCCGTTCCCTACTAGAAAGGTTCACCTTCTTGTTGGCTGGGTGAAGAGCATAACCCACTTACGTGTGATATGCCAGGACTTGTATCTCAGGGGCAGAGTGCATCGCCAAGAAATGATTCAAAGCTTACTTCTCAGCCAGCCTTTTCCCTCTGACACACAAGTGGTCAAATTGAGCATCTTTGCTCACCAAAGAATATGCAGGATGATGACACCAGCTGATAGTATCTATGTTGTGGCAGGGAATTGCTTCACATAAATAAATCAGTTTCATCACTGTGGTTTGGCCATTCACAGAAACTACCTCTGGTCCATAGCAAGCCACAATGACTAATGAGGGGATCCCTACTTAAGCCACTTATAACCTTACAGTGGCTCCTTCCTCAGAAGGAGGATAGCAAAAGCTGTATTTTCCAGCCTGACAACTCCCTAGAATTGAGTAGTATGGTGTTTTGAAGCAGATATTCCATTCCATGTAGACTGTTTCATATACCTTAAACTCTCTGCATTTCTGATCCTGCATATCGTAATTTTTTTAAAGTCCATCTTATCCTCAGGTGGCACAAATCAGGGAGGACTTTTGTCCATTTTGAAGCCTTTGAAGAGGGTTGCGTGAGTGCTCGGAGCCTTCTCGTGCTGCACATGAGAGCCTGTCCAAATCTGGCCCTTTCTCTATGACTCCCCTGGCCAGAGTGCCTGTTTTCAGCCCCTAAACCACTGATCTTGATAAACCACTGTCCTGCAGCCTGTTTTAAATTCCCCTTCTTGACCAGTCTCATTCAGTAGCCTCAGGGGTTCTTGGAGCCCTTGCAAAGCATGGTTGTAAAGCTAAGCTTATTAGTTTTCCATGTATTCCAGAAGTAGATCCCTGTAACCTAAGGGTCCTAGATTCATATCTGGAATTTCAAAAGGGTGCCTGTTTAACCTGGAACAGGTTTGTTTTAAGTCACTTTAGCCTCACATCTAAAAGGGTGTATATTTTTCTCGATCTGTTACAGGGGCTCTTCCTCAGCTAATTTGCAGAAATGCATCGTGAACTGAACTCTTTACATCCACAGCTATGGGTTGTAGTTAAGTTTCTGAGTGACTTGGTGACACTTTCTGAGAGGAATGGAATAATTCTGTGTCACCTTTACTAGGTCTTGAAAGTTCTTTAAAAAAAAAATTCTAAAAGGAGGTTGTATTGAGGTGGGGATTGGTCTCTTCTCCCTAGTGAAAAATTATAGAACAAGAAAAAATTGCCTGAAATTGCACCAGGGGAGGTTTAGGTTGGATATTAGGAAAACTTCTGTTAATGGAAGAGTGGTCAGACATTGAAACAGGCTGCCCAGGGAGGTGGTGGAGCAAGAAACATCTGGACATGGTTTAATGATCATGGTATCAGATTGATTGTTGGACCTGGTGACCTTAGAGGTCTATGATTCTGTATGGCTGCTTGCTCCCTACTGGTTGGCAGAAGATGAGGTTTTTGGCAGACTATCCTTCCTGCTGAGGAGTATATCTGAAGAGACTGAGAGTACTTTAATTACCTGACCAGCTCTCAGTACTGTATCACTCATATACAGACATTTTACAAGGTGGAGTTTTGCTCTTGGGCTCACTTTCTTTTAACTGTGTCTTAATGTCAGATAGTGAAATGAAGCTGCTGTCTTTTGCTCCATTACCTTCCTCTTCTCAGGTATTTTATAGAATTGTAGAACTGTTTCAGTTGCAAAAGACCTCTGAGATCATAGAATACAGGCATCAACCTAACACCACCATGGCATTAAACCATGTCCTGAAGTGCCATGTCCACACATTTGTTTAACACCTCCAGGGATGGTGACACTACCACCTCCCTGGGCAATTTATGCCTGACCACTGTTTCAGTAAAGCATTTTTTCCCAATATTCTATATCCTAATATTTTCATCCTTGCACAAAGAATTTCCACAGTGCTGGTAGAACATAATTCCCTCTAACTACCTCCAATGGGTTTAAGCTGCAGGAGAATACATCACTCTGAAAATGTGTCCTAAAAAGGGTCTTATACACCATTGGCTTAGCTTGGAAGTGGTCACATTGGGTGGCAGATTGTAATTTGTACATCCTTATTAATGTGCTGAGGTAGAGCTGCTGGTGGGGATCAGGATTTGTTCTTTCCATGAATGCAGGTAACCTCTAGTAGCAATTAGAATCATAGAATCAGTCAGGATTGGAAGGGACCACAAAAATCATCTAGTTCCAACCCCCCTGCCATAGGCAGGGACACCCTACCCTAGATTAGGCTGGCCAGAGCCTCATCCAGCCTGGCCTTAAAACACCTCCAGGGATCTGGCCCCAACCAGGGCAACCTGTTTCAGGGTCTCACCACTCTCATGGTGAAAACTTCCTCCTTACATCCAGTCTGAATTCCTATGCCAAGGTCTGCAGAGCAGCTAATGAGATCCACAGCTCTGCTAAGCACTGTTGAAAAGGATGCCAGGCGGGATTCAGTTCTTGCTGCAGCATGGCTCTGCAGTCACTGTGCTGCTGGAGAGTTGGAGATGCTGTTTTGGGTGAGCTGCGCAAGGGGAGTACATACTGATCATAAAATTGCCCGATTGGAAAAGACTTAAGGTCATTGAGTCCAACCATAACCTAACATCTTGCTGTACACAACTGTTAGACCATGTCTCTAGGCTCCTCATCAAAACATCTTTTAAACACCTCCAGAGATGGTGACCTCACCACTTCCTGGGCAGCCTATTCCAGTGCCCACTGATCTTTTCAATGAAGAAATTAATTTTTTTTTTAATGAGGTACCTGCATTACCATGCAAGTGAACACTTCAATCAGAGAAGAAAGAAACAGTATTGTCCAGAAACCAGTGTTTGTTTTATTTAGGCATGAAAACAACTAATGTTTGTGTCTGTTTGCCCCCTGGATCACACTAGGAAAATTATGGGATTTTACATTTTTGAGAAACAAATGTGATCTAATTCTTCTAATCCATAGTGTAGAAGAAGACCTGAAGATGCTGCTGCTGGTGTTGCCAGTCCTGAC
Source organism: Psilopogon haemacephalus (assembly GCA_013396835.1). Taxonomy (NCBI): domain Eukaryota; kingdom Metazoa; phylum Chordata; class Aves; order Piciformes; family Megalaimidae; genus Psilopogon; species Psilopogon haemacephalus. Next base: position 160,440 of record VWZI01011090.1, on the reverse strand, counting down.
AGGAAGCAGGCCTGAGTGACCATTCCCATGTGCAGTCATAGGATGATAAGCATGGCATTTTTAGTTATTGAACAACACTACATTTTTAATTTTTGTTTGTTTGTTTTTTTAAAGTAGATGTGAAAAAGTGTACAAAGGGAGGTGATTGTCTCCTTGTACTCACCTCTGGTGAGGCCACACCTCAAGTATTGTGTTTCATTTTGGGCACCTCAATACAAGAGGGATGCGGAAGTGCTAGAGCAAGTACAGAGGAGTTGGGGAAGAGCCTGGAGAATAAATCTTAGGAAGAACAACTGCAGGAGCTGGGGCTGTTCAGTTTGAAAAGGAGGAGGCTGAGGGGAAATCTCATCACTCTCTACAGCTACCTGAAAGGACATTGTGGAAAGGTTAGTGCTGGTCTCTTTTCACAGGTAAATAGAGACAGAACTAGAAGCTCTACCTGCAACTGGGTAGGTTTAGACTGAACATTAGGAAAAAAAAATTTCACAGCAAGAGTGGTCAGGCATTGGAATGGGCTGCCCAGAGAGGTGATAGTGTCACCAACCCTGGATGTGTTTGAAGGTCATTTGGGTGTGCTACTTTGGGATATGGTTTAGGGTTATCAGTTGGACTTGGTGATCCTGAGGGTCTTTTCCAACCTGAATGTTTCTGTTATTCTGTGATTCTTCTGTTCCTAGAACAGACAAAGCAAATTGTGATTTGGATTATCTGGCTGAGGAGAAACAGTTGTCTTGATCTGTAGCGATGTTGCTGGTTGTAATATATCAGCTCCCCAGTTTTCCTCTGGCAAAGCAAGCTTCAAGTAGCTTTTTTTTCAGCCACCTTGAGGATACTCTTTCTGTGCTTATCTTAAAAATGTAGTCTGTCTTTTCTTTCCTTCCTTCCTTCCTTCCTTCCTTCCTTCCTTCCTTCCTTCCTTCCTTCCTTCCTTCCTTCCTTC
>VWZI01011090.1:66412-155123 GCA_013396835.1 Psilopogon haemacephalus | reverse complement strand
GGAAAAAACAACTGCAACAACAACAAAAAAAAAAAAAAAACACAAAAAAACCCACAAAACCCCAAACAAACAAACAAAATCCAAACCAAGCAAAAAAGCCACAACCATCAGAAAGCCTGTCATGAAAGAACATTTCAGGGTACAGAAAATATCTAACTTGATGTTCCTGCCCAGTGCTCAGCATGGTCAACCTTACTAGTGGAACATTTTCATCATCCACAGGTTGCTGTTGCTTTAACTTGTCCATGTCTGTTGCACAGTGGTATAAGGTGGAGGTGGCAGTAGTGTGTTTGGATTAGACCGTGGCAATGAAAGACATGTCCTGGACACTTCTTTTAAAGTGTCACTGTTGTGTTGTGTTTGGCTGCCAGCAATTTTGTTCATCAGAGTCAGGTAGCATGTAAAATGACATCAGCTGCCTTGGTGTTTTCCCTGAAGGGACCGGCTGAGCTTTTCAGGCAGTCCCAGCTGCTACACCTCTGACTCTGCCAGGTCACCATTTGGAGGAGGTTGGCAGACAGCAGTCAGGATCATGGTGTAATTTAGGTAGGAATGATAATCTTTCTTGCTCTGAAAAGTGCAAGTGCAATTGAGTCAGCTTCTTAAGGCAAAATCCTTTGCTGTCTGCACTGCTCCGCAGTGGGAGCTGACATGCAACACCAGGAGGGATTAGTGCGCACAGGATGCCCCTGTTAAAGACTGTGGTTAAGCGCTTGTGCCACTTGGTCAGGCCACAATGTGGAATTGTGGTGAGTGTTGAGTTGCTAATGTCTCCTCAGGTTACTCCACTTGAGTTTGCATGCAAGCGGAGTGAGGTGGCTGATTGGCAGGCTGGTTTCATAGCCAGGGATTTCAAGGCATTGCTGAAGAATGGGGCTGAAATATCACCCCTTCCAGTGTCTTGCCAGCAGGAGCAGCTACAGAGGACCTTGCTGAGAAGGCAGAACTTCTCTGGATTTAAATAGATACTTTACAAATATTTTGATGGCTTTTTTTTTTTTTTTTCCATTCCACATAGATTCCTGTGAGCCAACCAGGCTCTCTTGGAGGAAGAGAAGTTTAAGTGTTTTGTTAAGTTTCACTCCCAGAACTCTCCTGTTGCTGTGCAGGAATTCATAAATGGAGGAAGTATTTTGTAGGAAAAAAAAGTTGGAATCTGTGCCTACCTTTGTGCTAAACTCCAGCTTCTTCAGGTCCTCAGTGCTACTGGGGAGAAGTGTTCTCCCATCCCGCAGCATCCTTGCAGCTAAACTGAGGAAGTGTGATCTGGATGACCAAGTAGTGAGGTAGATTGGGAAATAGTTGAAAGGTAGAAGTCAGAGAGTTGTGGTCAACAGGACAGAGTCTGGCTGGAGGCCTGTACCTAGTGGAGTCCCACAGGGGTCAGTATTGGGACCAGTGCTATTCAATGTATTCATCAGCAACCAGTATGAGGGCAGAGTGCACTGTCAGCAAGTTTCCTGATGACACCAAACTGGGTGGAGTGGCTGACATACCAGAGGGCTGTGCTGCCACTCAGTGAGACTTGGGCAGGCTGGAGGGTTGGGCAGGGAGAAGTTGAATGAAGTTCAACAAGGCCAAGTGTAGAGTCTTGCACCTGGGAAAGAACAACCCCATGGACCAGTATAGGTTGGGGATTGACTGAAGGCAAAAATGACCTGGGGGTCGTAGTAGATGGGAAGTTGACCATGAGCCAGCAATATGCTCTTGTGGCCAAGAAGGCCAATGCCATTCTGGGGTATATTAGAAGGGCTGTGGTTAGTAGTTCAGGGGAGGTTCTCTCCCTCTACTCTACCTCATGAGGCTGCATCTGGAATACTGTGTCCAATTCTGGGCCCCTTAGTTCAAGAAGGACAGGGAACTGCTTGAGAGAGTCCAGTGCTGAGCCAAGAAAATTATGAAGGGGGTGGACCATCTTCCTTATGAGGAGAGATTGAGGGAGCTGGGGCTCTCTAGCTTGGACAGGAGGAGTCTGAGGGGGTGACTCATCAATGTTTATAAATATGTAAAGGGTGAGTGCCAAGAGGATGTAGCCAGGCTCTTCTTGGTGGTGCCCAATGACAGGACAAGGGGCAGTGTGTGGAAGCTGAGGCACAGGAAGTTTCATGTAAACATGAGAAAGTTTTTTTCACTTTGCAAGTGACAGAACACTGGAACAGGCTGCCCAGGGGGGTTGTGTAGTCTCCCTCTCTGGAGATATTCAAAACCTGCCTAGATGCATTCCTGTGTGATCTGGTATTGGCGATCCTACTCTGGCAGTGGAGTTGGACTGGATGATCTTTCAAAGTCTCTTCCAGCCCCTAGCCTGCTGTGATTCTATGATCCTCTTGCCTCACATGAGTGTCTTTCTGCCCTACTCCTTCTCACATCAGGGTTATAGCTTACTCAGGAATTGCATATTCACTGCCAGTGTCATGATCCAGTCCTGGCAGAAGCGCTTGGCTGGAATGGGTTGTCCATTGTGTGCTGTGGAAGAGATGCACAGTGCCTGTTTTAGTGCTGATGGTGATGCCTAAAGCCTGGCATGACAAGAAATGTGTGTGTATCCCAAATTCCTAAAAGGAGATGTCTCAGTCAACTTGGGGAGTGCAAAAGCAAGAGAAAATCAGGACAAAAAGAGTAAATGGAGGTGTTTGCTTGATAATCTACTACAAATCCAAGAAGGGTAGGAACTGTTGTATTTTGGTCCTTTCTCTAGACTTTGGACATCAGGTCATTGTCCCTGTTGTGGGTTTGCTGCAGATGAAGCCAAGCAAATCAAGCTGTTCTTAAGTAAGCAGATCAAAACATTGTAGGAGATTACAACACTCCACAAGCTCCTAAAGCTTTCTTGTTATGCTGGAATCTTTAAGGAGGGAAGCAGGCACTTGTGCTAGTGCGTTACCATTGAATAGCTGAACTCCCTCTCCCTGCTGCTGGCTCTCAAATACTTTGTTATTGCCAATTCACTGACCTCTCCTATGCTGATTGCGCAAGGCAGGTTGAAGGTCCTTCATGTCATCACCTGGGAAACTAGAAAATAAATGGAATAAGTCCCATTAAAGTATTTATAGATAGAAATTGAGTCATAGAGAGCTGGAGTAGATAGAGATATATTTAGTGCGAACAAAGATTTTTTGGGGGTGGGGGTTTGGTGTTGGTTTTTTTGTTTGTTTGTTTGCTGGTTTTTAAGGTTAAAAAAAATATATAAAAGTTCTCTGAATGTTGGTAATTTCTACTTGTGAAAAACAGCATTCAAAGTTTCACAAAGGGGGAAGAATTGTAGGATATTAAAGTCATCACAGAATGGCTTAGGTTGGAATGGACCTTGAGAGATCACCTACTCCAACCTCCCTGCCATGGGCAGGGCTACAGGCAGGGATGCCTCTCATTCAACCTGGCCTTGAACACCTCCAGGACATCCACAACCTCTCTGGGCAACCTATTCCAGTCTTACCACACTCATACTGAAGAGTTTCTTCCTAAGAACCAGTCTAAACTTACTCTCCCTCAGTTTAAAACTATTCCCCGTTGTCCGATCACTAGACACTTACGCAAGTCCCTCTCCAGCCTTCTTGTAGGTTTCTTTCAGGCACTGGAAGGCACCTAATAAGGTCCCCCGAGAGTCTTCTCCTCTCCAGGCTGAACAGCCTCAGCTTCTGCAGCCTATCCTCATAGTAGAGGTACTTCAGGTCTTGAATCATTTTTGTGGCACTCATCTATACTCACTCCAGCAGTTTCACGTCCTTCTTAGGATGGGGATATCAGAACTGGATGCAGAAAGGAAGCTATCTGTGGGGTCATAGAAGGTGGTGGTATTAGGTAACAAGATAATGCAGTTGAGGTAGATGGACAGAGTTGTAGGGAGTCTGCAGCTCTCATGCTGTGTCTTTCCAGGTTCTGGGAGGAGGAAGATGCAAGAGGAAGTGACAAAGCTCAGCTTTCACTAAGCAGTGAGCCCCTCTAGGAGTGCAGCCATGCCTGAGTCCCCTGTCCTCTCTAGGGTGCTGTCTGTGTTGCAAGGGCTGTCTGTGCTGTTAAATAGGCTGTTCCGACAGGAGTGCTGCTGTGAAGGGTAATATGACATGTGCCTGGCCAGGTCTGAACTCCCTGAGAGACTGAAAATTGTGTGTGTTGTGGTTATAGCTGTTGTTCTATAACTGTTCTAGTTGTTATAACTGCTATAACTGTTTTACCCTGGATGTTCGTCTGTCCTTTTGTACTGAGACTTTATCCTCATACAGCAAAGTGCTGGTGGGAAATAATGTCCCCTTGATTTTTTTTGCCAATGATTATTGCATGATAAGGTTTGTTCAAGCACTGCCTTCCTGCTGTAGCTCTGGAAAGGTCACTTGTGTGCTTCCCACAAGTGCCTGCAGATCTGCCAGGTCAGTGAGTGGCTTGCCTTTGCTCTGTGAGTGCCTTGGATCATCATGAGCTGGGTTAGTGGTAAACAGCGTGAGTAATGGGTCATTGCTGAACTGGGCATGGACAATTAAAGGGCAGGACTCGAATAGGAGTGATAATGGGAGTCAGTCTTCCCCTTTCTCCTCATTACATAAGCAGCCACACCAGTGCTGGTTGAGGATGTGAGATCAAAATACTTATCATTGTTATTTCTGCTCTGATATACAGACCTTGAGAATATAAACTCAGCTATCCCAAAACATGTGCGGGCTCTACCCTGGTGCTCTTCTGTATTTGAAAATACATGCTGCATTCAAACTGTTTGAAAAGACAGCCTTAGAAACAGGAGCCCTTGCCACACCCTATCACACTGGCTTTTTTCCCCCTTCTTCATTTGGAAAATGCAAAATCGACTTTTAGAAAGAGCCCCTCTGTGCTAGCAAATGTGTGCCATCCACCAGTTTGGTCCCTCCTGTTCCCATCCTGGGGAAGACTTCTTAGAAGAAAGAATGGAATAAATCATTCCAGTGGCTGTGTTTTACAGGGCCTGCCTAACCAGATGAGTAGTTTTTGGAGCACTAGAATTGAACAGGCATAGTTTCCTGTAAATCCTAGTCCAGTGGTTGACCATTAGTCTCAGCTAAAACTTTTCCCATAGCTGAGAAATGTGCTGGGATTCTCCTTTCTGGGATTGCGCATGCCAGCCTTGCCTTCTGCAAGGATACTTACAGAATCCCTTCCTTGCCTGTTTTCACCAGACTAGTAAGAACTTGCAAAAGTTTGCTTTCCCTGACCTTTTTTCAAACCTTGATGTAGTGACTGTGGGCTGAAAGAAAGACTCTGGGTTCAGCACACAGACACAGATGTGCACACAGATACCACGGTCATCATGGATAAGCCCCATTTCCCAGAGGGGCAAAGCAAAGGGAATGAGTCAGGGGTCGGTCTCTTCTCCCTAACAAGAGGAAATAGCCTGAAATAGGTTTACATTGGATAGTAAGAAAAAACTTCTCTAATACTGAAAGGGTAGTCAGGCATTGGAACAGGTTGTCCAAGACAGTGGTGGGGTCACTGTCCCTGGAAGTGTTAAAAAACAAAGTGTAGGCATGGTACTTTGGGACATGGTTTAACGGTCGTGGTGACATTAGGTCAGTAATTGGACTTGATTTCTAGTAACCATCAGAGAAATATGGTAAATTACAAGCATTTTACTTGAGCTAAGGCTATTCAAAGGGACAATTCTCGCTCCAGTGGGAAAGTAGTGACTATTTCCATATAACACCTCACAAGTGTGAGAAAACTGTAGCTCAGCATAATCAGCATCAGTAGATGTAGAGACACGTACAATAAATAAGCAGAAGGCCACAGGTAGGTTTTACCACTGATGTTTTACCACATCAGCTAGATTTGCATGCTGTCCTCTGGCTTGGCCATTATTTGAAGAAAATCATCTTGCTATTCTGTGCCTGATGCCTTAGAGATTACATCTGTCCTCTGCAGCCTCACTCTACTTGTGTAGTTTGTTTTTTTCTTTCTGATAAGCTTCATAGTTTGATGGGTTTTTTTAATTACAGATACAGAAGTTGGTGAGAAAAGAGCTGTAATTTGTTGTTTTAAGCAGTACTTGATCGCCTTGGGTTTTATGAGGCTCTCTATCTCAGCCTTAAACCCAAAATTAAATACTAAGGGTTTAATATTTAACATTTTACATCTTGGTATAGGTGAGTTAGAGCACCAGAAAAGCTTTTGAACTATAGAGGTAAACCTGAGAAGGAGAAGAGTCAGGATTGCAAGTGCAATGACATTTCCCCACAAACAGACTGACTTCCAGCACCATGGCCCCTGTTACACTGTTAAGAAATTACATAGGGTTGTTTCATTTGGAAAAGACCTCCAAGATCATCAAGTCCACATATCTCTTGAACAATCTCATCAAGTCACATATCTCATCAGGTTTCATCTCCAGGGGTGGTGACTCCACCACCTCCCTGGGCAGCCTGTTCCAGTGCCTGACACCCCTTCAGGATCTAACCTAAACATCTCCTGGCACAATCTGAGGCCATTTCCTCTCATCCTATCACCTGATACCAGGGGAATGAAACCAACTCCTGCCTCACTACAACCTCTCATGGTTTGAAACAGAGCTTGAGCTTACAGAAGGGTCTTAGATATAATTTACCTTGAGCATGGAGTCTGCTTTCATGGACAGTATTCAGGTGGTGTGTGGCAGTTTTTGAGTGTGGTGGTAAATTACTCTGCGCTTTACTGATGGGCACACCTCATGTGCAAGTGGACTTTAAAGGGGGCTAGTATTATTGTATTAGCAACTGCTCTAGCTGAGATCAAGTAATAATGTCTCTTCCCATATCTTCAATTGCTCAAAAGTTCTTGTGAGAAATTCCACTTCTCATGCTAAAATTTCTCCAAGCATCATTTATTTATTTATTTATTTAGGGCCATTCAGAGAATAGAAGATTTCAGTTATTTTTCAACAGTGAGGGAAGGATGAAATGCAATTTTCTTTGTCCCCAGAAATGTTGTTTTTTAACATCTAAGTGGATGAAATAGGAATTGGGATAAGAGGGAATGGGATGGGATGGGATAGTAGTGCTCCAGAATTCTGTGTACTTTGGGCTTGACTTCACAGATACAGAGCCTATGAAGCAGACTTTTCCAGTTTGTTTTTTTCTGAAGGACACAACTAAGGAAAGATTTACAACACAAGCAGCTGCAACTGCTATAGCAGAGTAACCCAATGAAATATATTGCTGTGAATTGCTACAGACGCTTGGCATGGGTGGTGGCAAGGCCAATGAAGAAGATCTTTTCCATGGCTAACAAAAAAAAAAAAACAACCAAAAGGTACCTCAGTCTGTTATGCGCTTGCTAAACTGAAGAAGAGGCAGCACTTTCCTAAAGAGTTGTCCGGTGGTCTGAAATGGGAGATAATTTCTCAACAGTAAGGTGTTGTTTCCCCCATTTCCTTGACCCTCAGAAAGTTATTTGGTCAAGGAAGGTTTTTTAGTGGAGGAGAGAATTTCACCAAGCACACTTAATGCTGGGGTAAGAGCTGAGCCCTTAGTGCTTTCCTCAAGAACCTTAGGGTCCAAGTGGCCAAGTGAAGAAGGTTGCCTAGTAGAAGTCTTATCCAAACTAGCAAAAAAGTAGTTGATGTCTGAAGAAAAGTGTGAGGGTTGTTTTGTTTGGGTTTTTATACTTTTTGTTCTTAATTTCTCTCCAAGAACAGACCTGGTCACTGTTGCTGCCCTGACCCTTCTTCTTGTCTCATTCCTTCCCTTCTGCTTACTCATGTTTGAGTGGAAGGATGTTATCCCTCTTGCATTACCCCCGTCTCATTTCGCAGTTCTCTGTTCCTCATATGTCTCTTTCTTTCCTTCCCTATATTTTGTCATATTGTTTATTTTTAAAAAATAAAATTCTTTGATGGCACCACATTGGCAGAAAAATGTCTGGAGAATCACATCATTCAGTCTACACAATGCCTGGATCTAAGCCATTCTTGTGAGTTCATTGCTTACATGACCTCTAAATATTTTTTTTTGAAATGGGTTTACAAGTTTCTGTGACTGATTAAAAGATGTGTATTCTTCCAGAAGTATACTGGATAGTGGCTGGTTTTAAGAAAACAAAACAACAAAAAAAGCCAAACAGCTTCTCTAATTTTACTTGAAATAGCAGACCTAAACAAAACTGAATGTTGCTTTATTCTTTGAATCATGGTGAGCACCTGAACAGCCAGTACATCTTTAGAATGACAATAACCTTGGCAGCAACTCTTTTATCAACATTTCTAACATGAGAGCTTTGACCGTAATTTTCTTTCAGCAGCCAAGTTTTGGGGTTGTTTTGTTTTGTTCTTAAGATATTCTGCTTGTGTGTGTTTGGACAAATGCTGTATGTAAGTGAAAATCAAACTCTGTGGGTGTATAATTAAATGGATTTTTGTCCTGTATAAATAGGCAGATCTTGTCTCAAACTCTCTACATTACTGAGTGAAACATCAGGCTCTTAAGGCCACTGATTAACTGGAAATCAAGTAGTGAAGGAAACTGATTGTCATTGCCTTGTGATGAAGGCTTAGTGAATGTATCTTAATAGTAATACACAGATGACACTTAAGGGTCAAACTCAGATATGAGTGTGGGGAACCCTATAGTTAATTGGATGATATATATGTGCTTAGCTTGTCTTCCTCTGCTGCCATGATAAAGTCAAACACCCTTGTGCCCTACTCACCAGGAAATCCATATGAGTAGTTTTGCCTTGTGGAATTTGGTGAACGTGTAGTATAATTCAGCCTTCTACTTGGAAACCTTGGTGGTTTTTTTCAAGTACTTTATCCTCATGGATTAAGCCTGGGACTTCATGCTATAAAACTGTCAGCCATCTCCATGAGGCATAAAGAGCTCTGTCAAACAGCTCTGAGGCAATCACAGATGTAAGACAGATTTTCTTTGCATGTGTGAAGCTGTGTGGTAAATACGGGAATGAAAAAAGCGCAGTGTTTGAGGAGGTAAACAGCTTAATCTACTGACCTCGCTTTTTAAAAAGTACCTGAGAGAACAGGTTGCCCAGGGAGGTTGTGGCTGCACCCTCCCTGGAGGTGTTCAAGGCCAGGCTGGATGAGGTCTTGAGCGACCTGATATAGTGGGAGGTGCCCCTGCCTATGGCAGGGGTTTGGAAATGGATGATCTTTAAGGTCTCTTCCAACCTAAACCATTCTATGATTCTATGATTTCTTGCTTTGCCATAAACAACCTTTAGAAAATAAATGTATTGATGTCGTCTTGTTTCAATGATGTAAATGGATGGGGGTAACCTGTTCAGCCACACTGTTTCATTAATAATAATGATTTAAAAAATAAAAACAAATCTTGGGAGCATGTCATTACACTAACATGCTCCAAGTTCAGTTTTCATCAACAGAACCCAATGGTGTAAAATGAGATGGATCTTTGAAATTAATATTCACTTATGTCCTAGATTTAGTTGAGTCAGAGTTAATTCTCACAAGAAGGTGGGAGGTGACACAACCAGGACAGCTGACTCAAAATAGCCAGGGGGCTATTCCGTACCATATGACATTATGCTTAGTATATAAACTGTTTGGGGAATAGAAATTGCAGCTTGGAAGAGGCTGAGCATTGAGTTCTGAGTGGTGAGCAATTGCATTATGAACCACCAACTTTGTATGTCCAGCTCTGGAGTCCTCAATGCAGGAAGGATGTGGACCTGCTGAAAGAGATCCAGAGGAGGGCCACAAAGGTGATCAAGGACTGGAGCACCTCTGCTACAAAGACAGGCTGAGAGAGTTGGGGCTCTTCAGCCTGGAGAGAGGAACACTCCAGGGAGGCTTTAATGACCTTCCAGTACCTGAAGAAGATCTACAGGAAATCTGGAGAGGGACTATTTAGAAGAACATGTAGTAATAGGATAAGGGGCAAAGGTTTTAAATTAGAGCAGAGTAGATTATGGTTGGACGTAAGGAGGAAGTTCTTCAAAATGAGGATTGTGAAGCACTGGAGGAAGTTACCCAGAGAGGAGGCGAAGGCCCCATCCCTGGAGACATTCAAAGTCAAACCTGATGAGACCCTGAGAAACCTGATCTAGTTGGGGATGTCCTTGATCACTGCAGGGACAAGAAGACCTTCCAACCCAGTCCATTCTAGGATTCTATTCTATGTTACTTTTATTAGTATTACTGTTGTTATTTCTTCTCTCCTTGTGTCATACTATTACATTGTCTATATTTCATCCTGAGTTTTTATAATTTTCTTCTGATTTTCCTCCCCCTCACACGGAGGAGTAGGTTGGAGGCTGTTGCTTAATTGTAGACTGGACCTAAACCATAACAGTTTACCACATGGTGCTTCCCTACATAAAGGCAATAACATCCATATTATGGGCCACTTATATTTCTTTAATCACTACCTTCTGCACTCTTACCAGTAGTGAGTCATTAAGTTCAGCAATTAATGACACAAATTGGGCTGTAAATCTGTAAGAAATAGTGAGTAGAATTAGTGTATTTTCCATAATAACTAATAATGCGGATTTATTAGACCTGAACATGGTGTTCTTATTTATACAGTGAGAATTTTCGGATGGGACCCATGAAGGTTGCTGGAATGACCTTTCATCAGCTTGGCCGTATAATTTCACATGGTAGAATGCTTTCCCACATGCTAGCAAAGTCCCCATGATTTATAGGATCAAAAACTGCTTGGAAATTACACACTATTGCAGGATGTCAGGGGTTGGAAGGGACCCAAAGAGGTCGTCGAGTCCAACCGCCCCTGCCAGAGCAGGACCATACAATCTAGCTCAGGTGACAGAGGAACACATCCAGATGGGTCTTGAAACTCTCCACAGAAGGAGACTCTGCAGCCTCTCTGGGGAGCCTGTTCCAGTGTCCTGTGACCCTTACAGCAAAGAAGTTCCCACTTGTGTTGAGGTGGAACCTCCTGTGCTGCAACTTACACCCATTGCTCTTTGTCCTGTCACAGGGAGCAAGTGAGCAGAGCCTGTCCTCCCCCTCCTGACACCCAGCTCTCAGATATTTATAAAAAATTATTAAATCCCCTCTCAGTCTTCTCATCTCCAGACTGAAAAGCCCCAGGTCCCTCAGCCTCTCCTCATCAGGCAGTGCTCCAGTCCCCTCATCATCCTTGTAGCTCTTCGCTGGGTGCACTACAGCAGATCCCTGTCCCTCTTCAACTGGGGAGCCCAAAACTGAAGGCAGTATTAAAGATGGGGTCTCACCAGGGCAAAGCAGAGGGGAAGGAGAACCGCCCTTGATCTGCTGGACACACTCTTCTTAATACATCCTAGGATCCCATTGGCCTTCTTGGCCACAAGGGCACATTGCTGTCCTGCTTATGTTGTTCTACCCCAGGGTGATCGACTGATTTAAAAGGAAATGGCTTCCTCACAGGTAATATTGCCACAGTAGAGACTCTTGTTTTTCCAGAGAGAATGGGATATGCAAGATAGGTGTGTCTTGGTGTTACTCTTTGTGTACAAACTCACTGCCAGGCTTCATCCTGAAATGCAAAATTGGTCCAAGAAACAAGTTGCTGGTGAAAAATTCGCTACAGTGCTTAGTGTCCTTTGTTTTTCCCTAGAATCATAGAATGGTTTAGGCTGGAAGGGACCTCAAAGATCATCCAGTTCCAACCCCCTGCCATGGGCAGGGACACTTCCCACTAGAACAGGTTGTGCAATGCCTCATCCAAGCTGGCCTTGAACACCTCCAGGGAGGGAGCATCCACATCCTCCCTGGGCAACCTGTTCCAGTGCTCTGTCACCCTCACGGTAAATAAGTTTTTAAAGGGTTTAATCTACCTTTAAAGACATATTTGTGTTGCACCAGTCTATGCCATGCCTACACAACCATTAAAACGTCTCTGAGATTGTTAGAGGCTTTGAAAGGTCTGCAAGTCAATAAATGGTAGATGGTAGGGTGAACATGAGACAGCAGTGTGCCCGGGTGGCCAGGAGAGTCAATGGCATCCAAATCTGATGAATTAATAGGACCATAGAGACTGCTGAGCCTTAGAACCAAGGCCATGAAGGACTTTAAAGAGGTACAACCTAAAGAATTATTGAACACTAATTCTATTTAGTGTCCATTCCTGTACTCTGGGATGTATGCTGCCATATCTTCCACTGCCTGCATAATCTGGGCATCTCCATCTGTTTGTCTGATAAAGACAGTCTTGCAGAAACCTATCCAAAGTAATGGACCTTTGAAGCCTTGTCTGATAGGAAGTGATGCAAGAGTTAGCAGGCAGAAGATACAAAGAGGAGTCTATTGCACCTGAACATGCAGAGAGTTGGAGCGAGGTATGAATCTCAGGCAGTTGCTCAGATAGTACATCAGAAAAATGAAAAGGGGAGTGATTCCAAGTCCTTCAAAGTTTTAAGAAATATTTCCTCTTGGTACATGCACACACTCTCTCCATTTACTCAGGCTGAGCTGGAGACAGCTGGTATTCCTCCAGACACTGAGGAAGCTGGGCGTCAGCACTGTCTGCTTCAGATAAGATTAATAATGTATAGCTTCTTGGGGAATGGAGCCTAATCAGCTGGGGTGCCATGGCAAGCACTCCTAGTGAGGAGGAGCAGCTGCCTGTTTTGGGCCTCCTGAGAGGAATGAGATGAATCAGCTGGGACATATTCAGATCAACTCCTCTTTGGTACAGCAAGCAAGCTGCTAACACCTTGTAGTCAACTGTCCTGAATGCAGCAGACATATCTATGGACTTCTGATCATGAATAGCTCCTAGCTCTGTGCACTTCAGAACTGTCTTGGAAAAATTATGCTGTAATTCAACACAGGAATACAGCAGAAGGAACTTTGTTTCCTACTTGTGTAGCAGGGTACTGTAAGCTTCCTGAACTACATGCTAACAGAAGTCTTGTCCACCAAACCAGAACAGTGGCTGGTTTTGAATTAAAACTCTCTGCAGTTGCTTCTGCTTCCCATTTTAAATGTGGAGATTAAGAAGAGAAACGTCTCTTCCGTTTCATCTCCAGAATACTTTCAATGCTGAATGCAAGTTGGAGAATTTTAACCCTATTAATGTCCTAGCAAGGCTGCTCTGTGCAGTGAAGCCATGGTCTTCATCTTCTTCAAATGATAGAGATGACGATGATTGTCCTCTACCAAACTTTTGCTGATCTTAAGTGGTGTTAAGGAACTGTCTGAGCCTGTCAAAAAATGCCTTGCTTTGTCGAGATCTGTTCCTCCCCCAGTGCCTTCTATTTTGGTCTGTATTTTATTTGCTCTTAAAAGCAATTGGAGTGGCTGAATGGATTTTTCCAGTGTCCATGCAGGAGGCAGCTGCGCTGTGTGTGGGCAGATGTAGTTGCTCTCTCATCCTTGCAAGATTTACTTGGTAGGCATGCTTGTGATTTGGTTGTTTCAACTATACAGTCTCCACTCCCAACACAATCATGATCAGTTTAGAAGAAAGAGATGTACAGATCCTATAGTTTAAAGCAAACAAACAAAAAAGCCCAAAACCAGTGCTTGCACTAAGGCAGCGTTTGCTTTATCACTTTCCTCTTTGGGGCAGGAATTCTCCTGATAAATACAATTTAGAGTCGTGAGCATTTTTCTTATTATTATTCATGTTCATAAAGCTCTGATATTGTGTACTGGTACAGTGCTGGTGTGCTGGCACTCTCATTGCAAGAGTAAAGACAGAAGAATTTTCCACCTTGAGGAAACTCCCTTTCCCCATTTTCAGAAAATGAAAAGGACTCCAGAGTTAGTAGCTAGAGACTAGAGGTGGGAGACCTTTAACACAGCCATGAGTTTATCCACAACACATTTCTTTAGGGGAAACCTCCTGCCCAGGTATGTATCCTGGGGCTCTAAGCTGAAGGGGAGCTGAGAAAATCTTCTGTCAAGATCACTTAGGCCAGAGGGTAGCATGCTTCAGCTTCCCACCCTCCTTTATCTTCACTTTTTTAGTGGCTGCTGTGTAGAAAAATCCTGGGACCTTAATCCCTCTTGATATTGCTGATGAGCTGGGTAAGTAACCAGAGTGATGTTCAAAGCCATGAAGTGATAAGATTTTGTAGGCTCAAGGTCTTTTGGGCTGCTTTCAGAGATCTTGATTAGGATCTGTCCAAACTTGCAGTTTGAAGTGGGTTTTATGGTCAGCCCCAGGTAAAATGCACTGCATTATTTACTTTTGTTCATCCTTGGAAGCAGTTGAAAGATAAGGCATGAGTGAAGCATAGAAAATGAGGAGGGGAATTCTAGTTCACTGAAGGCTGCAACATACGTGTGCTGATACTTTCACATGCTCCTAATGGGAGGTTCCCTACTCCCAGTGCTTAACCTGACACAGGGTTTCCTTTTGGCTTGAGTGCAGCATAAGTGAAGTGAAATGGGCCTGACAGGTGTAAAATGCATCACTTGTTCTGAAACATCAACCAAGTATTCGGTCATTCAGTGTGGAAAAAAAATACCATTTTAAAAATGTTTCAGTCTTGCAAATCTGTGCAGGAAACGCCTTTTTAAATCAAAACAATCAGGTTTTGTACCTCGCTTTGTCACAATAATGTGGCGATTTTTCCCCTCCATAGGAACTCTTTTAGGCATTGGTTTCACAAACAATTGCTGATGGGCATGAATGACTGCTTTCCAGACTGCAATAATTAACACCGCTCCTGAGAAAGTCACTACCTTTACTCAGTTCTGTGATTATTTACAGATTATTCCTGTAGTATTTGCATTAATAACAACTGTAAAATAAAATATCTGTTGTACTGTTTAGGTTAGCAGAAACTACAGCAAAATAGTAATTAGTGAACTAGATTCCTTGCCAGAGTTGTGAGCTTGGGTCTGTACATTTCCCAGAAGATCACAGGGACCTGGACAGGCTGGAGAGGTGTGCCCAGGCCAACCTCATGAAATTCAACAAGGCCAAGTGTAAGGTCCTGCACCTGGGTCAGTGCAGTCCCAAGCACAGATACAAGCTGGGTGATGAATGGCTGGAGAGCAGCTCTGAGGAAAAGGACCTGGGGGTCTGGGTGGATGAAAAGCTCAACATGAGCTGACAGTGGAGTTGAAACAGGATGATCTTTGAGGTTTCTTTTAACCTAAACCATTCAGAATTATGAATTGTTTTGGTTGGAAAAGACCTCAAAGATCATTGAATCCAACCATCACTTTTCACCGCCATTAAACCATGTCACAAAATGCCATGTCTACATGTGACTCCACCACCTCCCTGTGCAACCTGTTCCAAAGTCAAGAGAAGTCTGTTATGATTCTCTTAAATCACGCTTGCTCCATTGCCTCTACACATAAGCAAGGTGCCCTTTTTTATTCTACACAGAACAATTTCACCCTGGAAAGCTAATCTAATTAGTATTTTATTTTATTTTATCCTGTTTTATTTATCTTGGTTTATTCTGTTTTATTATTTTTTTATTTTATTTTGGTTTAGGTTTTGGCAGATTTGTGGATACACTGTAGTAAGGGTCTATGTGAAGTTACTCTTTCTTGGCCCTGGGCTCATCTTATATAGGGAAAAGTGATAATTAGGGTTCCTATCTTCTGAAGATTTAGTAAGCAAATGTTATCTGAAAAGTAACTTGAAGGGGGCCTGTATGAGAGCTGGAGAAGGACTTTTTACAAGGGCTTATAGTGATAGGGCAAGGGGAAATGCCATTAAGATTTAGACTGGATATTAGGAAGAAATTCTTAACAGTGAGGGTGGTGAAACACTGGAACAGGTTGCCCAGGGAAATTGTGTATGCATTTTGCCTAGTGGTGTAGTAATGGGGGGCTCAGTACTCCTTAGTAGGGATAGGTGCTGCTAGCAGCATGTATGTTTCTAGAGATCTATGACTGAAAGTACATTGAGACATTAGGAGTCATGACTTCCTCTACCATGCCCCCAAGAAGGGACCAAGGAACAGCATCATGACCTCTCAGATATACAGTGGTTCACCCCATAGAGAAGGGGAGGGGAGAGGGTTTGGTTTTGTAGAAAAACAAAGCATTTTTTGACATGGAGTTGTGTACTAACTCAGACCTAGAGCTCAACTCCTCTCCCACCCATCTCTTTTCCTGCCATATCTGCAAGTAGCTTCAGTCATATACTTAGCCCTTCTCTAAGGTTTAGTCCTCTCTGCTTCACAGCCATCTTCATTTTTTCCTGTGGGTCTTTTATAATGGCTGGATCTTGTTCTGGTATAAACTTCTTGGGGGAAGATTCTTGGAGCATATCTAGAGAAGGGGAAGGTGAAGGGTCTGGAGAACAAAGTTTTATGAGGAGCAGCTGAGGGAACTTGAGTTGTTTAGTCTGAAGAAGAGGAGACTGAGGAAAGACCTCATTGTTCTCTACAATTCCCTGGAAGGAGGTTGGAGGTAGCTGGGGGGTTAGTCTCTTCTCCCTGGTGTCAGGTGGTAGGAACAAGAGGAAATCACAGAATCACGGAATGTATTTGGTTGGAAGAGACCTTCAAGGTTGCCTAGTCCAAGCACTGCAAGGTCAACACTAAACCATGTCCCTAAGCACCAGGTCCACACACAGATTAAACATCTCCAGGAATGGTGAGAAGGTTTGATAACCCTTTCAGTGAAGTGTTTCCTAATATCCAGCCTGAAACTGTGCCAGGGGAGGTTTAGATTCAATATTAGGAAACATGACTTTACTGAAGAGTGGTCAGGTATACTGGAACAAGCTGCCAGGGGAGGTGATAGTGTCATGGTCCCTGGAGCTGTTCAAGAAACTTGTGGATGTGGCACTTTGAGAATGGTTTAATGGTCATGTTGGTGTTGGATTGACAGTTAGACTTGATGACCTTAAGAGATCTTTTCCAAGTGAAACAATTCTGTGATTCTAAGATTTGGTATCTTCCTACTCTGCTGGGCAGGACAGTGTACAGCCACCTCTGCAGGTCACATCTGATGTTGCAAACTGCAGTGTCTTCAGATGAAACCAGGAGAGTCCTGGGCAGTTTAACATTCTCATTTCCATACAGTAGTGAAACACTGATGAATTCAGGATACAGAGAAGAATGCAAAGGACAATTTATGTACTTTGTGGATTTAAAGATATAAATGACATCATTTCTACTCAGTCTTATCATGTATTAGCTCAAAAGTTGCTTATTTTGAGATCAGATTCTTCATTTGCTACATATTTCTATCCATGGTTTGTTACTCCTGAAACTTGGATTGTACAGATCATATAGACCTTGCACCATGTGTTGGACTCCGAACATTCTACTTTTTCTCCTGCCATTGACAACTTCTGTGTTTACTCTTTAGCAGATGATATATATCATGTGAGCTTAGTGCATTTAACCAAATACTACTGTGTCTTCTGTTTATTGTAATAGAGTTATTTTTAATTAAAATATTACACTGATGTGAAAAACACTTTTGTCTTGTAATTAGAAAATTTCCTGTGCTTTTAATTAATGCAAGCACTGTAGAGGTATGTGGTTTGTGAGTCTATTTTTGGCATTCCACAGCCACATCATTCTGGTGATTTATAGTTGCAACGCCTAATGAAAGCCTCCATAATAAAAATAGAAAATTAATTAAATTACCTCTGAAACTCAAAAGAGTTGTTGAAGAATTTATTAGAACAATGCTAAAATATGTCCTAAAACAAGTCATGTTGGTGTGCAGATTGAAACAGGATACCTGGGAATTCAGTGTGCTCTACTACTCCAATTAATTAAAATGCAGTCAGCTGAAACCTCTACTATAATGAAAATTGTTCCCCAGAGTTTTACCTTCATTATAGTCCTAGTGCAGCCTTCCAGTCTCAGCCATTGCTGAGCTAAGTAATTAGTTCAGGTTTTAAAAAATAAACAAAAATATAAAATTACCATGACAGCACATAACATTTACCAGTTTTACTGCTGTGCCAGGCTCTGTTTGATAGTATTAACTGTATACAGCCATTCTTTCTACTGCCACAAACAACAACAACAACAACAACAACAAAAAAAAAAGAGAGAGATAAAGTCTCCCTGATTGGAGGGCTGTGCTTTTTTCCACACTGTAAGACCTGGATTATTTTACAGTTGCTGTTTTCTGTAACTTTGGCTGAGACACTGCTCTCCCCTCTGCAGATGTGCTGCCTATCTCATCCCTATTGTGCTGCTAGTAGTCTTCTGCTGCAGTGGGGTTTCCTTATCAGCAATTCTGCTGTAAATCAAGTGAGAGGAGACTACGTTTCCCAACAGGGTCCTGAATCTCCAGTGAAAAATCGTAGCATGTGAATTTGTACAGAATACCAGAGGACATCTGCCTTACGAGGCTGTCTCCAGAGTTGAGACTTCTGGGGTTAGATAAAGCACTGCTTCTGTCTCTCCCATACTGTATGTATTCTGACCTCAGCTTTACGTAGCCTGTCATCAGCTTGTCATTGAGCTGGATGCAGTAGTAAAATCCTGTGGATAAGGCGAATGCTTATCATTCCCTTGCTTCGTGTCAGGGCACACTCACAGAAGCTACTCACAGAATAGCAAAGACATGACAAAGAAGTCTGTGATTGTGACTGTCACTACTGAGATTGGAGAATTGCAACTCTATATTAAAAGGGATCCTATTGACAGAGTGAGCTCCAGTGTTACTTTTCATAGACTTGTAGAGTGCACTGGGTTGGAAGGGACCCTCAAAGGTCATCGTGTTCAACCCTCCTTCAATAGCCTGACCTTGAATGTCTCCAGGGATGGAGCTCCCACCAACCCTGGGCAACTTGCTCTAGTGTCCCACCATCCTCATACTAAAGAACTTCTTCCTAATATCCAACCTAAATCTACCCTTCTCTAGTTTAAAATCATTGCCCCTTGTCTTATTGCTATGTACCTTTGTAAATAGTATCTCTTCAGCTTTCTTGTAGGCCCCCTTTGGGTACTGGAAGGCCACTAATTAGATCTCCCCAGAGCATTCTCTTCTCCAGATTAAACAACCCCAGCTCTCTCAGCCTGTTTTTGTAGGAAAGGTGCTCCAGCCCTCTGGTTATCTTTGTGCCCCTCCTCTGGACCCTCTTCATCAGGTCCATGTCCTCATCTGAATGTAACTGGTTTGGATTCTCAAAAATATTTTTTAAAACACTGATGCTTTCTCAACATTTGAAGAAAGATACTTCACATCCTTTCTGTGAGATGATACAAACAATTACTATTTTATTTTACCACGGCACTTTCTTCAAGAATCCCATAGCACTTTGCTCCAAAGCACCCTCTGAAGGGATATTTTTCCATCATGTTTTGTGCGGTAAGATAAACTGAGGTAGAAGAAGTGCTAGTGATTTGTAAAAGGCTAAGAGTCACGGAATCAAAGAATGTTAGGGATTGGAAGTGATTTCGAAAGTTCATCCAGTCCAACCCCCTACCAGAGCAGGATCACCTAGAATAGGTCGCACAGGAATGTATCCACGTGGGTTTTGAATGTCTTCAGAGAGGGAGAGTCCACAACCTCTCTGGGCAGTCTATTCCAGTGCTCCATCACCCTTACAGTGAAAGAGTTTTTCCTTCTGTAGATGTGAAACCTCCTATGCTCCAGCATGCAACCATTAGATTAAACTGCTCAGTACTAGCTTTGCACTTCTAATAATAAAAATATCTGCAATAGTAACAATTCCTTTTAAGTGACATGTCACAGGAAAGGACAGTAACAAAGCAGCTAGCCATACCCTCTCCAGTGGTCACTCCATATCTTGCCTTACTTGATAAAACCTGAAATTTCTTACATTTGTTCCACTGACAGGGAGCAAACTTGATGGGGAGCCTGCAATGCACATTTGTGTTAGGGCAGAAGAATCTAAAATGGAGGACTATCTGTGCTCTGAAAGAGGTCTCTGAGATTCTTTGCCCACGTAAGGGGACAGTCTCTGGGAAGACTCAAGAAAAAAACTATAATTAGACTACATGTCATCCACCTTAGACAGCTGGAGGTCAGATGGGAGTTGGCTGAGGGGGAGCGAGTGCTCTGGCTTTCTCCTCTTCAAGAGTCTCAGATTTCCTGTTCCAAAGGAGTTGAGAGGTCATGGAGTTTCAGCCTCTTCATGTCTGCTTGTCTGTGTCGAGACACTCCATTGCAACCTGAGCTGTCTCAGACGATGCTGGTCAATAGGTGAATGTACAGTGGGAAACGTGCAGCCCTTTGACTTGGCTGCACATGACGAACTACACAGCAACAGCATGTGCTCGAACACACAAGTCCTGATGCATTATCTCAATGCAGCCTTTCTCTCCTCTCCTGACAAGTTCACCCTCTACTGCCTCATTTTCTTCCTCAGTGGGATTTTCTTGTCTTCCCACTCTTTTAGGCAGATCTTTTGTGAATGAACATGGAATGGTACACATGAAGTTGTATTGGGTGACTTTTCTAAGTATTATGTTAGCAGAATAAAACAGAGGAACAGGGAGAATGTCTGCCACTCACGTTCTGTTTAAATTGAGTGCCCTTGAAGACAGACAAGACTTGGTGTCAAATGGCTGTACTTTGCTGAGATGTGCACATGGTTTTAAAATCATACTGCATACTGCAGGAAGAGTATCTAAAGCTCTTGTCATTCATTTGGGGGTTACTTTACATTCTTTTCACCCTTGGCTCTTGAGTTGAAGACCAGGCTGGATGAGGCTTTGAGCAACCTGGTCTAGCAGCAGGTGTCCCTGTCCATGGTAGCGGAGTATCGGAACTAGATCATCCTTAAGGTCTCTTCCAACCCAAACTATTCTATGATTCTTCTGCAGTATTATTAGTGGTTAAGAAAATTGCATGAGTACTGTGCTAAATACGTTCATGTTGTAAATATGGATTTGTTTGGTTTTTTTTTTTAACTATCTTTGCATGCTAAAGATTGGACGCTATTTTCCAGTTAAATCTGAGACAGCATCGTGCTCGGGTGGCCAAGAAATCAAACAGCATCCTGGCCTGGATCAGAAATAGTACGGCCACCAGGAGTAGGGAAGTGATCGTGCCCCTGTAATCAGCACTGGTGAGGCTGTACACCAAGTAGTGTGTTTGGTTTTGGGCCTCTCACTATGAGAAGGACATATTGAGGTGCTGGAGTGTGTGCAGAGAAGGGCAACAAAGCTGGTGAAGGATCTGAAGAACAAATCTTACAAGAAACAGCTGAGGGAACTGCATTTTCTTAGTCTGGAGAGGATAAGGCTGAGAAGAAGACCTCATTGCTCTCTACAATTCCCTGAAAAGAGGTTGAAGTGAGGTGGGGTCAGTCTCCTCTCTCTAGTATCAGGTGATAAAATAAGAGGAAATGGCCAGAAATTGTGCTGAGGGAGGTTTAGGTTGGATATTAGGAAAAAAATAATTACAGAAAGAGTGATAATGTGTTGGGATAAGTTGCCCAGGTTGATGGTGAAGTCACCAGCCCTGGAGGTGTTCCAGAAATGTGTGGACATGGCATTTAGGGACATGGTTTAATGGCCATGGTGGTCTTAGGTTGATGGTTGGACTTGATGATTTTAGAGGTATTTTCCAACTAAAACAATTCTGTCATTCTGTGAGTAAATTCCTGAAGGACAGATTGGTATACTGGAAAGCTGGGTATGAGTGAAAAAATGGAAAAGTTCACCTCCAAGGATTTATTTTAAGAGGACTGTGTTTAGTCCAAGTTTCATTTTATGTAAAATTACAATTTGCAGTTTTGCAGCTGTGTGTATGGACTTTCCCTCTCCATTGACAGAAAATAATTTGATGTTGTTGGATTACTTTCTGTGGTGCTTTAACCCCAGTAGTGATCACTGTGAATTTGCTGTGATTGCAAGAATTTAGGCTTACATAATGGAAGATAAGAAATTTATGTTTTTTGGGGTTTTTTTCTAATCCTAGTTGTAACTATTCCTCCCCACGTGACTCTGCCACATTGTATAGGTGGGATTTTCATTGGGAATTGTCTTAAACACATTAATCTCCAAATGAAGTGTATTGATACAGTCCAGCCTTGCTGGGTTTGCTAGACTCCTTTTTCTTGGCAGATGTCACAAGGCAACAGAAAGCCATACACACACCATTCATAGAGAAACTGCTTCAGCACAGCACAGAAATGTGCTTGTGCTTTCCCAGGTTCCCAGCTCCTGCTGAGCTTCCCTGAGACAGCAAAGGTCTTTCTGTGAGTATGCTATGTACCTCTGGCACTGCCGTAAGAAACATGCACCCCACTGGAGCTCTGTTTTCAGTTTAGCTGTCACTATACTTGGAGTTGGGAATAGCTCCATGAAAAATGAGAAAACAATCTGTGCAGGTGGCCAGCTGCATGTCCTCAACTTTTAAATACTCATGAAAGCAAATTTTCAGGTGTAGATGACCACAGCTGCTCTGAGTATACACACATGCTGTCTCTTACCCCTGCACACACTTTTAGAACATTCCAGGTAAACTATTTTCAGTCGTTTAATTTCATTCTCATCAACATTTTTAGGCAAAGCTCTCGTGGTCAGTCATTGCAACAGATTGCCCAGAAAAGTGGTGGAGCCACCGACCTTGGAGGTGTTCAGGAAATATGTGGACGTGGCACTTTGGGACATGATTTAATGGCCATCATGATCTCAGGTTGATGGTTGGACTCGATCATCTTAGAGGTTTTTTCCAATCAAAACAATTCTATGATTCTATGATAGTTACTCTGTGTTTTATCTAGGCCAACTGACTTGATGACCTTTAAAGGTTCCTTCCAGCCCAATGCATTCTATTGTTTTATGAAAGTCTATATAAAACAAAAGCATTTTTCAAAGGAGATGTTTCGTCTTAGCCTAAAATACTATGTTTTGCTGTTAATAGGTAGAGAGTGGGCCTCCACCACCTGCAACTTTGTCATATGTCTCTATGCCTCTGTATACATATCTATGTGCACCTGCATGATGTCAGAAGAGAGAGAGATGCATAAATGACCAGGTAAAACAGGCTGAATTCACTTGCAGTGATGGTCACTGAGCCCTTTCCTTCTGCCTTTCCCCTTCCCTGCACTGAGGAGACCCCAGGTTCCTGTTCTTATGTCGAGGCTGTGCACAGCAGACCTTATCCTGTAACACCAGAATGGATGCAGCTGTTTCCAGGCTGAGATCACAGCATCACCATGGCTGGAAAAGACCTCTGAGATCATCAAGTTCCACTATTAATCTAACTCTACCAGGGCCACTATGCTCTAGCAGAGCAAATACACATCTCACATGAATGAATTGTGTGCCAATCCTGAATAATCCAAACACTGCATCAGACTGGAAGGAAATGCAGAGAGTATTCCTCACAGAATCATTGAATTGTTTTGACTGGAAAAGACCTCCATGCTCACTGAGTCTAACTATTGGCCTAACACCACCATGGTCATTAAACGATATCCTGAAGTGCCACATTCACATGTTTCTTGAACACCTGCAGGAATGGTAACGTCACAGCCTCCCTGGGCAGCCTGTTTCAATGTCTCATCATGCTTCCAATAAAGAATTTTCCCCTAAAATCCAACCTAAACCTCCTGCAGCAGAATTTCAAGCCATTTCCTCTCTTCTATCATCTGATTCTAGGGAGAAGAGACCAACCCCCTTTCATGGAGTTTTAACAAGCAATAAGGTCTCCTCTTAGCCTTTTTCTTCTCCAGACTTAAAAATGCTGGTTCCCTCAGCCACTTTTCATAAAACTTGGTTCTCCAGACCCTTCACCAGCTTTGTTGCCCTTCACTGGACACGCTGTAGCACCTCAGAGCAGATTTGTTTTCTGCAGCAAGGTACCACTGTACTTCTAGTGTACAGAGAGCAAGATGCAGCAGAGGACCCTATGGAAAAGTTCTGTTAGCTTTTTCCCGCCTACTTTTGGGAGATGGATTTGTGAAAGCAGGTCAGACAAAGCTTGGGGCTATGCGGCTTGCTGTATGAACTTTGATTTCCTTCCTCATCCCTGTTGCTAGTAAGTCTCCAATGAAAATATTCTGTAGAAGAATGACTACAATTATTTAAGTATTTTTTTGCCATAACTTTGTGATTTTTTTTCCTCTGTGCCCATAAGTGTGTCTTTCCTACACAGCGCATCATCCTCTGTCACTCTGCATTGGCACATCATCCTCTGTCATTTTCTTCCTGAAGAGTATATTCCTGACAACTGTGAATCACTTTGAGAGAGAATTTCTGTGCTGAAATGTCTCTGGTATTTTCATATCAAATGTCTGTACACCTCCTCAAGCAGGTGTACAGACAGAAAATTGTACTTAAATACTCTTGGAATGGTTCTCTAGATGCCAGCTTCACCCTTCTCACAGTCTCTTCCATAGCAGCAGCTGTGTGATGGTGAGTGGTGGAGAGTCTTAAGGCTTACTGGCTGACTATAGAGCCATGGACCAATGGTGCTGTAGCATCTAACAGGGCCTTGTGCTAAAAGTGTTTGTTTCAGGATGAGTTGAAGTGTGCTTTGAGTCCACTTAGGACCCCAACTTGCTTCCATCAGTCTCATTTGTCTGAGGGATAGCAAGGGGATAGAAAAATCTCAGCAGCATTTGTTGTTTGGAGAAACCCCCAAGCAGGAGCATAAATGCAGTCATCAATAGTACAGATTTGGTTGCTGGTGGGACTTACTCATTCCCCTGGTGCTGTTTGGATTTAGCCATCTGTCTCTGGCCTTGCTTATGCCTGTCAGCTGAGGGTGACAGTGCCAGTGGCAGGAGTTTGTGAATGTCCCCCTTGGAGCTTTGCCTGGCCAGCTGGCAGCATATGTCATCAGCCAAACCTCATCTTCCTCCTCATCCACAGCCTTAGGCAGGAAGTCAGTCAACATTTAATGGCTATGCCTTTCCCTGTGAGGAGAGTGGGTTTCAGCCCCTATGGGCCTCCTTGATACAAACAAAGGGTTTCAGTCTTTCTTTTCTGCACTAGGAAAAGCAATAAAGATTCTTTACTCCTTTCAAGTTGTTTGGTTTTTTTTGGTTTTTTTTTTTCTTTTCTTTTTTCCTTCTATGGTGGTCTCCACTAGTATGGGTGCGTCATTACCACTGGAGGTTACACTTCAGCAAGATGAAGTTGGTTTGTGTTGGTGCTGGAAATATATAACGAGGAAGAGAGAACAGAAAGAGGAGGATCCCACTAAGCGGGATTGACCCCAACCAAAAAGAGGTTAGAAGCAGATTTAGGTTTCTCTGCATTAAGACATGAAGCTTCTTCATGTGCTCCTTCAAAACTTCTTCAATTGATGCCATGCTTATATTTATCATCACTGGTATTACCCTTTTCCATTGCTGTTATTCTCTCATTGCTATTACAATAAACCTGCAGTTTGGGTGACAGGGATCTTCCGCGCTTAGGTCCTATGAGGAAGAAGTGATGACTCTGCCTTCAAAACAAGCCAATCCCTGTCTGTCAGCAGCACTCCAGCCCCTGTGCTGGAAAGAATCTTTGTGCATGTTGCATTTGTAGGCTACAGTCACACCCATACTCTTTAAAACCACCTCCCACTCCCCAGTATCTTTACTATTTATTCACACACAAGTGGAGAATAGGAGCCACAGCACCACAAAAGCTAAACTGATTCGTTAAGCAATAACTGTCATCAAAGTAGCTGTTCATCAAAGGTCACTAACAATCTTACTGACCTAGCTGCTTTCATACTGTGAATCCTTTCACTTGCTGAGGAACTTGGGGAATGTATTTGCAGTACTTAACAAACCCTCCCATAACAGCCTCTTTGAGTTCTTGCAATAGAAACCTTCTGGGTGAATCTGAATTATCATGTCACAAGCCAAGTTGATTCTGTGGCATTTTCCTGTAATTATTATTTGTTAAAGAGCCTCAGGACTGCTCAAAAGGTGCTTTATGTGAAATGGATGGTGTTAATTACATCCTCCAAAACTTAAACCTAACACCCATGAATCTGAACATAAATTACCAAACAAAAATCAGAAGGAAAGGAATGTGAGATCATATTTTACAGAATTGAGAGTGACCGTAACGAAAAGTATCTTTAGCAGCTAAGACTTCTGCTCCCTTGTAGTTTTTTACTTTTTCATCTGATGTATGGTATTGTTTACCAGCAGATATTTTAGAAAAGATTACCTGAACTAAGTGCAGAATTTCATCCAGTTGTGGTGGTTTAGATAAACTCCCAGTGACTTAGTGACTTGGCCTTTGCCTGCTCTTAATCTAGAAACCATCTGCCTTCAGATGTTCCCGCTGAGACTTTTACATTGTGTTTCTGTTACAGAGAACTTTTTTGGTGCTGTTGCCTCATTATTTGGATCTTTGGGCAAAGTAGACCTTTCTACCCTGTTTCTTCAGATCACCATTCCTGTGTGTTTGCCTCACAGGAAGCTCCATGTGTGTGTCTGTGCCAGTGCTAAATCCATGGCTCCAGAAAGTCTTTACAGGATAACAATCTCTTCTTGTTGGAGCACACACCACAGTATCATGATGTCCATGTGACCTGAAGTGTGTTCGGATCTCCTTACAGAGAGGCATGCCACACTGTACTCTGTCCAGGTTTTTTCTCCTCTTAAGAATCATGGCAGTTTTAAATGGTGCTGAGGAAAACTGCTCAGCTGTATGTGGTTTTCAAAGGAGAAACAGTGCAGGATCAGTGGAAAGGAGACTAAATTCAAGATGACTTTTAATCCTGCCTGTACTCTAGCTGAAGCCGAGCAACTTCTTTGCAACCGTAAAGGGATTTGAGCATGCGTTCATCCATTAATTTATTAAATACTTTTATAGCTGTGCTATTTGCAGCAAGCCAAATATTGCAGTCCTGAAGCCATACTTTCTGTTACTGTACAAAATAACGTGGATAAAAGATCATGCAGCAGATCTAAATGCACATCTATATGTGTAATCATTATGCACGTAGTCACACATCTCTTTTTTTCTCTTCCTTTTGGAGTGATACAGTCCACTGGCAGAGCTGTGTGCTCTTTAAACAGATAAAATCAAACCATATCTATTCTGTTGCACATGCTGGTATGCTTTTATTTTCCCATTTCCATTAGACAGTGATAATTCAAATTGATGTTTCGAAATGGAGAATTTCATTACATTAAAAAACTGACAATATAAGGCTGACATGCAGAAATGCTCTAGCAGAAGACAGCATTAGCTGATCAAAGTCATCAGCAATTGCTCTCTAATTATGATGACAATACAGAAATGAAACAAGCTTACCTTAGCTCAAGAAACTGTTTGCTGCTGTATCTCAGGCAGTGTCCTCTTGTTATTTACTTGAAAAGGGAAAATCCACTTAGATAAAGAAAAATAAATACTAGAAGAATGAGGGATCTGAGGAGTCCTGGTCTGAGCTGCCGATCCACTTGTTATTAGTGAATTGCAATAACCTCGCTGCAGTAGTAGCTCAGAATGACATTCCTCTCCTCGAGTGTTGTGTGGGCTGAGAATCTGCAAGAATAGACCTGAGACGGTGCTGCAAGAGAGAGACAGCGGGGGAACCTTGGCATGGAGTTGGACCGAACTCTAAATATAGCCCAACCCACTTTCAGTGCAGTTCTCTTCATACTCTGAAGGCAGATGACCTTGTCAGAAAACTGACCTACCAGCATGTCACTCCCTACAAAGAGAGGATCTAAGTGAACAGGACTACAGCGTAAAGGGACAGAAAAGCAATCAACCATCTGCTTGCAGAAAATGAACGTAGGTATGAGCTCTATTTTTATGGCGGTTGCAGCTGATCGATTCTTAATGTGCTTTATTTGATCACTTAGACAAATGAGCCACATGGCTGTTCACAAAGGACCTGTGCAGATGAGAGATTGCATTGTAATTGCTAGCCTTAAATAGAGTGCACTGACAGAGATGAAAAGCCTGTCGCTCTCCCTCTCCTCAAAAACCTTGATGCAGCAGAGTGTGTAGTATTTCCCTGAAAGCTTCTGTCTGTAGGAAATTATCCTTCCTTTCATATGCTGTCGTAGTAAGACTTTTTGGAAAAGTGAATTAAATCCACCAGCATATATTCTGGTACCATATAAATTGGAAGTGCTAGGCTAGTTTGAAAAGGAAGTAGAACCTGCAGTATCAGAGACCGAACTGCAGAGACATGCCATATGCAGAGGAGGAAGCAAGAGGCAGAGGGACATAACCCTTGGGCCTTAGATAGGGAACAGCTTTTCAACAGATGTTTCATAATCCAGGGAATTTGCCACTCTATGTGGCAACATGTCAGGGTATTTTGTTCTCAACCTGAGGGAGAGTTAAATTTGATACGAGTCAAACTGATACTCTGTCAAACAGGGACCTGATACTGCTATGTCATATGAAGACTTCTGAACAAAAAAAAGCTGAAGGAATCTGAGCAATTCAAAATGTCTTCTCTCACATACTGTGTTGAGACATGTAGGAGAGTTGGGATAAAAGCTTGTTTGCACTACTGTTCTTCAGTGGGGCTGTTCAGCCTGGAGAAGAGAAAACTCTGGGGAGACTTCCAGTACCTGAAGGTGAGCCTGCAAGAAAGCTGGAGAGGGACTGTTTGCAAGGGCTTGTAGTGATAGGACAAGGGGGATCACAGATTTACAGAATGTTAAGGGTTGGAAGAGACCTCATAAGATCGTCTAGTCCATGCCCCCTTCCAGAGCAGGATCACCTAGAGTAGGTCACACAGGAATGCATCCAGGTGGGTTTTGAATGTCTCCAGAGAGGGAGACTCCACTACCTCTCTGGGCAGCCTGTTCCAGTGTTCCATTACCCTCACAGTGAAAAACTTTTTCCTCATGTTTACATAGAACTTCCTATGCCTCAACTTCTATCCATTGTCCTGTCATTACCCATGGATTTAAGATGGGAGAGGGGAGATTTATACTGGATATTAGATAGAAATTCTTTACAGTGAAGGTGGTGAGACAATGGAACAGGTTGCCCAGGCTGTGGATACCCCCTCCCTGGCAGTGTTCAAGGCCAGGTTGGACAGGGCCTTAAGCTACCTGGTCTAGTCAAACGTGTCCCTGCCCATGGCAGATGATCTTTAAAGTTCTTCCCAACCCAAACCATTCTGTGATCCTATGATATTTGTTGCTGATGACATATCTAAGTGTATGCCACATGACATTCACCAGGACTGTGATGACCTTATGTGTGAGCCCAAAAGATGTGAATGATAACAGTGGTCAGTAAAGTAGCAGTGGGTATCTAGGAACAATAATTTGGGTTGTTAAGATTTTATGAAGTATGCTATTTATTATTTTTTTAATTGAAGCCCACTCTTATTGATAAATTCCACTATGTCATTTTATCAGGATCTATTATCTTGAAGTCCCCCATGTCAGGCAGACTCTGTGTGCTACTTTCACAGCAAGAACTAGAGCTGTGAGCCACAGCTGCTGCCCAAGACAGTGAGAGAACAGCAGAAGGCAGGAACCTCCTGCAGTATTGAGGGAAACTTTGAATCTGTGACTGTGCTATGTTCCTTGGCAAAGTTTGCTCATAGTCAGTCTTAGGTTAGAGCCCACCCCTTAAGTAGTTTTATGGATTTAATAAATTCCCCTTTCCTCTCAATTTATCTTTTTCTTTCCCATTAACTACAGTAAATGTTTGTTAGGAGTGAATATTGTAACAAATGAATGATGATGATGATGATGCTTTAGAGACAGGACCTGGAAAAGGGAAGAGTCTGCCTTCAGACTGACAAATTTTGACTGGTGTATCAGCACTTTGCAAGTAGTGAAATTCTAAATGTACATGATACCAAGATTATTAAATGATATCATCATGTTGTCTTTGCTCCAGGGTGGTATCTTGATGCAACCCAGACCAACCCAACCAATTCCAACTCCACAGTGCCACTGCTACTTCTGCCCATCTTGCTAGATACTGAAATCATCAAAGATCATAGAATGCACTGGGTTGGAAGGGACCTTCACAGGTCATTTTTAACTAGATCAGGTTGCTCAGGACCCCATCAGGTTTGACCTTGAATGTCTCCAGGTACAGGGCTTCTACCACATCTCTGGACAACTTATTCCAGTATTTCACTACCCTCATTGTAGAAAACTTCCTCTTAATGTCCAACCAAAATCTACCCTGTTCTAGTTTTAAACCATTGCCTCTTGTCCTATCACTACATGCCCCTGTGAACAGACCCTCCACAACTTTCTTGTAGGTCCCCTTCAGATATTGAAATACTGCTATTAGGCCTCCCCAGAGCCTCCTATTCTGCAGGCTGAAGCCTGTTTTCATGGGAGAGGTGCTCCAGCCATCTCACAATCTTGATGGTTCTCCATGGCCCTTCAAGATCTCCTCATCCAGAGCATGAAAGACATAAGGATAGAGAATACATACATCACAAGCTGGTACTCTTCACCCTCAGCAGCAAACAGCTGAACAGTTTCCATTCACAATAGTTCCTTAGTTTGTAGGAAAAGAAGGAATCACAAGTGGTCAGTGGGTTCTTAAGAGCAAGAATCATGATACTTTGCCAGGAGCTGTGACATGCGCTGCCTCTTTATGAAGATTTTGCAGAAGGGATGATTTCTTGCTTATACAAATAAAGTACTGGGGGGCTTTGGGAAGGGAATGTTAATTTTTTGAGGAGACTTTTACTGAGTGGTGCTCTTCCTGTGTGAAGAGTTATATAAGTTGCTTGAGCAACCCAAGTAATGTGAACTTCCTGAAAGGAGGGAAAGAGGCTTTAAGAGCAATTGTATGAGTTTTACAAAATGGCTAGGACAGTGTTCTGTGTGACAGCTCTATATACTCAAGCTTTCTTCAGGCTGGCGTCTGCATGTATTTCCAGACCACAATGTGGGAAATAGAGTAGGGAGCTATGCTTTAGTTTGTGCCTAGCTTTCTCTGGGCTTATAACTTGCATTTTATGATGCTGGATGGTTTTACTACTCCTTCATGAACAGTTTTTCTCATTGACTACCCAGCCTTCCTTGGCAGCATTTTCTCTGAAATGATCTGAGTTTCCAGAGCCCAGGCTATTTCCTCACTCAGATGCCTCTACTGGGTTTGATAGCTGTTTCAATCCCCATACACTTGTGCATTCTTATTTTCATTAAACCCCAATTCCTTTTCAGTTGTTCAGAGATCCCAGGGTGCATTTTATAAGGTGAAATATGTAAACTATAGTGTCATGGTCAGCCACATTTTGGCTTTTCACATTTCCCTACTTTTCAGAGTGCAGTAGGTGTCCTTCTATTATCATAAACTGAGGAGCAGCATTGCTGCCATCTTTTTTGGTGGTTTATAACACAACTGTAGGGTGTGTAATGCCCAGCATCTGTCAAGAGGTAAGGTCTTTGTACAAGTGTTTTGTTTTGTAGTGTTCATCCAGTAGATTTGTATCGTCGAAATCAATGCAACTTACAAACAAACGTAAGTCTCCCAGTTCCCCATCTCTTTGGCAATACACTTTAAAAGTGAGTTAAAAAAATTAAGGACATTATCAAAAGTTTCAGCATAAAGGATAGTTTCCCAGAGGACAGAAGAAAGAGTAATGAGGATATTACAGTGACTTGTGGATGTCTCCTGAGCCTTCACTCATGTTGTCATTGGTACTAGAGCAAACAAGGGAACTGACTTACACTCTGCTGATGTATCTTCAGGCTCTGGTTGCTCTTGTTTGGCAGGCCTGTCATGAAGAAATTAAGTTAGATGTCAGGTAATAAAACGGCTTGTCATATTCCTAACACATCAAATCTTTGTGTTTGCCCTTTGCATAGTGTGAGTTTGAGAACTGTAGTGACTCTATGAATATCAAGTTCTAACTTTTTACCTTGGTGATGCCATTATGCCTTGTTTGAGGCAACAAGAGCATGTCAAATTCACCTCTTGTCTGGCAGAAAAGAAAGTGTTTTTTTCATTAGAAGGATAATGGTCTGCTACTTCTACTTCTGATCATAGAATCACGGAATGCATTGGGTTGTAAGGGACCCAAAGTCATCATGTCCAACACCCCTACATTATGCAGGGACATCTCTTAACTGGATCAGATTGGTCAGGGTGCCATCAAATTTGACCTTGAATGTTTTCAGAGATGGGGCCTCCACCACCTCTCTGGGCAACATCCTCCTGTATTTCACTGCCCTCGTTGTGAAGAACTTCCTACTAATGTGTAGCCTAAATCTACCCTGTTGTAGTGTAAAACCGCTGTCCCTCATCCTGTCGCTACGTGCTCCTGTAAACAGTCCCTTCCCAGCTTTCTTGTAGGCCCCCTTCAGGTCTTAGAAGGTTGCTATTAAGATTTCCCTGGAGTCTTTTCTTCTCCAGGCTGAACAACCCCAACTCTATCAGCCTGCCTTGTAGGAGAGGTGCTTCAGCCCTCTGATCATCTTTGTGGCCCTCTTCTGAGCCTGCTCCAGCAGATCTGTGTCTTTCATATGTTAAGGACTCCAGAGCTAGACACAGGACTCCAGGTGAGGTCTTAGCAGAGCACTTTCTCACCAATAGTTTTCCATGATTTTTGTGTTTTGGTTTGCCCCTAGTCAACAAGCTAAAATCTGTCCAAAATTAGTTTAGAAGTATCCATTTTAGATATTAAAGTCTTAAAAATAAGAGGTAGTTGTTAGAAATGTTCTGTGGGAGATCCTTTGCATGATGGATATTTATGTGTGTGCTAAAAATCATATGACAGCACAGTGAAAATTAATTTTATGTTATTCCATTAAGACCTGTTCTTTTTTTTTCCTGAATCAGTGATGAATTGCCATTTAGTATAAGAAAAAGGAAACTAAACTGAATATCCAGTCGCCAGATTTACCAGGCAAACAAGTTCTTTGTTGTCTAATCAAATGTTCTTTGAAATGCCACGAGGAGGGGTTTGTAGTACAATCTATTAGCAGTACTCAGGAACTCTTGAAGGGAATTCCTACAGATTGCAAGAAAGTCTGGCTTGGCACAGTTTAAGGATGGATGAACTGGGAAGGAGCTTTTGTCATCTGAATGTTACCTAATGGAACAAAATGGAAGGACTTCTGATTCTTTGACAGGGCTATGTCTGTTTGTGCATCTCACAAGTACACTTTAAAATACTTTTTTTTTTTAAAGTACCTTGGTGGGTAGAGTCTGGAGTTTAAGGCATCCTCACAGATATGAAAACTTACTTTTGTGCTGGAGCTGGCCTGTCTGGTAAAAGAGGTGAAAGCCTCCAGAGGAGGAGACTCCTCAAGCTCTCTGGGCAGCCTTTTCTAGTGCTCCAGCACTCTCACAAGAAAGAAGTTTCTGCTGAAATTCTGGTGAAACCTCCTGTGTTCTAGTTTGTGCCTGTTGCCTTTTGTCCCCAGAACTGCCCCCTTTGGGGAACACCACTAGCCACAGGCCTCCAACTAGGCCCTGTACCACTGATCACATCCATCTATGCTCTTTCATCCAGTTCTCAATTCACCTCACTGTCCACTCATCTAACCCACACTTCCTGATCTTACCTATGACCATGTTATGGGAGATGGTGCCAAAAGCCTTGCTAGAGCTGAGGTAGACAACAACCACTGCTCTTCCCTCATCAACCCATCACACCACCATACCAAGCTATCAGGTTGATCAAGTATGATGGATTCATGAATTCATAAATTCATGACTACTTGTTATAATCTTCTTAGGTCATAGAGATAGGAAGGGGAAATAGTAACTGTTATAATTACAAAATTAATATTTATATTAATTTTTATGTTAATTTTAGTGCCCAGGGAAAAATTAATAAAATTATTTTTAAATATTTATTAATATTAAAACTTGCCAGAAAACTTATTTATAAAGTCTGATCTCAGTTGTGGGTATTTACACAGAGGGAAACAGGCAATTTAGAACAATTACCAAAAAAACTAGCAAATACAATTTAAACTGGAAAGAGAATCTTGTGGTCAGTATTCCACTTGCCCTCTAGGGGGACTCGAGAGGCTCCTTTCTGCCAAAGCAGAAGGCATAATCAGTTTACAGAGCCAAATCAGACCTTTAATTACAAAGAGGCTTTTAGAATAATTACTCAATAACTAGTATCTCTGGATTTCTGGGGTTGCATTTTAGTCTCAGGCAATAGCAGTTGGAGGGGTTCTGTTGGTGATATAGTAGCTGTTGGAGGCTTTTGATTTTTCCCTAGGGCTCTAGCAGGATGCTAGGGGTTAACAGAGTCTCTGAACTGGCCTTGGTTCCTTCCTGGGCAAGGCATTGTGCAGGCAGACACGTTATCTTGCTGGTGGCTAATTTTTGCCTACAGTGTGGAGACACTTAATGCCTTTCCCTGGTAAACTGAGGCATGACAAAGTTTCCAGGTGGACAAGCTTGAAGCGTCAAAGCAAAACTGGTCTGGAGCATGGCAAGCAGAGCACAATGAGGCAGAGTGGAGCCTCATGAGGCAAAAGCACAATAGCAGAGAGTTTGAGGCAAAGCACGTTGTCAGAGCAGA
Source organism: Psilopogon haemacephalus (assembly GCA_013396835.1). Lineage (NCBI taxonomy): Eukaryota > Metazoa > Chordata > Aves > Piciformes > Megalaimidae > Psilopogon > Psilopogon haemacephalus. The sequence goes on along the minus strand of VWZI01011090.1, from coordinate 120,895 downwards.
AAGCACCTTGTTTTACAGACTCGCCCATATTTATTAGTTGCCCAAATGTGATGGCTCATTTGACCAGAGAGATTCACCAATCAGAATGGCACTTTGCCAAAACTGACCATATTAGGTGAAGCCAGGAACTTGCTTTACCACCTTTACTTGGGAAAACAAAGGCCATGCATAAACAACTGTATGTATCCTGTTTACAACTGCAAAGTAGAACAAGTCTGGACAAGTCTTGGACCCTCAGACTGGGTGTCTCCAAACCTTTTGTCTTCTTTCCCTGCACTGTTCCCGCTGCCTTTCAGCAGAGAAGGAAGGGGATCATAGATCATAGAATCATGCCTGGACAAGCCTGGGCATGTATTAGGCCTATATTGGCCTTCCACGACCAAACCTGGGCAGCCATGACTGGTTTGGGATGATGAAGCACCAGCACCAAATGTAATTGCTACTAATATTAGCTCAGCTCAGACAGGGGGGCAGATAAATTCATTACTTTTTAAGTGGCGCTCTGCTTAGCCATGCTGTTATTCTTCATTGCATCAGAGTTTTACACTGAGCTGTAATCTTGTGTTGTTTGATGCAATTAAATATTGATTTTTCATTTCCTGTTGCAGTATATATGTTCTCTTACCAAGACTAAATCTTGATTTATTCTGCTGTTTAAAATGATTTAGCTAATACTTAAGGAGGTATGGGGATGGTTTTAGTTTTGCTTTCTGTAATCTGTCATCTGGATTTCTCTGTCATGCCACTGCAGATGATGCATGCCTGTGAGGAGGAGAATTATTTCTCTTTCTGGGGGTGCCAGAGGACCCATTCTAATTTAATCAGGGAAATTTTGAGACATTAGAGGGTACTGACACTGTTGTAGCTTTTTTTTGATGCAGTGGTTATGTTGTGGTCTTCCCCAAGAACAGATTACCTTTGTAACTAACATTTTATCTCATTCACTAGCAATTTCTAAAGTATTGCCATAGCAAATTGCAGTGGAAGTGGTTCTGATTAATTAATGTGAAATGAATTTTCCAAAATTAATATTGCTGATTAATTTTGATACTCAAACTTTTCTATCCCCAGCCACTAAATTTTAATAATAAACTGGTTATTTTGTAACAGTCATGGAATGCATTACATAACTAGATCTAGTATTAACTATCTAGATATAAACAATTGAATCCAATTGAAATTAAGACTGCAAGAGAAGGTTTTACTCAGCTTGCGGTTAGTTATCCACTTGGCGAATAGATGGACTCAGGGCCTCTCTGTATAGGGCAGAAGCTAGGTAAATGCAAAAAGCTTAAGGTATTTGCTCACAAATTATTTCTCGACTTGCGAGGCTAGTAACAAATTGACAGTACTGAAAACGCTTGCAAGGAGTTCTGTCTGTTGCCTTTATGGCCAGTCTGGCTGCTACTGAGCCTTCTGATTCACCCCAGGCTCCACAGACTGCTGGGGGAAGGAAGGGGGCAGATGGTTTCTGACCTGGTCCTGGCTTTCAACCATCTGCATGCCTCTGGGGCTTACTCATCTTAGGAGATGCAGGGCTTCTCTGGCAGGTGCAGGCAGATGTCTTGTGATGTGTCTCAGCAAGTGTGTGTCACGCTGGCTGTTGCATGCAACTATCGCGTGAAAGCAATGAAAGTTGCTCCTGGTAAACTCGAAGCAGTTCCAGTCTGGATTATAGCTTATATTGCTTTCTATAATAAGGCATTAACATTGCCAGCAGGCATCACAGGCACAGATACAGCAGAACACAGAACATCAGTTAAGCATGGACCAACAGCAACCTGCCTATCTGTTTTTATGTCAATGCCTGAGATCGGTTGGGCCTTTGGACATAAATTATCCAATCAACATGGCAGTAAGCCAAGCATTACCATATTTGGCTGAAGCCACAGGCTCGCTATTCCCATATAGGGAAGGCACGTAGGCCCAGCACTAATTTAGCACACATCAGTCGTGTGCAACTTGTTTACCACGGGATGCAAACAGAAGAAAAACAAGTTGGGTAAGCCAGAGTGCTCGGACTCCATGGATCGAGGTCTTTTGTCCATTTTCCCATGGTTGCTTCTTTCCAAAACGAAGGAAGGAGAGCAGAAAAACATGTCTGGGCAAGCCAGCACATGTATAGGCCTATTTTGACCCTTCAGGTCCACCACAATACAAATAACCAGCAACTGCTCTGAAGAACCATGTTAATAATAATATTTGTATCCATAGCCGTTCCACGTGGTTGATCTGGAGGTCCCCAAAACAGCTTCATAGCTATTGCTTGGTCAGTTGGCCTTATCCATGAGCTCCACAATATCAGAGCTATTATTAGGCTTCTCAACAGAAAAATTCAAAGCTGTCCATTGCCTGGAGAGAGGCAATTTAGAGAGGATTGTCTTGGTAGATGTGAAAGAGATGCTTCTTTCAGGATTAGCAGTGCAGGTGACACACTGCTGAGTAATTTGGGATCTGTCCAGGAGGTGATTTGAGATGCCTGTTGCCACTGTGCACCACTGGCTTCTGTACATGCTTCTCCCACTGCTACACAAAACCTTTCTTTTCTGTGAAGTAGTGTAAAGCTTATAATGTTTTAAAATAATTTAAATGTTATTTTTTAAACTGTATTTTATTTTTCATCTAGATCAGTGCCTCAGCCAGGCCTGGTTTATTTAAATGACCTTATTTGTTTCTTTGGGTACTGGTGGGCAGCATGGCAAGACCTGCTTGAATGTCATGTTTCCTGCTGCCTTGAGGAGTGATGCCTGAGTGGTATGTTAAAATATTATCATCACTGCTTTCACCCAGTGATCAGCATCACTGTAGTGGCAAGAAAAGGCTTCTCAACTGAATAAGGACAAACAGGGACCTGAGACCTAATTCTGCTGACAGCTGTTATATTTCATAGAGAATTAGTTGACCTTGCAGTGTCTGTACCTTATTGGACTTGCAAGGAGATGCAATGACATTAAAGTAGTGCATTGCCATTAAGATTACTTATCTGATTTACTGAAGTTTTAGGCTAGTTTTTAATTACAAAATTCTGAGTTTAATAAAGAAGTCTCAGACTTGAATTTTATTCTTTTCCCTGACCTATTCTCTCCCCTCTCCTCCATTCCTCGCAAAGAAAAGGAAGCTAAAATAGCAATTAAGAATAAACTTGACATGTGCCCAACACACTTGGCATCAAATGTTTGTCAGTCTGCTGAATTTAAAGCTGGGAGCACTGAGAAATATTTCTCCCCCAGATTAATGAATGCAGATCAGTACTGTTTAATCAACCAATAAATAGAAAGAGCCTGAAATTAATCCATCACAGAACACCCACACTGAATGAACTATGACCACCTACAGAGTAGTGACAAGCACATACTTTCCTCTAACATGTCAGAAAATAGCATAACAAATATAAAACCTATTTCTACAAAACCTATTTCCACAATGTACAGGGCTTTGTTTAAAGTTTCATTTCAAATATGAGGCAATTTTAGACCAGTCACAGGAGGATGAAAGGCAGGGGTGGGGAAGGCAATAATAAATTTTCTGTAAACTTTGTTTTTCATATAAGTAATTCTAATTTAGTAGTGATATATAACCCCGATGGGAGCACAAGAGGGAAAGTAGAGATTTCTGTTCAGACCCAGAGTCTCTCCTGACCTTGAGTGTGTCTCTGACTGTGGTTATGCCAGATATATCAAATAGAAGTTAAGGGAGTCTGCCTTGCAGACTCGTAAGACAGATTCTGTCCAAATTCCAGCATGAAGATAAGTTTAATGGTAAGAAATGAAGTTGTGTCACTGAGACTCTTCTGGATACGAAATAGATGTTTGATTTCACTTAGATAATAGAGGAGAGAACAAACAGACAGACAAACAAACCCTCAAAAAAAAAAAAACCCCACACTATTGGGTATTTATGTAAATGAGTATTTTTCCATTCTGAGCTTGCTTTCTTTTTAATTACATATTTGTTATTCCTATACTATGGAGAGTTGTGCTATGCCTACTTTCTCTCCAAAAAATGCCATTTTCGTAATTGTCTCCTCCTGTGAGGAGTTTCCCATAGCAGCTATCGTTTCTGTGAGCTTCCTTTATCTTTATTTTAGCCACAACCTGACTCAAACCACAATTGGCATTTCCCAAAGAATTTTAAGCTTGTTTTCATTTCATAGAAGAAAAGTGGAATGTGGAGGTCAGAAGTCTCAGTAATGATGAATTGGCCTAGCAAACACAAATTTGTACATACTCTTTATTTTGTACAAACAAGATTACATTCCCCTTGAAAACATATGCCATTACTTCCTCTATCATGAAGGTCTTGTCTGCGTTTAAAAATACTGTGCTTTTTAAAGCATAAGTAGCCAAGCAAATGAGCATTCTTCATCAGTGTATTAGTTAATAAATGTGATTAAAGGGAACTTGTTAAATTACCTAAATACCCACGTGCTTATTTATGTGCTTCCCCAGAGGTGTTCAAGAAACACATGGACATGACACTTTGGGACACGGTTTAATGGCCATGATAGTCTGATGGTTGGACTTGATGATCTTAGAGTGCTTTTTCCAATCAAACCAGTTCTGTGATTCTGTGTGATTTTATGCAGATGTGCATGTATTAATATAGGGGTGTGTGTATATATATATATACACACACATATATATATATATTTTACATATTGTTGCACTCAGATGTGTATCTATTAGTATTAAATTCCAAAGGTTAGAAACTGTGGCACTGATTGATTTTAAATAGCGTTCAATATCATACGTGGTAAAGTCTTATTCTCATGTTTGTTAGGGACAGATTACTTTCTCCATTTCAGCGTGGTTCAAAATAAAATCAAGTATAAATAGGTAATGAGTGGGAAGCCTGCTGCGATGATGCCATGCTGCTGATGTAATACCATAGGGAAAAACCTGAAGAGCTGTGGAACTCACATTTATCTTTCTGTCTTGAGAGCATTACGTGATTGTTCAGGCGTCTTTGATGACCTTGTGGTTGCGTAAGGTCCATACGTATCAGGAAAGCAGATGTGAAGGATTGCTATGCTGAACATCACCCCTTCCGCAGTCTATTCTGCCAGCGCCTGCCTGCCTGCTTATTTGCACCGCAACAGAGATGAAAGTCAGAATTGGATTAATCAGTTAGGTTCTGCATTTGTGCCAGCTTAATAATAAGGAAGGATTTGTGCTCTCTCCTCTTCTGGCCAAGAGGAGTCTCCTAGACAGCTTATGATAGAACGGTTTGAGTTGGAAGGTGCCTTAAAGATCATCTAGTTCCAGTCCCCCCTCCACCAGACCAAGTTGCTTAAGGCCCTGTCCAACCTGGCCTTGAAAACCTCCAGGGAGGGGCCATCCACAACTTCCCTGGGCAAACAGTTCCAGTGTTTAAACACCCTCACTGTAAAGAATTTCTTCCTCATATCCAGTCTAAATCTTCCCTCTTTTACTTTAAAGCCATTCCCCCTCATTTTGTCACTATAAGACCTTGTAAAAAGTCCCTCTTGAGGTTTCTTGTAGGCCTCCTGCAGGTACTGGAAGGCTGCTACAAGGTCTCCCCAGAGTCTTCTCTTGTCCAATCTCAACAGACCCAACTGTCCCAACCTGGACCCCCTCCAACAGTTCAGTGTCTTTCTTGTGTTAGGGATCTCAGAACTGAACACATTATTCCAGGTGGGGTCTCACCTGAGCAGGGTATGCAGTACTCCGATACAGACATGTTTGAGGTCTGTGAGCTGGGTGCTGCTGTGTTTATTTGCATCAAGTTATGATTTATTTTGTGAATAACCCCACTGACATCAAAGTAACTCTTTGCAGAGGAAGGTATGCTCTTTAACGTGAGCATGGTTGGCAGAGTCTGGCCTGTGGTGCTTTGATGCCTATAACAAAATGCTCCTGTCATCATGGGAGCTGACATGGTGTCATGAACAATCACAGCTTGAAACTACCTGCTGTCTCAGCTGGGACATGAGAGTCTGTTTCTGGATCAGATAAACAGTTTTCCTGTTGTATGAAAAAAAAAAAAAATTGTCAAATACTGCAGAAAGGTGCTCAGATATGAACTGTTTTCACAGATGGTTGTTGATTCTCGGGCTGGAAGTTGGTTCAGTCTTCTCTCACTTCTTGCAGAAAGTGGAGGATGTTGCATCACAAAGTTCAGTGCAAACCCCAGATGGGCAGTGAGCAGGTGGTACATTGTTTGTCAGGCTATTTCAGATCATGGAAACCATTTGTCAGGTTTTAGATTTCTATTGCTAGCAGTGTGTCTTTTAGCTATGAGAAAGAGAAGAGGTTATTTAAAACTTGCATGACTCTTGTTTGTCTTTCAGAGCACGCCAAGTGGAATTTAAGAAGGAATGCTTAAAGATCATAGGCAGCTTCCCCCAATCTATTTTATACAACTGTCATTGATTTCCAACATGAAATAAATATGCTGAGAAAGAGCTGCCTCAGCAACTCTGCTTAACGAGACATGCACAGATACACTCTGGAATCAGTGTTTGGGGCCCAAGCATGATGAGCAAGAGGAACAGGGGCAATTATTTCTGATCTCTCCATGCTTAGTTTATATAATTGATCCACAGCCTGTTTGGATGTAGTACATGGCATGGGAGCATGGAGCTGGTCAAACACAGAGGCTGTCCTGCCAAAATGGAGCACAAGTAATTTGCCAGAAGAGGGATATGGGGGGAAACAAGTCCGTGATAATGCACAGAGGTAACACTGAATTACAAAGACACCTTCTAAATTTTGAGGAGTATGGTGGATGATGTCATTCTTCCACTTCTTCTAATGAAATATCTTGTCTGAAATTCCAAAATGTCTGAAGGATGTAAGTGGTCATAGCTTTCCACCTTCAACCGATCTCTGATGAGCACTCTTCAGACAGTAGGTACCCTGCCTGTCCCCACACTGCAAGGGGGTGCAGGTGGGACAAAGATGCCCATCTCACAGCTAGAAGAGAAGGACATCTCTTCCCACTGTGCTCTCAGGGAAGGGTGAGAAGAGAAGAAGAGTCAGTCCGACTCAATTTGTCCCTCAGAAAGATGGAAAATAGTTCATGAGGGCAACTCCTGGAGATCAGTGACATACATTTCCTAGTGTACATGTAAGCCTGAGATTTGGACTTGTCTCCTCCCTTCCTCATACCTTTTTGAAAAGAGATCCCAGAATGGCCGGCCACCTACTGTCCTCTGAGGCTGACTCAGCACCAGCTTAATGATCCAGCTAGCCTGTGGTAAAGGGCTGTCAGGAGAGGCATCCCTGCTCTTCCTCTGGCGCCAGCCACTCACCCTACATGGGATGCAGCACTCATGTGGCCACAGTCCATTCAGCTGTTGATTTCATGGCTGTGCCTGTGAAGAGAAGGAAGCAAACAAGCTAGCTGAGCCTGTCTTGTTCATGGCTTATCTCAGTTCAAGGGAGATTTTTAAAAGATTGCATATTCCTACCTGTGATGCTGCAGCTCACACCCAATTTGTGGAATGCCATAAGGACACAGAACTATCTTGCCTGACCTAGAACTTTGAATACGTTTCATATCCCAGTGTTCTAAAATGATTTTTTTTTTTTTTACAGCTGTACTTCAGTGGAAGTTTTAAACGCAATTTTTGAATGCAAAGATAGGAGGTGGATTTCAAAATTAGTGACAAAAACTCTGCTTTTTTTATCATTAGATCCTTCAGATGGTGAAGCCACTGAGAAAGCAAGTGATAACAGGGCGGCAACACAAGAAGATTCAGATTCCAAACCTGCTGTGACAAAGAAAAGGAAGAAGGTTAGTACATTTAGCAATTGTGTGGAACACAGTGATCGTAATGCACAGGGAAACATCATCTCCTTTGATTCAGTAAAGGGGTAGTTCCCTTCACTCTTTGTCTGACCTGTTTGTGTCATAAGATTAATTAAATTATTTTGCCCTATTTGAGAGTGATCAGATTCCAGAATATTTCAATAATATATTCTCTCTTGCTTTGTGTGAGTTGAGTTTGACAGGCCTACTACGAACTGACTGCCTGGATGGTACTACCAACTATCCTCCCTTACAATCTTTTTCTTTTTCTTGTTCATACAAAGTCTTGAAAGCTGTATTTAAATGTTGTGCAGTGTCTCTACCTAAACATTTCCCCAGCACAATGTCTAAGTGAAGAAGAATTTACTTCCACCTGGACTGATGTTTTCATTGCCTTTCACTTCTAAAAGCTTTCTTTACAGTCAGTAGGAACTGTGCTGTTCAGCATTATGTAGAGCATGGCAAAGAAAAGGCAGCAAGGTCTTTCACAGACAGCATCTCCCCAGCTTGAGCTAAAAAAGTCATCAAGAAGTCAGCTAATTTTAAGAAGCCTCATGTCTGAAGGTAGATTTCTTCTGCCTTCCTAATACCGTACAGGAGAATTGACTGAATGGATGTCAAAGAGCTTTGAAATCTATCTCTCCTTGGCATTATGGATATTAGTTTTGACCCCAAGGCCAACAGTAAATTCACTGTGTGATCACTAGGCTGTTGCCCAAGAGAAAAGCATTTGCAGGGATGTTTTTGTTTAGGTTTTTGTTGTTGCTGGTTTTGGTTGTTGTTTTTTGTTTTTTTTTTTAAACAGAGAAGTGTAAACAAGCAGTAGCATTTACTACACTTTTGGGTGTCTTTCCAAGGAGACCAAAGGCAACATGAGACAAATAGCTGAACTGGTTCCACATTTTGTTCTGGGGAGAGAGAAGCGAGCAATACAAGAGAAAGCTATATTGCTTTGTACATGGTCTACTATGGGGTCAGATGCTAGAGGACTTTTAATGGTTATCTAATCCCAACTCCTAGTCAAATCCTTGTGTCCCATGTGTCTTTCTAGAGTACAACTGTGCATAAGAACAGATAGCTGCAGTAGGACTGTTTACAAAGGTCTGCAGTGATAGGATGAGGGGCAGAACAGAGTGGGACAAATAGTTTACTTTTTGGCTTTTTATCCCTCTCATAAAACCAATGAATAATATAGACTTTATCATTATTTTCTTTTTACAACCAGTGATCTAATTTCTCTTATTAAAATATTCCAACTAACCTCAAAGTAGCACAAGGAGATTTAGATTAGATGTTAGAAACAAGTTCTGCATCATTAGGATTGTGGAACGCTACAACAAGTTGCCAAGGGAGGTAGTTGAGGCCCCATCCCTGGAGATATTGAAGGTCAGTCTCTACAAGGCTCTGAGCAACCCCATCTAATGGAGGATGTCCCTGCTAACTGCGAGGGGTTTGGACTAGATAACCTTTGGATGTTCCTTCCAACCCAAACTGTTCTATGATTCTATGACTCCAACTCAGTCAGGGTGTGATGTGGATTAGGAGCTACTTTTAATCACCATTATCTTTATCTACATGTTTAAAGCTAAGTTAATCCTGTTTGGAGGAGGTGATTTGCTCTTTCTATGAGAACAGTAACAGACACAGTTATCCTGCCAAGGTGGACTGGGACTGCTCAGCTGCAACAGAACACCTGCTGTGGCTCTTCCTGTCATAGAAGGAGTATCAGCCTGCATTTTGGAATCAAGTCAGTGCTTTAGAATTAATAGAATCATAGAATGGTAGGGGTTGGAAGGGACCTTTAGAGAACATTAAGTCCAAGACCTCTGCCAAAACAGGATCACCTAGGGCAGGCCACACAAGGAACATGTCCAGATGGGTTTTGAAAGTCTCCAGAGAAGGAGATGGGTTTTGAAAGTCTCCAGAGAAGGAGACCTCATAACCTCTCAAGGCAGCTTACTTCAGGGCTCCAGCACTCTCATAACCCAGAAATTTTTCCTCATGTTGTGGAACTTCCTGTATTCTGTTTTGTCTCTGTTGCCTCTCATCCTGTCACTAGGAACCATTGAAAAGAGATTGGCCCCTTCCTCCTGACACCCACTCTTAAGGTATTTGTAAACACTGAAAAGATCACCTGTCAGGCTAAACAGCCCCAGATCTCTCAGCCTTTCTTCATCAGAAGAATGTTGCAGTCCCTTCATTATCCTTATAGCTCTCCATTGGACACTCTCTAATAAATTATTTTATAGGAGCTTAAAGTCATGGACATGTTATTGCATGTTCTTTAGAGCAAAATATTTGCAAAATGAGATGTATTTATGGAAAACTAGCAGTATTGTAGTTCTGAAACACATAACATAAGCCATTTCACTCATCCCTGCCTCATTCACAGGCTGGAAGTATTCTGCAGTGGACCTGGCACCTTAAAGCCAATCAGCAGACAACCAATTAGACTTAAGAACATTTACATTTCTAGTCTGCTGGATGTCCTCAGGCTTACCATAAAATGAAGAATTTGTCTTCCATCTGAATGGCACATCAGTGTGTTTACTTTGTCAGAAACTCCAGAAGTCAAGAGTGTATGGCTGACCTAGAATGTAAACTTTCACACACATGCAAAAATGTTTTCTTTCTACATTTGAATTTCCAGTAACTTGGCAACATGTAAAGAAAAAAATTTCTTAGAAATGTAATACAGGAAATATTTTATGTACTGCCTGTGATTAACAAACAAGGAATTTATTACATTTTTGGTTCATAAATCAATGGTCTCAGGACAGATTTCCTGTTTTCTTCATGTTAAAAACTTCCATGTAAAAATAGCTTAAAAACACAGAGTGCAAGGGAGCCATGTAGAAAACCAGTAGATCGTCTGCTCTGTGTCTTGCATAAGAGAAACATGCAAGTGACTTCTTAAGAGTGGCACACAAAGAAATATTGCATGAGTAGGTAGGCAACATTTGGATAAGAGTCAGAAGTTCAGTCTAGATCAGATGCCTGAATATTTCAGACTGCACAGGTACATAATTTCTACAGCCATTCACCACCTCAAAGGTTCTGTGTTTCTCGTTGCACTATTTCTAATGTCTGAATAAAACAGAATTCTTACTTCTGGGCTATGTCTGTATATACTATACTATATATACTATATCTGTATATATATATATATATATATGTATGTATAGTTTTAAAGGAGTTAATTTTGAGTCTGGATACGCTTGTCAGAGGAAGCAAAGCTTCGAATACAAGCATGCTGTGTACTTCTGTTGGTGTTGAAAAAGAGGGTTACCTACTACCTTTCAAAACAAATGCTGCAGCATTTGGTGCTGCTCTTAAACATCCGAATGAAGGGTTATCAGTGAGAAAAACTTTGTTTCTCTTGGAAACAGTATTTCATCTCAGGGGCACAGGTTTGTTTTGGGTGTTGTTGGGGGTTTTTTTTTGCACAAGATAATGAGTTTTGCAGATTTATATAAAACAGTTCACAATGTCTACGAAGGGAGAAATGACCCCAAAATGAATGAGTGGTATTTTTTTTATAGCCTAGGGATAGAGAACCTATCCTCTAGGAGAAAGTCATCACACTTTACTGGAGGAAAGAGATTTGGATTGGCCCTTTTCTGACTTTTTAACTTGGTAGTATCCTTTGAGTAAATCAATATAAAGACATATTATCACTTGAATCAGAGTGAGAAGGCAGACTTTCAAAAAGGAAACAAACTAAAATAAACTCAAAAAGCTTGTTAACCCTGGAAGAATTTTGGTAGTTGAAGTGAGTTTCTGCTTGCAGTCATTGCCTTGATTTCTAATAAAGGCAATACCTGTTTTTACCTGAGAAAATCACAGGAACAGGTCTCTGTGATTGAGACAAGATATGGTCCATATCACAACTTCTCATGAGTGGGTATTGATCCAGGCTGTGTTATATCCGTAGAATCATAGAATGGCTTGAGTTGGAAGGGACCTTAAAGATCATTTAGTTCCAACTCCCCCGCCATGGGCTGGCACACCTCCCACTAGGCTAGGATGCACAAAGCTTTATCCAGCCTGGTCTTAAGCACTTCCAGGGATGAAATGTGCACAGCTTCTCTCTTCTACCTGTTTAGCCCTGCTTGTAGAGTGCTTTGCTGGCTGTAGCCAGTCGCCAGCCAAATCTTCTCCGGTAGTTCCTAAGTATCATCTAAACCCTCATCCGGATTCAGGGCCACTTCTGTACATCACTGCTACTTTTGCAAGTGGCTGTGGTTGCACCATGGTAAAGAAAGCAGAAGCAAGTAGTAGGCAATTCTTTTTTTTTTTTTTTTCTGCACTGAACGTGGTGGTATTCTGGGGTTCATAACTAGCTTAACAACAGGACTGGGGAGAAAAAGGAAACTGTAGATACAGGATGAACAATTAAACACCACAGAATGCTTTTGAAAAGGATATGAGAGTGGGCATGGAAAAGCATAAATGTGCTGGATACAATCATATAGTACCTATCAGTTATCATAAAGTGTCCTCCTGTTAAGGAGAGGTAGTGTAAGGAGAGCTCAGAGAAGAAGCTTCTGTTAGCTTTCCCTTAGCACTGTTGGCCCTGTTGAAGCTGCTTTCACAAGCAAACAAAGGAGCAGTTTCACTGGCTTTTGGCTGGGCTTCCTTTCCTGCTGATACTTTTCTTCCAGGCTTTCCCCAGAGAGCAGTGCTGGATTTGCTGTTCCTGAGCTTTTAATGCTCCATGTGATGAGACTGCTCTGTGGTTTCTCACAGGAGCAGATTTTTCCAGCCAAATGCATCCTAGTATCAAGGAGCTTTTTCCTGCAGCTTTGCCTATTTTCCCGTTGCTGTCCATCAAGTCACTTATTAAGCATTAAAGCCCATCTGTATAGATTAATTTACATTTCCATGAAGTGGGAGTCCCTAATGCAAAAGAAAAGAGAATTGCTGTGCTCAGAACAAGGAAAGCCTGTGCTTTGCCTCCTGTTTTGGACAATTTAATGTGGCTAAGGACAAGTCCTGACCCTGGGTTACGTGAACAGTGACTGTGGTACAAATATACCAATTCAGTCTGCTCACCCAGGCGCAGAAGAGTGTTAATGATAGCAACACACGTTAAACGTTATTCTGAAGTGTACCATATATTTTTCTTACATGTATTTGACCATGCCTGCAATGAGGAGATGAAGCAGGAATGGGGTAGAACAAATTCAAAGCGTATTTTCCTAAATTTTGCACACAAATGTAAAAGGAAATCCAAAACATGATTGTGTCCAATGACGCTCACCCAGTTCTGTGGTATCATTAGCTGTCTGGATGCTGACCTTAGACCCAGTTATTTCAGAGCGCTGTTGGAAAGTTTAGAAAAACAACCACTCACAATAATAGAGATGAAAAATACAAAGTCTCTGAAAAGTTTTGCTCACATGTTCCTGTAGATATTTTTAACTTTTTATGTAGCAGCCTTGCTTTTTATCATTTTATGGCATTGTGACTACAACCTCTATGTTTCAACTTTCTGTGCTTCTGTTCCCCCTCTTGCTTACAACAGAATCACAGAATCATGGAACTTTAGAGGTTGGAAGGGACCTTCAGAGATCATCGAGTCCAACCTCCCTGCCGAGGCAGGATTCCCTAGAGTAGTTCACACAGGAATGCATCCAGATGAGTTTTGAAAGTCTTCAGAGAAGGAGACTGCATAACCTCCTTGGGTAGCCTGTTTCAGTGCTCCACCACCCTCACTGTAAAGAAGTTTATCCTCGTGTTGAGGTGAAATCTTCTGTGTCCAATTTGTAGCTGTTGCTCCTCATCTTATTGCTGCTGACGACCAAAAAGAGATTGGTCCCATCCGCCTGACACTCACCCCTCAGATATTTATAGACATTGATAAAATCTCCTCTCAGTCTTCTCCAGACTAAACAGCCACAGGTTTCTCCATCTATCTTTGTAGGGAAGATGCTCAAGTTCCCCAGTCATCCTCATGACTCTCAGTCAGACTCTCTCCAGCAGGTCCCTGTTCTCTCTTGAACCTTAGAGCCCAAAACTGGACACAGTATTCCAGATGAGGTCTGACCAAGGCAGAGTAGAGGGAGAGAAGACCCTCCCTAGACCTGCTGGACACACTTTTCTTGATGTACCCCAGGATGCCGTTGGCTCCCTTGGCCACAAGGGCACATTGCTGGCCCATGCAGAACTTGCTGTCCACCAGCAGTCCAAGGTCTTTCTCCATGAAGCTGCTTTCCAGCAGGCAGCCCCCAACCTGTACTGATGCCTGTTGTTATTCCTTCCCAGATGCAGGACCCTGCACTTACCCTTAGTGAACATCATGAGGTTTGCCTTCACCCAGCTCTCCAGCCTGTCCATACCTCATTGAATGGCAGCACAGCCTGAGGGGCTGTTGGCCACTCCTTCCAGTTTTGTATCATCAGAAAGCTTGCTGAGGATACACTCAATGCCCTCATATAGGTCATTGATAAAGATATTGAACAGAACTAGACCCAGTGCTGATCCCTGGGGAACACCACTGGCTACAGCACTGCAGTTCGATTCTGTGCAACCCTCTGAACTGTTGTGGAGCCAGTCTTCAGTCCACCTCACAGACCAACCAACTATGTCACATTTCTTGAGTTTATCTATGAGGATGTTGTGGGAGACAGTATCAGAAGCCTTGCTGAAGTCAAGGTGTATGATATTCACAGCACTTCCTTCATCTACCCATGAGGTTTCATAGAAGGCTATCAGATTAGTCAAGCAAGATCTCCCCTTGGCAAATCTATGTTGGTTACTCTTGATAAGCCTCTTTTCTTCCATGTGATTAGAGATGGCCTCCAGAATGAGCTGCTCCATCACCTCTCCAGGGATGGAGGTGAGGCTGACTGGTCTGTAGTTGCCTGGGTTTTCCCTCTTGCCTTTTCTTGAAGACTGGAGTGACATTTGCTTTCTTCCAGTGGTCAGACACCTCTCTTGTTCTCCATGACTTTTCAAAAATGATGAATGAAGAGAGGCTCAGCAACAATATCAGCCAGTTCTCTCAGCACTCCTAGATGCAACCCATTGGGGCCCATGGATTTGTGTGTTTTTAGTTGGCACAAGTGATCTCTAACCCAGTCCTGACTGACTAGTGGAGTGTCCTTTTCTCTCCAGTTCTGCTGTCTTGCTTCCAGAGACTGAGGTTCCTGAGGGCTGGTCTTAGCAGTAAAGACTGAGTCAAAAAAGGCATTCAGGAACTCTACCATCTCTGCATCTTCAGTTACCAATCTCTCACATTGTTCAGTAGTGGACTCACCTTTTCCTTGATTTTCCTTTTGTTATTGGTGTACTTGAAGAAGCTCTTCCTGTTTTCATTCACCTCCCTGGCAAGACTCAGCTCCAAGAAGGCTTTGGCCTTTCTCATTGCATCTCTGTATTCTCTGGTATTTCTATAATCCTCCCAAACCTCCTTTTTCTTCTTGATTTTTTTCAAGAGGTACTTGCTTATCCATGCAGGTCTTCTGTTTGTTGTTTTGTGGGGTTTTGTTTGTTTGTTTGTTTTTGTTTGTTTGGGTTTTTTTAANATTTAGTCCTTACAAGTGAGGAAGTTAGGTGGAGTTTTTTGGTTGGTTGGTTGGTTGTTCCCTAACCCAGCATTCTATGTTCTATATCCCCTCTTACCTTCCTTTGGTGATTTTTTTTTTCCTTTATTTCCCCATATAACTGACACTGTGTCCTTTTTTCTTAACCTTTTAAAATTATTATTATTTTTAAATATTTGTTTTGCAGCCCACAGAGTGTTTTCTAAGTCAGCCTGAAGAAAAACAAGAGAGCACTGTAAAGGCAAAGAGGAGAAAGAAGGTATGAATGTGCTAGAGTGTGTCTGGGGACTGGGCAGTGGGTGTATGTGCTATTACAAGAATAGGAATTGGGACAGACCTGTCATGATGAGAAGCAGTATGGTCATAATATTGCAGCCTCTTATAGAGAAGACTAGAAATTCCTGCTTTTTTTCCCCACTTTGCTCTAAATATTCATTCCCAGCCTGAAGTATGGCATTGTGTGCATACACTGTTCAAAGGTTGTATATGTCTACACCCTCTGCTCGTTCTACATGTCTACAGACTACATACTGCTGTCTGCATACTTTGCTCAAGGCTTGTATGTGTCTACACCCCACTTACAAGTGTTAGACACTAGGAAAATATAAGTGCATCAAAGAAAGACAGAATTTCAGTTGCTGCAGAATCTGCCCCATTTCATCAGTGTGGTCAGGCTGCAGTTGCTGTTAGGTCTTTTGAGCCAAGAACTGTCCTTGTTTGCTCTTCTCCTTATAGCATAAGTATATAAATAAATATTCCATATTGTCCTTCTGGCTGCACTCCATCCTCAGCAACAAACACGCTACAGTCGAGATGGAAATTATATGGCACCAGGCAAGTTAATTGGTTTTTGAGACAGACTGTAAATTGTTGGCTCCCTCACAAGGCTGAGAGGTGGCCTTTCTGTATTATGTCAGGCTTCTTAATCATCCAGGGAATGGGAAGAGGGAAGAGTGGGATTGTACTTTAAATGGAGCTCTGACAGAAGTGACTGCACTACTTGTTCCACTGCTGCCAGAGCAAAGGCATCCTGTGGATGATTGGTGAACCAGACTTACCAAAAAGACCTTGTTTTCAGGCAAGCAATAGGCATTTGGTTACACCTTTTATTTCTGTGGGGCTAGGCCAATAAGAAGACCTACACAATCTGTCCAAAAATCCATCAAGAAATATTTATCAGGTTGATTTATAGGTTCCAAACAAAATGCTCTCTACAAAAATAAGGAAAAGGGAGGGGGAAAAAACACTTTGATTTTTCAGCATCTGGAATTAATTGGAAGAAAAATAATAAAACCTCCTGCGTGAGGAACAGTTCTGCTTCAAGGAAGACAATCTGCTCAGGTGTCCTTGCTCTTGCTCTTACACAGTTTCTCATTAATATTGGGCTTCTCCTCTCCAGAGTGCCATAATTTTCCTGAAGAAACCAAGTGGCCCAAGGAATGATGTAATGGTCCTTTGGAATAGTTCCTTATGCTGAATTACCAAGTAAAATGAACCTGATAGTTCTGTCTTGCTGTCTGCTAAATCAAGGGTGCCTACTTAGCCTTCGCTGTGAGGCGGAGTGGCTTCAGCAGACACTCTATGGCTCTGCTCTGCTCTCTTCTGCTGCTGTTACAGGAGTATTTGGGGTGTATTAGGCACAAGAGAGAGATGGAGTGGTAACAAATGGAAAAATATCTGTGCCCTCCATTAAAATTCCTGCTGTAGCTCTCTTAAATTTGATGCCCAAGACCTTAGCCTGCCGAACTTGCACTGGAGGTATCTACCACCCCTCTAAAGCTGCCAGAAATGCTTCCAGGCCAACCTCACCTCTGTGAAATCTCACTCTGACTCCAAGATACATACCCTGTTGCTCCATCCTAACCACACTCTCCTGCTTTTTTTCACGGCTAAGTTTTTTCTGTCATATGTCCTTGTAACAGCAAGTTCAGCTTAGCTTGCACAGCTCAGAGATGCTCAGCTGACCCTTCACAATCGAATCAATTCTAGTGAGAACAAGAGAGGCTTCACATTTTTGCCATTCTCTCCAGGCTTCCTCTATCCTTGAAAATCTGCTGGTTTCATAAATGCTGGCAGATCATCCAGATAATGGGAACCCTAAGCTATTCCATTCCTGCATGATCCAGGGGTTAAATTATGAGGAAAAATATAGCAACACTTCCACTTCAGTAAAAATTCAGACCTGTTCTTTGATAACATTCCTAAGATGTAAACCACAATCCTTATGATCTCCTGTCCAGGTTCTAAAATACATTAGTTTGGTTTTTTAAAATGTACTTTTTTGGAAGAAAAAACCAGCTTTTGAACTCTTTCTGCCTGACTTCTAGTTTTGTAAGCTTGTAATTCTCGTTCATCACACTTGCATGATATTCTGTGAATACAGTTAACTATCTTATCTTCTAAAATAGATAGGTGGTTACTCTGGAATATGTAAATTCTAGTATATGACTTATATAGCCACTCAATTCCTGATGTTATACTTTATAAATAAGAATAATAAATTAAACAATGAAAAGAAAAAATAATTTTCATACTGACACTTATGTGTAACAGTGGCAAACTCACAAGCTCAGCTTTCAGTTATCTTTTTTCTTATGACAGCATTTCAGGTGAGTTCACAAGGTTCATTTTCTTTTGGGCTTGCAAACCATCTCAACAGAAGTATCTGAACACGACATCTAAAGTCTGTATTCCCATCATTCACATTGTAGTACTACATTCCCATCACAATTTTTCTCATTTTCAAAGGTGTTTCTCTAATTAAGGTGTAATTAAAGCAACATAACTGTATAAAGTTATAAAGGAACGTAGTTTAAGTGTAACTTTTATAGAAATGCCATACTTACTCAATGTACTTTTTTTTTTAAAGAAGAAAATTTCTGATATCCTGGAAAAATCCACTCCAAAGGCTGGTGTTCCTGCAGATCTACAAAATCTGCTTAGTCAGTATTTTAGTGAAAACCGTTCAGTGATTGAAAAAGAGGAATTAAAGCTGTCAGGTAAGCCAGCCTATATTGAATAGATATTTTTCATAATACTGTTGAGTCCTTTCTTTGCAGAAGAAAAACAGTTTTTGAGAAAGGTTATGAGTTGCACTTTGTTAGGAAAATGTTTTCCTATGCTGTATATTAATTTGGTGGTTAAGGGGAGATGTTTGTTTCTTTGGACTAAATGTGAGTTTTCTTCAAGTTAGAGAAATTAAAAGAAATGTTGTTTAAGTATGTCCTTTTCTTGTAAAGTTTTAGTCTCAGAAGCTTATTTTTCTAATAGAAGTGACATCATTCTTAATAATAACTTGCAATGTGCAAGACACTGAAAATTTATTCTGTGTCTGGGACTATCTGAGTTAATAGAGATGCATAACAGGAGGGCTGATGTCATTCTGACATAGAATCGTACAATGGCTGGAGTTGGAAGTGACTTCAAAGATCATCTAGTTCCAAACCCCTGCCACAGTTAGGCATACCTCCCAGTAGACCATGTTGCTCAGAGTCTCACCCAGCCTGGTCTTAAACACTTCCAGGGATGAGGCTTCCACAAACTTCTCTGGGATACCGGTTCCAGTGTTCCACCACCCTCATTGGGAAGAAGTCAAGAACTTCTTCCTAATGTCTAATCTAAACTCAGTTGTGAGGTGATGAATGAAACCTTTTTTTTTCAGGTAGTGGCATGAAATGATACGGTAGTTTTACTCTATGTGTAAGGTGACCGAGTTTCAACCATAATTGCCCTCTTGGTTTCTCATGTTGCGTCTTCAGTTAAGTTATCGATAGAAAAAGCAAAGCAGAACAGAGGAGGATTAGCTTCTCTCAGCTGGAGATGAAGGCAGCGTTGAACTTCTCTGCCTCTTACTCTGAAGACAGAGGCATTGTCATTTTATAGACACTGTCCATTATTTGTTGGCAATGCTCACAAAGAGCAAATGGCTTGCTGACTAACCTTTGATACATCTCGAACTCTTAGTGACCTGTGGCCCATACAGGAGCCTTCTAATCCAGCAGTTGTTTCTCTTTTTTAATGTTTAAGCCTGTCTTTCTAGATAAATATGCTGCTCTCTAACTTCTGTGATTCTAGGTTGACCGTTCTTTATTTCTCTGGGCCAGGTTCAGCATTCTTGTTGAATCAAGAAAACCTGGAGAGGTCCCCATACAGATTGCTTTGATAAGCCTGTGTTAAATATTTTTAGACCTGAAGGGTTTTCAGAAAATAATAAATTGCTTTAGTTTCTTTCTTATTAAAAAAACCCTTTGGGCTAGTGAAGTGACCCATTTCCAGATGGATTGGCTCTTGGGTTGGATGGGGAATATCGTTTCTTTCTTTTTGTGATGGGAGTTGAAGGCTGAGAGTGCTAAGGAGGTTACAGACTTCTACAGCTGTCAAGTCATTCACTCAAAGCACCGAGCAAATAACAAGCAGCTACCTGAGCTGTGTGTTTTTGTTAACTGGTATGGTGCAGAAGGTCAGGTTTGTAGTCAGCAGGGTCTCTTGCCACAGTCTGGAGCTATGTTTGTCTTTCTCCCCATTTCTGAAACTTTAATTTTAAATTGTTGTTAGTACTCTACTGTTGCTGGACTGTTGGTGGAAAGTCAGTAGAACTTTAGAAACCATCTTCTACATTGTTTGGTCATTAATGAAACAATGTATTTGGAAGAGCAAAGGTATTTTGAGGTCAGCCCATGCCAACCTCATGAGGTTCAATGAGAGGAAGTGCAGGGTCCTGTGTCTGGGTCAGGGCAATCCCAAGCACCAATATAGGCTGGGGCAGTGACTGTCTTGAGAGCAGCCCTGAAGAAAAGGACTTGGGGGTGCTGGTGGATGAGAAGCTCAATATGAGCTGCATCAAGAGAAGTGTGGTCAGCAGGTCGAGTGAGGTGATTCTCCTTCTGTACTCCACTCTGGTGAGACCCCACCTGAAGCACTAGAGTACTCCATGCAGTTTTGGAACCCCTATCAAAAGAAAGATATGGATGCAATGGAGTGTGTCCAGAGAAGGGCCACATGGGCTGGAGCACCTCTCCTATGAGGACAGGCTGAGAGTTAGGGTTGTTCGCTTTGGAAAGGAGGAGGTTCTGAGGAGACTTTATTGTGCCCTTCCGATATCTGAAAATGGGATATGAGAAAGCTGGTGAGGGACTTTTTAGGATGTCAGTTAGTAATAGAACTAGAGGGAATGGTTCCAAGATAGAGGAGAGTAGAATCATAGAGTCAGTCAGAGTCATCTTGTTCTAACCCCCTTCCATGAACAGGGACACCCTACCCTAGATCAGGCTGCCCACAGCCTCATCCAGCCTGGCCTTAAACACCTCCAGGGATACGGCTCCAACCAACCCTCTGGGCAACCTATTCCAGGGCCTCACCACTCTCATGGTGAAGAACTTCCTCCTCACATCCAGTCTGAATCTCCCCACCTCCAGCTTTGCTCCATTCCCCCTAGTCCTGTCACTACCTGATAGCCTAAGAAGTCCCTCCCCAGCTTTTTTTTAGGCCCCCTTCAGATACTGGAAGGATACAATAAGCTCACCACGGAGCCTCCTCTTCTCCAGACTGAACAGCCTCAACTCTTTCAGTCTATCCTCATTAGCAGAGGTGCTGCAGCCCTCTGATCATCCTTGTGGCCCTTCTCTGGACATGCTCCAGCATGTCCACATCCCTCTTGTAACAGGGGCTCCAGAACTGGACGCAGTACTCCAGGTGGTGTCTCACCCAAGCAGAGGAGAGGGGGAGAATCACCTCCCTCGACCTGCTGGCCACACTTCTGATGCAGCCCAGGATCTGGTTGGCTTTCTGGGCTGCAAGTGCACACTGCTAACTCATGTTGAGCTTCTCATTCACCAGCACCTCCAAGTCCCTCTCCACAGCGCTGCTATCCAGACAGTCACTGCCCAACTTATATTTGTGCTTGGTACTGTCTTGACCCAGATGCAGGACTTTGCACTTGGTCTTGTTGAACCTCATGAGGTTGGCTTGTGCCCACCTCTGCAGCCTGTGCAGGTCCTTCTGGATGCCATCCATGCCCTGCAGCATGTCTGCTGTACCACACAGCTTGGTGTCATCAGCAAACTTGCTAAGGGTGCACTCAGTGCTTCTGTCCCTGTCATATCTACAACTTCTGTGAGGAACTCATTCCAATAGATCAATCCCTTCATAGAGACACCAGATAAGTTGCACATACACACGGCACTGACATTTCCTGAAAGCTCTGCAGATGTGCATTGAGTGCCGTGTGTGTCCTGAGGACTGTGTTCACAGCAAACATGAATAAGCCCATCTCTCCACTAAAATGTGTGTTGGGAACATGGGCACCTTAAGAAGCTCGTAGAGGAAAGCAGGCTGTTGCCATCAGGAGAACCATTCATCTCTTCTGCAAACACCTTCGCATGCAGTCTGGATGAATTATCCTGACAGAACACATGCGACCCCTGGGTTACGGCATGTTGATGTCTGATGACACTGAACAAGACTGATCCCAGGACTGATCCCTGAGGGACTCCACTTGTCACTGGTCTCCACCTGGACATGGACCCATTGACAGCCACTCTTTGGGTGCAGCCATCAAGCCAGATCTTTATCCATCTGGTGGTCCATCCATCAAACCCAAATTTCACCAGCTTGGAGACCAGGATGTGGTGCGGGACAGTGTCAGAGGCTTTGCTCAGGTCCAGGTAAATGACATCAGTTGCTCACCTCTAATCTATTAATGTTGTGACCTGTTCATAGAAGGCCACCAGGTTTGTCAGGCAGGATCTGCCCTTGGTGAAGCCATGCTGATTGGACCCAATCACCTCTTCACTATTCTCCTGTCTCAGTACTGAGACTGACTGGTCTGTAGTTTCCTGGTTTCTCCTTCCTACCCTTCTTGAAACTGGGAGTTATGTTTCCCCTTTTCCAGTCAGTGAGGACTTCACCAGACTGCCAGGACTTTTGGAATATAATAGAGAGGGATTTAGCAGCCTCATCTGCCAGTTCTCTCAGTACCCGTGGGTATATCTGGTCGGGTCCCATGGACTTTCAGGTTCTTCAGGTGATCACAAACCTGATTTTCACTTATGATGGGCAGTTCTTCCTTCCAGTCCCTGCCATTATCTTCCATGACTCCAGGAGTGTGGCTGGAGGCCTCTGCAGTGAAGACTGAGGTAAAGAAGTCATTGAGAACCCCAGCCTTCTCCATATCACTTATAACCATTTCACCTATTTCCTTTCTGAGGGGGTCCACACCTACCCTAGTCCATTAATATATCTGTAGAAATTGTTGGTGTTCCCTTTGACCTCCTTGGATAGATTCAATTCAAACTGTGCTAGGGCAGCTTCCTTGTATCCCACCCATTCTAGCTGTCCTTTCTTCCACTCCTTGTAGAGTTTCTTTTTGTGTGACAGCATATCCAGGAGCTCCTTGCTCAGCCAGGCAGGCCTCCTGGCATTCTTCCCTGCTTTCCTCTTTGTTGGTATACAAGTCCAGGGTTGTAAGCTTAGAATACATCCTCCTAGTTGCCCTGAGGATCTTAAATTCTATTGCTTCATGGTCACTGTAGGCAAGGCTGTCCCTGAGCCTTACATTAGCCACCAACCCTTCCGTGTTGGTGAGAACAAGGTCCACCATAGCACCTTTTCTTATTGGTTCCTCTACCACTTGGAGGAGGAGGTTGTCATCTATGCAATCCAGGAACATTGTGGATTGCTGATGCCTTGCTGTGTTGTCCCTCCAGCAGATGTCAGGGTGGTTGAGATCCCCCATGAGGACCAGGGCTTGTGACCTAGAAGCCACTTCTGTTTACCTTTGAAGGGTCTCATCTGCTTGGTTCTGCTGGTCAGGTGGCCTGTAGCAGACTCCTACAGTAACATCACCCTCCCCTGTCTTCCCTTTAATTTTAACCCATACACTCTCAACCAGCTCATCATCCTTCCTAAGGTGGAGCTCCACGGATTCTAGCTGGTCACTAATATAGAGAGCAACGCCTCCTCCTCTCCTTCCCTGCCTGTCCTTCCTGAAGAGCTTGTACCCATCTATCCCCACGTTCCACTCATGGAACTCATCCCACCAAGTTTCAGTAATAGCCACTATTGTCAAGGCATCCCTGCAGCACAGTGGCCCTTAGTTCATCCTGTTTGTTGCCCAAGCTCTGTGCATTTGCATAAAGGCACTTCAGCTGGGCTGGCCCTGTCCTCCTCTTGTGCCAATTCCCCTTGATTTCCTCAGATTGTCCTGGTGCATCATTTACATTACTCAGGGCAGTAAATTTAGATTGGACATTTGAAAAAAAGTTCTTCACCATGAGGGTGGTGAGACACTAGAACAGGTTGCCCAGGGAGCTGGTGGAAGCCCCATTCCTGGATGTTTTTAAAGCTAGGCTGGATGTGGGTCTGGGCAGCCTGACCTAGTGGAAGGTGTCCCTGCCCATGCCAGGAGGTTTGGAACTAGATGATCCTTGAGGTCCCTTCCAACCCTGACAGTTCTATGATTCTGTGATCTTGCCACTGGTAGGAAAGCACCATAGTGGGTGTGAAGAGCTCTCCTATTAGCACCAAATGCATATGGAGGGGCAGTCCCTGCCCTTCTCCACCGCTGTCAAGTGCGTATTTTAAACACAATTTTGAAAGTAGATCCGCTGCTGATCCTACAGTTTTACACAGAATCACAGAATGGTTGGTTGGAAGGAACTGTAAAGATCATCTGGTTCAACCTTTTAAATGAGCTGGGCCAGCACCCTCTCAAGCTGAGTGTTCAGGCTGTCTAATATAAGGCAATCAACTAATTCTCTTGGGAGATGATTCCAATATCTAACTGTTTTCATCGTGAAAAAATTTCTTCTGGAGTCCAATGGGAATCTTCACAGGAGTAACTTGTACCCATTATCCCTTCTCTTTTCCATGTGATTCCTTGTAAAAAGAGAGTCTCCATCCTCATGGTAGCCACCCTTTAGGTACTGGAACCTTTTATGGTGCTGGTACACATTCATTCCTTTTGGAGTTCAACAAATGTCAGTCTTGGGATTTAATAAAAGAGACAACTGCAAAATAAAAGCTTTTAGCAGGACATGAAATGGGAGGTAGAGTGATGGAGAGTAGCTATGCTCAAGAAACTACCCAGGTAGGGCATCAGTTGCAAACCAACCCTGATGGAAATTATGGATTGATGCTGTCAGCATTAGCACAATGCATCATCCATGTGAACATTAATAATGCCTGTAGGAAATCATCTTAATTTATTTAAAATACATCAGCAAACATCCATAGTCAGGCACCCTGAGGTCTAGAATGATGACAAATATGTGGGTCTCTGAAGACAGAATTGCTTATACTCTGTAGTAGTATATTGTTCCATCAGGCAAAGGACCTTTAACAATGATGGCAAATTTTCAGACCATCTAATTTTCATCATCTTTTTAAGAACTTAGACATTCTATGTAGGCAGTAGGGAAAGGACTTTCAGAAAAACCTCTTAAGACTTTGTCTGTCTTCACTGTCTCTATATGGAACTTAAGTGGCTGCCTTAGAGTGCTTTTAAGACTGAATAGTTAACACAGTGAGCAGGTAAAAGATAGGCAGTCGGTAGGAAATGAAGGATGAGGAAGGTGCTAAAATGTGGCGTAGGTGTTTCCTTGAATCGTCCATGTAGTTAAGTAGATTGCCACAATATAAAAGAGGAACAAGCTTATTGACAGGTAGGTTATTGGTAGGTTCTTAAGAAGAGTAGATTTAAAATGGATGTTAGAATGAAGTTCTTTACAGTAGGGATGGTGAGACATTGGAACAGGTTGCCCAGGGATGCACCCTCCCTGGAGATGCTCAAGGCCAGGTTGGCTGAGGCCTTGAGCAACCTGGTCTGGTTGAAGATGTCCTTGCCCGTGGCAGGGGGTCGGAAGAAAATTATCTTCAACATCACTTCCAAACCATTGTATGAATCTGTAATTGTTTGGGTGATGTACAAATGTATTGCACGGTAGGTAGGTTGGACAAAGAGTCTAGCAGCTTGACTGTAAAGCTGTTGGCTAAGACTTTTGTTTGACTGAAGTCATATTGATACTTCTTTTGAAGTATGTGATCACATGTGTGCAGCCCTACAGTCAGGTTTTCATGGCAGGAGAAAAGAAAGGAATTGCAATCGAGTTGAGAGGTGTTACCCTCATTGATGTACCCAAAGCTTCTTGTTCACGAGGTCTTGTTTGATCCTTATTTAACAAATAGTAGTTTATTGATGATGGATCTTGACTGAGTTGTGATTTCATCAGTGTGATTATGCTGCAAAGATAAATGCTTCTTTTGCTGTTAAAATTAACCAATTTTTTTTTCTTTATGTTTTCAGATTCCTGTTTCTTGCCAGCCAATGATCTCACCCACAGTTTTTCTTCATACCTGAAGGAAAGTGAGTTAAAATGTTGCATGGAACAAAAGTTGTACCAAAAACATTATTAATTAAATATTGTTGCAGTTTTTATTTGTAGCCTCAGATATTTTTATGAAGCATTAACAAATGTAAGAGTGTTTTTTCCACCTTTTTTTTCATGACAGATTTTGCTTTTTTTGGCTCTTTTTTACTTCATCACTTTTTTTGTATCAAAATGTTTTAGGGTTTTCTTTTATTTGCTTGGGACTATTTATCAGTAATTTATTGTGGCTTCATAAGTAGGTATATGTATTATCTTACAGTACACATTCTGCAGCTGTCTGCTGACATGAGCCAAGAGAGTTTTTATTCTCTTTTATATTTATATAGAGCTTCTGGTCTGGTAAATGTTTCTTTTCAGTTGGCTTTCTTGGAAATAAATTGCCATATGTGACAAATCAAGACAATGGGCTCGTCACCTCACGAGCTGTTGACTTTTGATGCTTATCTAATTTGTTCAGTTATGTGATATTTCTGTATTTTATTTATTTTGGGCATTTTCTTTTCCAGCTTCTCAGCCACAACTAAATGTAAAACTGTTGCCAGAGATCCAGACCTCATAGGAGTCAGCATGTGTGTTCTTGCTGCTGGCTACCATTCATCATGTACTCTTGTAATTTAAAATTGTGGCATGTAGTACTTTCTCTGACTGTGTTCATGGCTTGGTTTGTTTTTGGTTTTTTTTTTGTTTCATTGCAGTCTGTCCTAAGTGGGCAAAACTCCGTAAAAACCACAAGGAGAAGAAGTCAGTGGTCATGCTGGTTATCTGCAGTTCTGCCCTTCGTTCCTTGGAACTCATCAAGTATGTCAACAGCAAATGTTATGTTGAGGTTGGCAGGCAGTTAGAGGTTTTGTCTTGGAACTACAGACATAAGGCAAAGCTGGGACATTGTCCCCTGCTAGCCAGCAAATGCACTTACTCAAACTGACGCAATGTTCCTCATGTCCTTAAACTGTGGGAGTGGGATGCTTGGTTTTAGAGTGAAGTAGTTGCATGGAAGTGTTCTTTAAAAGCAGAACAAGAAGAAAATGCTCCCAATTTGGGGGACACATGCAACATGTTATACAAAGAACAGAGTAAACCCATAAAGTGTTATGATCCACTACTAGAAATCATGACTTTGCACCAAAAGCAACGAGGACATGGTGTTCCAGGGCTTCAAGTGCCAACATAAGCATCTGGCCTCACTGCCTCCAAGTCTGTTCCATATTCTCAGCTGTCTCAGGCTGGCAGAGATGCTGTGCAGAGATGACAATTCTCAGAGTTCCCTGTCCTCTTTTTTCCCCCTTCTGTATCTTCTTCCTTCTTGTTCCAGAACTCTTGATGGCTTTGAATTAATGTATATCTCAGCATTTTCATGGTTGTCTTTCATGTCTTGAGCTCATTTCCTGTGGGTATCTTTCAGTGAAACATGAGATAGAGAGCTGGAAAGTTTAACTCTGTGCCATAGATAGAAGCATATGTATGGCACATGTGCCAGAACAAGTCAGGTTTTCCAATAAATGAGTTTGGATTAACTGGCACTGGGGCAATCTCTGCAGGAGACATTGTGGCAGCTTAGGTTTTTCCCAGGAGCTATGCTGCAGAAAGACCTTATAAAATGTAGATTGGTCCACACAGAGATCTTTCTTATGGTGCACCTACACACACATATTCATTCATGACATCTTACAGGTTGGAGAGGTTGATCCATGCCAACCTCAAGAAGTTTGGCAAGGCAAAGTGCAAGGTCCTGTACCTAGGTAGGGGAAATCCCAAGCATAAATGTAGGCTGGGTGACAAGTGGATTGAGAGCAGCCCTGCAGAGAAGGACTTAAGGGTGCTGGTTGATGAGGCAGTTGACATCAAACAGAAATGTGCACTGGCAGCCCAAAAAGCCAATTGTATTGACTGCACCAAAAGAAATGGGGCCAGCAGGTCATAGAAGGCGATTCTGCCCCTCTGCTTTGCTCTTCTGAGACCTCTCTCTGGAGCTCCCAACATGAGGACAAGGACCTGTTGGAAAGGGTCCAGTGGAAGGCCACAAAGATGATCAGAGGGCTGGAGCACCTCTCCTGAGGTAGTGAGACTTCTCTGGTTGCCCAGGGAAGTTGTGTCTGCTTCATCTCTGGAAGTGTTGAGGACCAGGCTGGATAAAGCTTTTAGCAACCTGGTCTAGTGTGAGGTGTCCCTGCCCATGGTGGGGGTTTTGGAATTGGGTGATACTTAAGGTCTGTTCCTACTCCAGCCATTCTGTGATTCTATGATTCTATGCTTGTATCTCAGTAACTGAGGTATTTTAAATTAGAGTTTGGTGATTAGTCAGTTTTTGGGCTGTTAGCTGTGAAAGCACAGGCTGTGATTATTAAATATTATCTGAAAAGCTGTCTAAACAATATTGCCCCCTACTGATTTCTTCTGTTGTGATTATCCAGTTGTTGATCACTGTTGAACAAGAACGTACATGGTGTTCAAAGTACATGCAGGGGTCACTGGGGGACTGTGTGTCTCAAGCATATTGAGAAATCTTAGCTAATTTGGCTTTCCTCCTGTGTGGTCTTAGTCCCAGTCCTGATGTGTTTCCTTTTTTTTTTTTTTTTATTGCTAGGTCAATGACAGCATTTAAAGGAGACTGCAGAGTCCTCAAGTTGTTTGCAAAGCACATAAAGGTAAGAGAGCAGCAAAGGAATTTTGATTAGAACAAAGTACACAACTAATTAGTGTCCTACCATTTTCTTTTTAAAGCATTTGTCAGTAGTGCCTTTCATAGTGTTGACATAATGTCCCTTTCTTTAGGTAATGCTTCCTTTGGTAACCAGTTGTTGCAGTTTGAGGAATCTGGTCAGATACCATCTCCAGCAGTTCTGGTGAAAGGCTTCACAGAATGTAGATGCTTATGCAAGTGCCATGTTTTAAAGATGTGCCACATTCCTCTGAGGTGCTCATCCAGATGGCTTTTGCCTGTTCATGTAGAAGGCTCACACACATAGAATTGTAGAACCAACCTGTACCATCCCCACCTTGGCATTCTGCCTGTTGGATGCCTGGACACTCCACATCCGTACCTGTTGGAGAGCACAGTTTATGGGAACATTGGAAATAATGAATGGGCATTTGATTGTTGGTATAAATAGTGTCAAACACACAAATGTCACATACTTTATTTCACCTTTTTTTTTCCCCACTACTTTAATCTTAAAGGAGTTTAGAGCTAATTCAACTTTGTCAGCTCTCCAGACATTTCCAAAGAACTTTGTTTCAGTGCTGCAGGAATCATACTGTTCTCACCTCCAAAATTAGTTGGTGCTATAGCAGATTTTCAAAGTTGAAAGTGACTGAGCTTCTGGAGAAGTGTGATGCCAAGCTGGCTGCTACATTTCTGTAACTCCCAGATACATCAGTTTGACAGCTTTGAAAGGTGAAAAGCATTTGTTACTTGATGGTATTCCAGAAAGAGATACTATGAGATATTGAATATACTTCCAGCCCTTCGAGAAGAAATCTTTTTTAAATTATGGTTTTGTCTTTTGTTCTTCAAATTAGATAAAAGAACAGATGAATATGTTGGAGAAAGGTGTGTTCCACATCGGAGTTGGAACTCCTGGGAGAGTGAAAGCTCTAGTGGAGCAAGGTATGAAAACAAGGAGGGTTTTCTATGTAGGCATCTTATACTTGGTCTCATGAGAAGCAGGAGTTCTGTTATTTCTGAAGTGTTTAGGTCGACACAAATCTGTGGGTTTGAGTACTAAATTGTACAGTTCTGTTTCTCCACTTCTATGATGTCAGTCAAAATGAGTTCAAGATTCTAGTAGTCAGTTTCTAGTAGTCAGTTTCATGATCACATTAAGCTGGCATAAATCAGTATTACCTGAGAAAGGCAGACTAATCAGGGACACCTCCAACTAGATCAAGCTGTCCACAGCCACATCAAGTCTGATCTTGAATGTTTCCAGGGACGAGGCTTCAACCACATCCCTGGGCAACCTGTTCTAGTATTTCACCACTGTCATTGTAAAGAACTTCCTCCTTATGTCCAACTTAAATCTACTCTGCTTCAGTTTAAAACTATTGCCCCTTGTCCTATCCCTACAAGCCCTTCAAAACAGATACAGCTATAAGGTCTCTTTAAAGCCTTCTCTTCTCCAAGTGAAAAAGCCCAAATTCTTTCAGCCTGTCTTCATAGGAGAGGTGCTTCAGCCTTCTGATCATCTTTGTGGCCCTCCTCTGGACCCACTCCAGCAGGTCTGTGTCTCTCTTGTGTTTGCCCCAGAACTGGACACAGTACTCCAGGTGAGGTCTCACAGAAGCAGAGTGGCAGAATCACCTCAACAAGATGACTTTTGAGAGTCCCTTCCTACCCAGTGCAATCTGTGAATCTATAATACTTCCCACTCACAGTTGCTATCCACTTAATTCTCCCTTCCTTGTGCTAGTCCAAGTGTCTATCTGTCAGCTCAGTGAACTGACCCCAATTAGATCTGATCCAAATTAAAACAAAACCAGCATGCACACAAAATCAGGTAATGAGCAGGCAGAGGTGGGGGACTTCCTCTTTTGGCAGGAATACTGATTTATGCTGACTTGAAAGGGATTGCAAAACCATGGTGTAAGATATAAAGCTCCAGGAAACCAAACACTGCAAGTAAATCAAAAGGAAATGATGGCAGAAGTCATTGTATCATATGTCACTCTCAGCTCAGTGTAAACTTTTGTGAGGGGTGAGTGAAAGACCTGCCTGATAATTTGATTTTATTCCAGTAACGAAATTGTTGTTTTAAATCTCTTTTTCTCATCCCAAATTTTGAATACTTTTTACTCACTCAATAATTACAAAGAAAAACAAACAGCTGAATGACAAGCCGTTAAGATGGTTCTTTCAGTTCCTCTTTCTAAACACTGCCTCGCTCTGACTGTGGTTTCTTGTTCATGGACTGGCTGTGGATTGGGACTCTTAGCACTCCTTGTAAAAGGGTACAGGAGAAGGGTAATTTCGTTGCTTCCTGTGCCTCATATCAACATCAAATCACTACTGCTCAGCACATCATTGCCGTGTTAGTTGAAGGCAGCTTATAGTCGGGACACAAGATGTATCATCTTACCCTAAGGTCTAGTTCTTTTTTGACATCTTAGCATTGCAGTGCTGAGTCACTAGAGAATTGAGAGGAATAAAAAATTACATGAAAAACTGAGCATCTTGTAGAAGACCAGAGAAAAACAGGGGAACAGCTGGAGGACCAGTTCAGAAAGGACCTTGTTCTTCTTTTGACACGCTTTATTTAGAGGATAAAGGAATTCTCCAGCAGCACCACTGATCTGACTGACATTCATATAGCACCCAGTCCTGTAAATTGCTAGACACTGTCAACTCTCATTAGCAGGAGGTTCCAGGCTAGAGTCCTTGTAACTTACTGGCTCCTCATTAGCTCTGGAAATTCAGATGCTGTGGTTTCATCAAGAGGAAGCTTGAGGAATTATTTGCTAGCAGGATGTTACCTCTTGACAAGCCTGGCAACAGTAGTTGTTCTGCTTTTGTGTTTATCTTCCAGAAAAGCATAGGATTATGTGGTTAAGGGAGTCTGCTGTGTCAATGCGTTGATTTTCCAACCAGCAAATGTAGTACTTAAGTGTTTGAAGATAAGTTACCTAGGAAACAGACAGCAAAAGATGTAAAAGCTAAAAAAGACCCTTTTTGATAAGCACATGTCATAGTATCACGGTAGTAAAATTTATATTGCCTTTTTAGATGGTCTGTGCTTGAACTCCACAAAATATATGATTCTGGATTGGAACTGGAGAGATCAGAAATTAAGGAGAATGATGGATATCCCTGAGGTACTGTATAAGCACCTGTATTTATTATATTCACTCTTTTCATTACTTTTGATTTTAGTGCCCAGGTCTTGGTCAGTAAGATTTTATTTCTGTGAAGCTGACTATAGAGGTCTGCAAACACAAAGAAGTCAACATTTGACTGCTAAATCTGTACTCTCAGGCCTCAAAAGTACCTCCTGAGGAAGATTTTTTCCATTTTTGTTGGCAATCACAACTGTGACTTCTTCTACAGTCGTGCTGTGATTTTTTCTTGTTTATTGTGGATGGTTGTTCTGTCTCTTTTCAGGAAGTTCTATCAGTAAGAGGACCTTCTGTCCTCAAAAACTAAATAAAACTTTGGAGAAGGACTTATTTCCATCTCAGAGTAAGGTAACTTCCTGGGAACAAATCAACACGGTTCTCCTTTTTGTTTTTTTGCACAGAATCTCTAGTGGGAAAGAACTTACTTTTTGCATATATACATTAAGCTGTTTCACAAGTGAAATAAATCATCAGTTATTAATCCTTTCCTGCACTTGTCTGTGTATATGAATGTGCTGTATTTTACAGTCCAGGATACACAAAGGAACATGTTCCTACATGTTCCTAATAATCTTAGGTAAAATGTCCTGCAAACAAATACACTGCAGCCAAAAAGAAAAAAAAAAAAAAAAACAGCTTTGCTTTTTGAGGCAAGGAGGCTCCCTCTTGTGGTAATTTCAAAAGGCTTTTTTGTATTTGTATTTTGTATTCTTTTTTTGCACTTAGCTGCAAGTTTTTTGAAGAACAAAGAACATGAATTCGCAGATGTAGCAGTACAACAGGTGTTGGTTGAAAGCACGATGATTTTTTAAAGTTGGATAAAGTAAATCTGCATTCAGCAGACGGTAGGTGATCCACCTCAAAATGCTGGAGATTGCATTGCTAGTATTTGATTTTGGGCTGTTACAGTCCTGAACTGTACTTTCAGCTCACACAGAATTTTGCAGAATCATGAAATTGTTTTGGCTGGAAAAGGCCTTTAAGGTCACTGAGTCCAACCTCCAACCAAAGACCATCATGCCCATTAAACTTTGGCCATTAAATCATGTCCCAGAGTGCCATGTCCACACATGTCTTGAACACCTCGAGGGATAGTGACACCACCACCTCCATGGGCAGCCAATGCCTGACCTCTTGCAGGAAAGAAATTTTTCCTAATATCCAACTTAAACCTCGCCTGGCACAATTTCAGGCCATTTCCTCTTGTCCTATGGCCTAATACTGGAAGGGAGAGATCGACCCCAAACCTCAGGGAGTTGTAGAAAGCAATGAGCTCTCCCCTCAGTCTCCTCCAAACTAAACAATTCCAGTTTCCTCAGGCACACCTTGTAAGACCTCTTCTCCAGACCCTTTACCAGCTTTGTTGCCCTTCTCTGGGCACGGTCCAGCACCTCAATGCCTCTCCTGTAGTGAGGGGCCCAAAACTGAACAGAGTATACAAGGCATGGCCTTGCCAGTGCTGAGTACAGGGGCACGATTACTCCTGCTGGCTACACTCTTCCTGGCTGAGACCAGGATGCTGTTGGCCTTCTTGGCCAGCTAAGCACACTGCTCATCTGCATGCCTGTCTAGAATTATAGGCAAAGCATTGTGAGTCCAGTGACTCCAGGTGTATTTTATTAAGACAGAATCTTAAGGCTCTTAGTTTAAGTTAAAACCAAGTAAGAAAGAATGCTACGTCTTCGTTATAGTGATAGCACAATGAATAAACTATTTATTGTGATTACAATAGACACTTATGTGCAATTATGTAACAGTAAATATAAGGCATGATTACAGAGAAGTCTTATATCCTGAACACGACTCGAGTAACACAGCATGCAGAAAGGTTTTTGACATCTTGAGCTATTTAAGTGGAGCATCTCCCAGCTATTTGGTGTGATGCAGACACCAGGCAGGTTCCTGAATGTTATTTATAAGAAACAACAGCAATAAAAGATACCCTGGTAACGTTTTGGAGGTAAGAATCTTAACACAGTAGAAACCAGTGGAGTGTTTTGGCAATATGGAGCACAGTTTTAGGGAGTAGAGGATCTTATTACTTTATTCAGATAAAAATTATCAATATATGCTATGAATAGTCCTGAGTTTTCTCAAAGAGAGGAAGTATAGTACCAACAATGTCACTTAGAGCACTGGCAGTTTGATGTACTAATTTCTTTCACCCTGTATTAGTTGCAGAGGCACAATTGCACCTTTGAAATTAGAAATGAGGCATGATGATGTATTTTCAGTGCAAACCTCAACTGTCAATAGTTTGAGGGAGTTTTCTGCATATTTAAGGTGCTGCATTGCTAAATTTCAGCTGGAAGCATGTGTGGAGAGTTCGGTGGAGGACACAGTGATGTATTCTGATCAATACATGAATTTAAAAACAGATGAATCTTCCAACATTACATATCTGTGTTGTATGTGGTGCCCTGATCCAATGTTCTCTAAGCAGCTTTAAAATTTCATTAGTTAATGCTGTAGCTTTGTTTTTTTTTCCTCTCTTCCTGTGTCTCCTGCTTCATTAATCCTGAACAATGGAGACAAGGAAATCAAAAGAAAGCTCACAAAGGAACCAGGGGAGGTGTGAATGAGTTTGTCAGGCTCTGCCTTGGCACACTGAAGATATACTAATGCACAAGGGTTTCAATAAAAAAAATATTGTATGCTTTCCAATGAAACCAAAGGACAAAGCTTCTTGCTTTGAAAGCTATGTGTAAAGAGATGACAGCAGTACAGACCTGCCTTAGTTCCTCATATTGCCTGTTCATAAGATTCAAATGGATTTTTTTTTCAAGAGAAAACCAGTATTGCATTGCCTACAAACAACATGAACACTGACCCTTGAGTAAGTTTGAAAATACAGAAAGTTTATGCTTCTGGCTTCATGCAAATAAAAAGGTTTGTAAGAAATGGAGTTGTGACAGCTATTTTCACCCGCATGGAGCATAATCGAGTGTGGAATAGAAATTGATCAGGCTTTCATACAGCATTTATTTCTGTGCAGAATAGGGGCAAGTTATTCAAAAGGGGGAAGAGGGAGCTATAACGAAACCCAGTGCTAGCCACGGTGATAGAGACTCCTGTGTTCCTGCTGAAATACAGTCAATATTTACTCTTTAATACATTTGTGTTTTATCTTTAGATAAGCAATAAGCTACATCCATATCCGCATTACAAACCAAAGTACATTCAAGCAGCACACGTAGACCTGACCTTCGTGCTCACTTTTGTTCAGTTGTCTCAGACACACACCATGTGGTGGCTGTTGCAATGCAGAACTGCTCTGGACTCTGGAAAGTCCCAGAGGGATTTTGCAGCCCAGGATGAAGCTCTTGCTGAGGCACGCTTTATCAGCTACTTACCTGTGACAATTTATCTGCAGCCACATTAGATGGAACGTCGAGAGCTGTGATTGTACTTTAGGGTTGCAAAACAAATGCTAGATATTTTACAAAATGGAAACATTCTAGAGCTCAGGAGCTTGTATGGAAGCCACTTCTTCAATTTCTAATCCTGTAATAAGGTGTCTGGATAAATAAATAAATAAATGCTGTTATTTAGCCAAAGCATTGTCAGTAACTTTCTTTGCTTTATTATTTTTGTTTTCTTCAGATAAAGAAAGAAACAATTGACCTACTGGAGAGGAGTATTATAAAGCTGTGCAGAGAGGGGTCTGTGAAACTGGGACTCTTTTAATGTTTTTGCTAAGAAGAGAATCCTTTGCAACTACATGTCACTGTTACCATGTGTGCATTTGACAGGTGTTAAACAAGTGATGGAATCCAGAATTTTGACTTGACGTAAGTCTATCAATACAGAAAGGATGCACATTGCAACTTTTTCTTGAGTTCCCTTTTCATAGTAAAAGAGAAGTTTTGTTTATTTGCTTTCAGTGTGGTTTTTATTTCAGGAGCTACATGATACTGGAACTAGGCTTACTTTGCATTTGCTGACTAGATTTACTCCCATATGTTATTTGTAAGACTTTAAAAATTAATAAACTTGGGTGTGAAAGTCTTCCTACAAATCAGTTTTCTGTTATTTCTCTCCTGCTGTCCCGAAGAAGGCATTTACTTCTCTCATGAGAGTGGTAATCTAGTTCTTGCCCTGAAAGGTTTTTGAAAAAGTAGTATGA
The DNA here is from genome assembly GCA_013396835.1 of Psilopogon haemacephalus. Classification (NCBI taxonomy): domain Eukaryota; kingdom Metazoa; phylum Chordata; class Aves; order Piciformes; family Megalaimidae; genus Psilopogon; species Psilopogon haemacephalus. Next base: position 85,235 of record VWZI01011090.1, on the reverse strand, counting down.
ATTTCAGTACTTTGTCAGAAATGTACTTTTTAGCCATCTGCTCTAGAGCTGGCCAGATGCGCTCTTCTGCCATTCCATGATACCTTGTCTGTATATTATATCAAGGCTTTATTTCGGTTCATCTGTTGAAGTGTACAAAAATTATGTTTCTGTGTACCCACTGGATCTCTCTGTGATTCTTTTGTCCTTGTGAATGGTAGGGAATGGACAGATGTTGTTTTTTCAGAGGGCAAGATTAATTGAGACGAGCAAATCATCAGCATTGTGGAAAGCCATTGATCCAAATCAGATGTTTAGAGAATGCATTGCTCTTTTATGATAAAGAACATGTAACTTTTTACAACTCTAAACTGCATCTGAATCCTTATGGTGCTGTCTCAACACCTCCCATCCTCCCCGCTGGAGTAAAGCTCCTTTCATTGTATACCTGTTAGTTCAGCAGCTGTGGAAGTGAAGGGAGAAGAAATATTGCACCTAAGATGACACAGAAATCCAGTATAGCTCTCAATATCCCTGCAAATTCAGAAAGCATAACAAATCCTAATGAATTACGGGGCAAAGAGCATGTATTTAAGTTTTTCTAGAAGGCATAAACTACACACCCTGACCAAAGTACACAATTGTTTGATTGCTACGAGAAGATCATGGGGATCCAGGTACAAATGTAGAAAAGGAGGAAGAGAGAGATCTAGTTAATCAGTAATTCCCAGGTGTAATGCAGGTTTAAACAAACAATACAGTCTCTCAACAGTAAGGACAGTACCTCAGCTTGAACACTCCTCGGCACAAGTATATTGTTCCTTCATCTGCAAAGAAGAAAATGAAAAGCAAGACAAGTTTTCTTCCTCAAGGAGAAGCACATTCTTCCAGATGTCCAGATAACACTGCGTTCAAACAACAGCGACTACCAGCTTGGAAGCCCCAGCTTAGCATCGCAACTGTGCTCTCCACCTTCTTTCTCACAGGCGCCTTCTGCCTCTCTGTTGGAGTCTGCCTCATACTGTCTGCAAACAGCGTCAGAGAAATCCAGGTTTGTTTCCAACTGGTGCAGATGAGAGTGGTGAGACACTGAAACAGGTTGCCCAGGGAAGTTGTGGATGCCCCTTTCCCAGTACTGTTCAAGGCCAGGTTGGATAGGGCCTTGAGCAACTTGGTCTAGTGGAAGGTGTTCCTACCCATGGCAGGGGGGTTGGAACTGGTTGATCTTTAAGTTGTCTTCCAACCCAAACCATTCTATGATTCTATGCTGGTCTTAGATATTGTTTGGAAAAAAAAAAAAAAAGACTATGTTTGGAGGGAAAAGGCTTTGGATTTTTACTTCTATATAAATATGATGTCTTCATGGCTCAGGCATGTATTCAGCAGCCAGTATTCCTGTGAAAGTCCTCAGAGGTCACCAATCAAATCTGAGGACTGGCTGGTTAAGTGGGTGGGAATATCTGAAATACAGATTCTGATTGCTACCACTGGCTGGTAATGTCTGCAATGTTGTCATGGCTTCATGTATAGTGATTATTTCTTAAATAGTGTTTGGTACTAGAAGAATGAACATGTTTGCTGGGGCAAAATCTTAAAATGGAAGAAGCCCTGATATTTAAATGCCTTCTGGAAGCAAGGTTAACTAGACCTGTGGTGGTGTTAATAGACTGCTGGCTGGAGCCAATACTCTGCACTACATCCGAGCTGTTCAAGAAGGGTGGCCTGTACTGCATGTGGGAATTCATGAAGCATTGCTTGGGCAGCCAGACCAAGCTGCAGAAGTGTTCTTCACTCAGCACTCCTTTATGATGAGCAGATGTGGAGGTTTTGCAACAGTTATTAAAAGGCTTTAAACCAGCTTTAAACTAGGAAAAAAAACTTGTGAGTGTTCATTGAGGCCAAGTTGTGACTCTCTACCTCTGTTAACGTTTAACAATAATTTTTTTTAAATTAATAAAAATTACTTTTTAAGAGTCACTTAGAAGATAACTGCTCTGAGAAGTCTTGAGGCTAAAACATTAACCTTTATTTATGTGCATGTTCTTTAATACAATATCTCTGCTTCTTAACTGACAGATTGATTATTCAGATAAATGTTCAGAGTGTTCAAAACTCCGTGAAAATTCCTCTAATTGGAATAAGGAATGCCACTGTTCTGCTAATTTCATGCTAGAGGAGGGTATACTGGTAAGTAGATGCAAGAAACCCGTTGAAATTGCTTAGTACCTCATGATCAATTATCGCTATATGATAAAATATACTAATTATGCTGTGTAGAACTCCTGACTAAATTTTCCTTGTACTTTTAGAAAACGTAAAATAGTTAAAAGTTTACACTGTTGACTTGGCTGGTAATTTTGGTACGCATTTTGGAAGATGATAAAATTGAAAGCAGCCCTGCAGAAAAGGACTTGGGGGTACTGATGGATGAGAAGGTGGACATGAGCCAGAAATGTGTACTTGCAGCCCAGAAGGCCAATGGCAAACCAGGCTGCATCACAAGAAGTGTGGCCAGCAAGTTGAGACAAGTGCTGCTACCACTCTACTCTGCTCTGGTGAGACCTCAGCTGGAGTACTGTGTCCAGCTATGGGAGCCCCAACACAAGAGAGACATAGACCTGCTGGAGCAGGTCCAGAGGAGAGCCACCAAGATGATCAGAGGGCTGAAGCACTTGTCCTGTGAAGACAGGCTGAAAGAATTGTGGCTGTTCAGCATGGAAAGTAGAAGGCTCCCAAAAGACCTTATAGCTGCATTTCAATATCTGAAGGGGACCTACAGGAAGGCTGTAGAAGGACTGTTTAGAAGGGCTTGTAGTGACAGGATGAGGGGCAACTCTTGAAACTGGAACAGACAGATGTAGGCTGGACATTAGGGAAAGTACTTTTACAATGAGAGTGGTAAAATACTGGAAGAGATTGCCATGGGATGTGGTTGTGGCTTCATCCCTGGAGACATTCATGATCAGACTTGACATGGCTGTGGGCAGCCTGGTCTATTTGGAGGTCTCCCTGCTCACTGCACGGGGTTTGGACAAGATGATCTTTGAGGGTCCCTTCCAGCCAGGTGCAATCTGTGAATCAAGATCAGATTGTCTTTCCTTGGTTTGGAGCTGTCAAAAGAGAGGATGAAGATGGGGGAAATGATGTCTGATTGTGGAGGTGACCTGTCTGAGTCGTTAGCAAACCATTAGGCTGTGTTGTTACTGCACTAAGCTCTTGGGTGAGAAGGAAATCTGGAACTTGTCACAAGTAAACTCCTGTAGTGTTTTATTTCAAGAGTTATGCTGTCTGTTGAATGGTAGGAAAAAATATTTTATATTAAGAACATTTTCTTCCCAGAAAGGGTTATCAGGCATTGGAAGGGGTGCCCAGAGAGGGTGAAGTCACCATCTCTGAAGGTATTTAAAAGACACGTGAATGTAGTGCTGAGGGACATGGCTTAGTGGTAGTGGGTTAGCAGTAGTGGTGGGATTGTGAACTCTAGGCAAGCTGTTGTACTTGGTGATCTCAGATGTCTTTTCCAGTCTCAACAGTTCTGTGATTCCATGATAATCCCCAAGGTCCTTGAAATAATTCCAGCCTAGTAGTTTCATTTGGGACAACTGTCCTTATTTTGTGTCCTAAACTACTAGGCCAGGTTACTGAGGCTGCTAAAATGCTTCATGTTCTGCCAAAGATATCTCTTTCTTAGTACTGTGTGATTGATTCCTTAAAATTACAGTCCAGTTGAAATTATAAATTCACTTTGGAGTTCTTCAGTATTGACGAGGCTGTTAAAATACTCCATAATTCTTCAGATTACAGATGAAAGGTTTATTTATCTGAATAATGTTTTGTTGTTGTTGAATAATCCTCTTTCTTGTTTGTATCTGCCTGCCTAGAAATTTCCTTTTATAACAGGATTAAACTTCCCAAAGGGTTCATATAATTGATGAGAAGCAGCCTTATTTTTCAGAAAATCTGAAGTAATTAAGAACCAATGGGTGGTTTTTCAAGTTTTGTGTACCTCCTTATATCAAAAAAGGAATGTCTGTCTCCACAAGATTATTCACAGTCACTGCAGGTTCATAGAATTATAGAACTGTTTCAGTTGGAAAAGACCTCTAAGATCACCAACTGCATCTGTCAACCTAAGATCACCATGGCCATTAAACCATGTCCCATAGTGCTATGTCCACATGTTTCTTGAACACCTGCTTCATGGCTATCCTGTACTATCTTGAGGAAAATAATAATCAGACATTTTTAATTTAGTTTTTTTTTTTTTGTCGATTTAAAATATGTTTGATTTTGTGCCAAAATGCTAAAACCTTCAGTTGACGTAGACTTAGATTCTAGCCAGTGTCTGCTGAATTGGTTAGTGTAGTTGTGGTTTAGCAGTTACCTGCCCCCCCACCTTTTGATATAAACCCCGGCTAAGACTCAGAACACTGGAAGTTGATAAATGGAGCTTTATATTTAGAGCAATGCACAATATACCAGCAGGTATTTACAAGGTATTACAGATATACACAATGAAAAGGTAATACAGAAACACCACAGCCCTCCCAGAGATCAAAATCCCCAAGAGGGGTAACCAACCACCCCTACCACCTTTCCCCCCTTCCCCGATCTTATCTCACCACCTGTTGATGCTGCAGATAAGTGGAGGTAGATCGTCCAGGGGGATTTGCAATAGGAAGAAGTTAGTAGTTTTACTGAGAATTAGCTACCAATGCAGAGAGACAAAGGAACCATGCAAGAGAAGCAGCCACAGCCCAGAGCAGTCTGAAACTGTCTGCCATATCTATATTTTGGTTATAACTTTAAAAACAATATTTTTTTTCTTTCTCAGTAAAGCTCTGGGTGCAGTGACACACTGTGTTTTCCTCTCTCAGCCAACAGTCTAATTTCTCACTCAGATTCTCCAATTAGTTCAAACCAGCACAGTAGTTACCAGCACTTCGATATTGAATACCTCTCTTCTCTCTTTTTCAGCAAGTAATAGAATTCTTTATTGAATTCTAGGGTGATGTTTTTATGTACTACGGCCTGCAAAACTTCTATCAAAACCACCGTCGGTTCACGATGTCAAGGAGTAATGTACAGCTCCTGGGTCAGAATGCAAATGTGAGTTTTGTTCTTTGTGTTAGGAGATGGTGATCATTTCCTTCAGGTGCAGCTTTGACCCTATGGAGAGATAATTGGGCATAACTGTGTGTTAAAGTGACTCTGGGGCAAAGTGGAGAGTTTCAGTGTTTGGTTTCTGCTTTTACGACTATCAAGGCCATTATGCCTAATACATTAATAAGAGAGGAAGATTCGAGACAATAAATGACAGATATAAGTCCAGTGCTGCGGTTCTCAAACCTGCACCTTGGAGGGATGCTAGTTGAAAATAGATTGTCTTTTTCAAATACATTTGCAGAAGGCTTTTAATTTGACCGTTTTCAGTCTTCTTAGCCAGAAATGTTTTAAGCTGTGCTTTTATGATAGGCTTAGGGAATTAAATTGTTCTAAGTCTTTGATTTTGCCTTCTGGCTTTGGAAGCAGATGGGGTTTAATGGTGAATGAGGTGATTATGTAGTATTCTAAATATGCAATTTAGAGGTCTAAAAAGGAGGGTAGATAACATCACCTGCAGCAGACCTGCATAGGGAAATTGGAGAATGCAATCATTATGTTCAGCTTTATTACTTACAAAGCTAAGCCATGTTTTCTTTGGCTTAAAGTAGCATTTCTTAATATACACACAGTCCACACATTGTCCCCGCAGTACATCTGATGATTGTGCAATAATAATCTGTTATTTCTGGGAAATGCTTCTTGTAACTCTCAAGGCATATTCCACATGCGTCTGGTCAGTCAGCTTGGTTGTTTGCATGCAGTTGCAACTGGTTTTGCCTCTTCTGCCAATCAGATACACAACTTACAGAGTTATTTTTAAATGTTTCTGTGTTTAGACCTGAAGAAACATAGTCTGTCACAAATTTGGATAGAAGAGATGTGATTTGAGATAGTCTTTTGTTATTCACACTGTATCTCCATACATCAAGATTACTGCAGCTCCCTGTGGGCTAACTGCATCTGCTGTTCTCCACCACCAAAGCAGTCCAGATGAGAATTTAAAAGAAGTGAAAATAAGATGTTCTAGGGTAAGCCAGGGCTTCACTGGAGCATTTTGAGTTGTAGCTATGTTACAGTAGCAGATCTCCAAATGAGTTTCTGTAGTCTGAAGTTCACAAATCGGCAGGAAAATTTGGTGAAGAATTTTGTATTCATCAACTACAAACCCATTCATTTGGATGTATCTCTAATGTGACCAAAAGGTACTGGAGACTTAATTATCCAGTGACTATTCAGAAGAAAGAACGGGAGGAGAACATTAACAGCAGCAAACCAAAACAAAAGTCCCAGGTTCTGTGCCTGATTATTCTGTGACCTTGAGTGCAGATTCAGCAGCACTGCGCACCCTTTGCCACCTACCAAAATGGAACACCCATGGCTCCCTGTGGTGCTATTGCCAACAGCATGTTCAATGGTAAGTTGGTACCTTCCACATCTGCCTTGCTAATTTCCACTTGAAACTAGAGCACAGAAAGTTCCACTTCAGCGTCAGGAAAAACTTCTTTACTGTAAGGGTGCTGGAGCATTGGAACAGGCTGTCCAGAGAGGCCTCTCTAGAGGCTTTCAAGACCTACATGGATGCCTTCCTGTATGACCTGCCCTAGGTGATCCTGCTTTGTCAGGGAAGTTGAAATCAATGATCTTCAGACACCCCTTCCTACCCCACCATTCTAGGATTCCCCCAAGACAGCTGAGTCCTGATAGTGCAAGAATTCTGTCTTCTCCCACAAAAGGTTTTCTTTTGTGATGGTGCTGTGGTGGATATGGGGTTCTGCTTCCTACGTTTTAGTAACTAGCCACTCATTTTGAAACTGAGGAATATTTTTGATATACTAAGACCCCCTTCAATGTGAATATGCAACAGTTGTGGGGAATTGAGTCCCTAGGGAAATAAGGAGCATACAACAGATTCAGTGTACCTCCTTGCTAAAAAATACAGTCTTGTACAACAAAGGAAGAGCTTAGATTCTGCCTTTCCACAGAGGTGTGCTTAGAAGGAGGTGATGGTCTTCACATTGGTTTGGACCTTTGGATCTATGTGATTGCATTTTGTTCTTTGAATGCTGGAAGCATTCACAGTCTTACTCAGTTTGATCCCAGGTTTAATCTTATCTGTAGTAACCTAGTGGGCATAATCTGCCTAAGTGTATATTTTCAGGCTGACACTTAGAGGGCTTCTGGCTGTGGACACAGATTTCAGAAAGGATTTATTTGAGAGGAAAGGAAACAAAAACCCTTCTCCATGCAGCAGTTCTTGGCAATGCAATAGTTGTTATTCAAGCAGCTGAGCCACCCAAACCAGAGGACTATTGAAGAGCAGCTGCATTGAGTAACTTTTGCATCCATTTCATTTTCATCTGTCTTTGCACCCACCTGCTCCCCTAGAAGTCTGATTGATTGGACCCCCTGACCTAAGACAGCAGAACTACCTGTGTGCAGCCCACACCTGCCTTCTAGCTGCAAGGCAAAATGGTTCTGCAGAGATCTAGGGATGGTAAGATTTTTAAATGCTGAGGGTAAACCTCTCTGTGTCTACCTTTGTGTCTGTCTTCAGTGCACAGTGTGATGAGAGGTTTGAGGGCAAGTGGTGATGTCCGAATCCCCCCCCACCTCTGGTAGGTTCCAATGCATGTGACAGTTTAGGTGGTGGTCTCATTGCTCTCTACTCCTGTTTTATAAAATGAGGAAGATGTCCAATTCCTGATATGGGAATGGTTTTTAACCCAAGCTAGCAGGTAAGGGAGCAGTCAGACAAGCAGTTCAGCAGTCACAGCTCAGAGTATTGCAGTTCCTGTTAATGGACTCATGAAAAAGAACTGGTCAGGTAGTGGAGCACAGAATAATCACCTACTCAAAAAAGTGTGCCTGAGCCTTGACTGAGCTGTGTGAACACAGGCTTTGTAGCAGGATGGAAAAAAAAAATAAAAGTATGTTTTCACTGATGTTCATGCACATCAGCTGTGTTATTCATGCTTCCTAAAAAGCAGCCAGTCCCCATCTATGTCAGAGGGCTGGAGCACCTCTCCTGTGAGAACAGGCTCTTCAGCCTGGAGAAGGGTTCAAGGAGACCTTCCAGTATCTGAAGGGGGCATACAGGAAGGCTGAGGAGGGACTATTCACAAGGTTTTATAATGACAGGATGAGGGGGAATGGGGTTAAACTTGCAGAGGGGATTTAATCTGGATGTTAGGAAGAAGTTCTTTACAGTGAGGGTGCTGAGACACCGGAACAGGTTGCCCAGGGAGGTTGTGAGTGTTCCCTCCCTGGAGATGTTCAAGGCCAGGTTGGATGAGGCCCTGAGCAACCTGTTCTAGTGGGAGGTGTCCAGGGTTGGAACTGGATGATCTTTGACGTCCCTTCCAACCTAAACCATTCTATGATTCTGTATCATCTAACTGTCCCTGCCTATCATCTCAATTGGCTGCCCAGGAGTTTATGTAGATATTAATCACAGAATCATTTTGGTTGGAAGAGACCTTTGAGATCATCAAGTCCAACCACTATCAAGTCTGGTGCTAACCCATGTCCCTCAGCACCACATCTCTGCATCTTTTAAACACCTCCAGGGATGGGGATTCAACCAGCTCCCTGGGTCGCCAGTAACAGTGTTTGAGAACCATTTGAGTGAAGAAGTTTCTTGTCATATCCAATCTAAACCTCTCTTGATGCAACTTGAGGCTATTTCCTCTGATCCTATTATTTTTCCCCTGGGAGAAGAGACCAAAAACCTACCTTACTACAACTTCCTTTTCAGGGAGTTGTAGAGAGTGAGAAGGTCTCCCCTCAGCCTTCTTTTCCTTACTGAGGGTGAACTCACTCCCCTCATCCAGATCATTGATGAAGATATTAAAGAGAACTGAGCCCTGGGGGTACACCACTTCTGATCAGGGTAGTACAAATTACCCCTTCAGATTTATTCCAGTAAAACCAACAATGGTCATCAAGATGCAGTCCAAAAATCCATGGGACATCATCCTGTGAATTGTATTAGAAAATATTAATGTTAATGCCTTATGTTAAATTAAGCTAAGTAGGAAATTATAATGGATAAAAGCAAGTTATTTTTGCCCACTGAAACAGGATGGCATGGTAAAGCTCTATTTTAAATAAATGGGGTCTGAGAAAAGGAAATGTTCGTGTCCAAATTGGTAGGTAAGGTCTAATCACCATAAATCTAAAGCAAACTTTTCTCCCGAGGAGCATGGGTTCTCTTGATTGTGCATTTACCTCTCCCCTATTCCCTGAAAACATGTTATATATAGCAAAACAATCAATTTAGGACAACTTTTAAAGGAATGCTAGGGAAAACTAATGAGAAGAGTAACTTCTGCTAGTGGGTAGAGAGCCCCAAAAGTAGCTGGCCTAGAAGCTAGTCATGCAGGAGTTGGTGGACACAAGATACTTTCTACAAAGGGAGTATGTTCAGTCTTCAAAACTTACGAAGTTCTTAGGCTCTGAAACCCTATTTCGTCTTGTGGAGTGTACAGTGCTCTGCTCTGTACACAGGATGAAACTCTTCCCAGAATTTGTTTGTGTGCTTGTTTGTTTTCCGTTCCCTTGAAAGATGCTTTGCTGTGACAGGATTTGTTAGTCATTCTGGCAATTAGAATGACTGTCTTTTACTCATACATTAGTTTGAAAAAGAGGAGGCTGAGGGGAGACCTCATGGCTGTCTACAGCTACCTGAAAGGATGTTGTGGAGAGGCTGCTGCTGATCCCTTCTCACAGGTAACTAGTGGTAGAATAAGAGGGCATGGCCTCAAACTGCAACTGAGTAGGTTTAGACTGGGTGAGATGGTTCAGGAGTTAGCTGCCCCACCCCCCCCATTTTTAATTCACTTAGACTAGACTCAGCCAGCTGAAAGTTAAGGAATGAACCTTTATATTCACAGCTTAGCACAATATGCAAGCAGATATTTACAATATATTACAAATATTTACAGCTATATACATAAATATACAAGTTAAAAGCAATACAGAAACACAATACCCCTCCCAGAAATTCAAGTCCCCAAGAGGGGTTTCCCAACCACCCTTCCACCTTCTCTCTACCTCCCAGTCTTATCCCAGAATCTGCCTTATGTGCAAAGTGAATCAGAAAGATCAGTGAGGGAGGTTAGAAGCAGAATTGGTTGGCTTGTTTACACAGATCCAGCTGGAAGCCAGGGAGAGAGAGACCCTGACAGAGCTCAGACTCACACACACTGTCTTATCTATGTTTGTGTCCTTGCGTTTATACATCTCAGTAAACCTATGAGTGAAGTAGACATCACCATTGTTTTCTTTTCACAGCCTATCATCTAATTTTTCTCATTAAAATATTCCAATTAGCCTTAAACCAGCACACGGGGTGTTAGGAAATTTTTTTTATCACGGAAGAGTAGTCAGACATTAGGATGGTCTGCCCAGGGAGGTGGTTGAGTCACCAACCCTATATGTGGTTAGAAGTCATTTGGATGCAGTGCTTGGAGATATGGTTTAGGGTGCACCTTGTAGAATAGGGTTATCAGTTGGGCTTGGTGAACCTGAGGTTCTTTTCCAACCTGAATGTTTCTGTGATTCATGTATTCTCTGCAGATACTATTGAGCTTTTCTATAGTTTAAACTCATCTGTTATTGAAGTGCCACTGCTGAAGACTGGGAACTGTTGGTGGACAGATAAGAATGTGAAGTTTCACAATCCAAAATCGTACAATCTCTCTTCTGCCTTTGCAGGTAAGATTGGTTCCTCGCATTTCAATGGCTTCCCTAATGCCCTCCCTTTCTGCCCAGTGTGAGGACTTCCCATTCCAAGACTAATTGCCTTTGAGAGAAACACCTCCCAAACAAAGTTGAAGAAGCAGCTTTAGTGGGTGACTGAGAGCATAAGACAGATTTAAATATCACTTTATTTTTTCAATCACTGACTGAAACAGGAGAAAAGTGGTTTTGGAAGACTGAAATTAGCCTACATCAACATCCTTCTCATAGTGCTTATTAATCTGTCCAGAGAAAGCACAGCTGAAATTACTTTTTTGTTTTCATGTTGAAAACATCTATGAAGGAGAATTGCATGTCACTGTGATGGTTTGGCAGTTATCTGCCCCGCCACACTTTGAAATAACCCAGGCTAGAACTCGGTCAGCTGGAAGAGAATAAAGGAAGCTTTATATTTACAGCTATGTACAATATACAAGCAGATATTTACAATGTATAACAGATATATATACAGTAAAAAGGTAATACAGAAACACCACACCCCTCCCAGAGATCAAAATCCCTAAGAGGGGTAATCAACCACCCCTACCACCTTCCCCCTTTCCCCAGTCTTATCTCACCATCTGTTTTATGCAGCAGATAGGCAAGGGGCCAAGGGGATTAGCAGCAGGAAAGAAGTTAGTGAAATTATTTAGATCCAGCTAGGAAGGGAGAAAAAGCCGTGCAGGAACAGCCACAGCCCAAAAAGCAGACTGAAGCAGTCTGACTTATCTATATTTAGGTTACAACTCTTAAAACATTTTTTTTCCTTCTCAGTAAAGCTATGAGTGAAGTAGTATCATCAGTGTTTACCTTTCTCAGCCTATAGTCTAATTTCTCATTCAAATCCTCCAATTAGTTCAAATCAGCACAAGGACAAATTCAGGGTCAGGCTTGATGAGTCTCTGATCAGTGTGATCTAGTTGGAGATGTCCCTTCTCACTGCAGGAGGTGGGTCTCGATGCCCTCTCTAAGCATCCCTTCCAACCCAGTGCATTCTGATTTTAGAGAGCATGTCCTTTGCTGAAGAGGCAAGAATTCGTAATTTTCATTTGTGTAAGCCACTTTCATTTTGCTGTGCTTAAAGTTTCTAAAGTGCAGTAATATCTGAGTACTGTCAAATTCTGTTCATGTTTGAGGTGAATGGAAATGCTCAGGTGAAAAGCGTTACCTCGTGTATTTAATTTTTCAGTTATGTTATTTTTTTTCTCTTTACTATTTCATCCTGTGTTAGTTGTGAGTAAGCCCAGAATTCAGCCACCTACTGCTGTTGCTGACAGTGTGTCATTCCTGGTTTCTTTCTTTTCCACCAGGGACAGCAAGACCTCCCTACTGGCAAAAACCAGTATATTTGTTAGATGAGGAAGACGAAAGGAACAATGGTTACGTAAATGAAGACTTCATTATCTGGATGCGAGTGTCAGCCTTTGCTACATTCCGAAATCTTTACCGGCGTGTCAGGCGGGTAGAGCAGTTTGCAGATGGCCTTCCTGCTGGGAATTACACTTTTCATATTTCCTATAGTATCCTTTCATATAATCCGAGACCACTAGATAGTTACAACAGGTTGGAGTGGCTAGGATTTGTACAGTAAAATGGCAAAGAAACAGAGCAAAACACACCAAAATAAATCACTGTGAAAAGTCTGTTTTCAGAGGGGTGAGACACTACAAGTAGATTTTCTTTAGCTCATGCAAAGTTATGTCACTCAAATGGTAGCACATGACATGCTTTCTGGGAGCTTTACACAATGGTTAACACTGAAGAGTGGGAGGCAGGAGAGATGGCTGAAGATGTTGTTTCAGCTGGAGTATTTAATAGTGACCTAATCAGACGTGTAAACACCCTTACTAGGATGCACAAATTGCCAGAGGCATCCTTGCCATTGAGAGATGTGGGGCTGCCTGTGTCAGCAGAGCCCTCTGGTGGGTTTGTGCTAGGTACTGACAGGAACTTTTGTGCTGGTGAAAATGCTCTCTCACTCTGAAGAGTGTGAACTTTGCTGACTAAAGAACTTCTTTTGTCAGCAGGAATTATGCCAAGGTTACTATAATTTTTTCTTCCAGCCAACAGAGCTGTGATTGTAAATGGTGTAGCAGTTCTATTCTGAAAGCTTCCACATGGAGAGATGAAATGTAGAATCATCTAACATTCTGGGTACACATTATGTTAGGTGGAGGTGAGCACACTTGGCCTCAGTGAGAATATGTGGAGTATCATCATGGTAAGCTGCTCAGAAGGCTCATTTTCAACGGAGTTTTCATAGCAAATTAACACAGTAGCAGTTACATAAATTTTAACTTTAAAAAGTATTTTCATGTTCACACAGAGACCATATCTAAAATAAATGAATTTGTTACCACCTGGGTTTTTTGAACACAGAGTAATAGAGACATCAGAAGTCAGCTCAAAGAATTTTTGCAGAAGAACAAAGTTTTCTACTCTTCATGCCTTGGAAATATTTTTGAGCATTTATCATTACTCTTTCTCCTCCTGGACATAATATAAACCTTGCTAGTAGAACCTTAACTTGCTTTTTTCAGATTTCCCTGTTACCAAATTCAAGGGGAGGAAGCATGTGATTCTTTCAACCGTGGTATGGAGTGGAGGAAGTAGCCAATTCCTGGGAATTGCCTACGTGGTTACTGGCTCAGCAGCAACTCTGACAGGTTTTGTGATAACTGCCATTCATTTAAAGCTCAGAAAAAAGAAGACCTACTTTCAGAAGTAATAAGGTTCCCTGGCTTTATGAACAAAGGCAAAGCTGTGCCGTGAAAAAGAACATGCAGCACACACCTTTTAGTATTTTCCCTGAGCTCTGAATCTGTTTCAGCAACAGGTTTGGTGATTAGAAGCAAACTGAGGAGCATCAGTTTGTCACCCAAACTCAAACTTTCCCTAGGCTGCATTCTTACTAATGTATGTGTGCTCCTAAATTTGTTTCCTAAGAAATTTGTAGTGAGATCAAGATCAAATGACAGATAGCACAGTGGGTTAGAATTGTACATGGCTGGCCAGAAATAAGGGCCCATATTAATTTCTTACTTAGCCCTTAAATCAGAGACTATTTCTCTGAAGCTTTGGATGGGTAAAAGGTGAGTTCTTGATCCAACAAAAAGCTGCAGTATGTGGTATAAAATCTAGTTGTGAGCCAACCATGCATGGGCTAAATGGCTTTGGGTACTTCTTTAAGCCATCCTGAAAAGCTGCCAATTTAGCACAGCACATTCATCACAGTTTGACACTCCATTTATGATTGAACACAGGACATTTTTTTAGGAGTTGGGAGTTTCTTTAAACACAACTTATTGGTTTTACCTAGGTACTGAGACTAAGTTGCAAAGCTAGAGGGCATCAAAACACCGATTTACTTTTTTTTTAATTGATATTGAGTAAAAAGCTTAAATTAAAAACTCCTTCAGTGGTAAATATTTTAGAAGAAAATTCTACCTAATTAGGCCACAATTACACTCCTACCTGCTCCATCTTTCCACACAAAAGTTCACTGACTCTTAGATCTTTTCCCTTTTCAAGCCACATTTTCTGTGCTGTGGTGACTTATTGTCAATAAAGCATCAGAAAATCTCTCAACATAATTTTGGAAAAGTAAAGACTTAAGGTCATGAAAAGCTTAACAACTTTCATGGTTTGTGTTCAAAATTGTACACAATTAGGAATTACTTCTAATTTCTCAGAAAGAATAGGAACAGCACTGAAGAATTTAGGCCAAGCATACCATGATTTATATGAATTTTTAAAAGTAACTTTTCTGTTGTGAAGGTGCAAATGAAATAAACCAATTCCTTTGATAAATATGCTGTGTGCCTTACCTCCCTCACTGGCATCCCAGAAAGCCAGCCATATCTTGGGCTGAACCAAAAAAAAGTGTGCCCAGCAGGTCAAAGGAGACATTTCTGCCCCTCTACTCTTCTCTTGTGAGACCTCACCTGGAGTACTGCATCCAATTCTGGAGCCCTCAACACAAGAAAGACATGGATCTGTTGGCGAGGGTCCAGAGGAGGGCCACAAGAAGAGTGCTAGAGCACCTCTCCTACAAAGACAGACTGGGTGAACTGTGTTTGTTCAGCCTGGAGAAGAGAAGGCTGACAAAGGGAAGACCTTATAGTGGCCTTCCAGTACCTGAAAGGAGCCTAAAGGGAAGCTGGAGAGGGACTATTTATAAAGGAAGGACTCCTATCCTGTTGCCTTTGTGATGACAAGGGGCAATGGTTTTGAACTAGAGCAGAGTAGATTTAGGTTAGGCACTAAGGAAGAAGTTCTTTACTGTGAGGGTGATGAAAAAGTGGAATTGTTTGCTCAGAGAAGTTGTGGACACCTAATCTATGGAAGTGTGTAAGACAAGGGTGGGTGAGGCTTTGGGCAACCTTGTCTAGTGGGAGATGTCCCTGCCTACGGCAAGGGAGTTGGAAAAAGATGATCTTGAGGGTACTTTCCAACTCAGTCATTCCATGATTCCCCTAAAAAAACTTCCATACTGAAATAAGAAATAAATCACAAAGATCATGTGTGCCACTGCCAAGGGCACCTACATCTGCTTTTGAAAGTGATTCAGGCACTTAGGAGCTTGTGACCTGTGATGGATGGCCTCTGGTGAATCTGACTGTCGTCACTGAATGCACCATTTCCTTTAATCTCTGCTTCACAGTTATGACATGAGCAGCAGAAGAGATGCTGCTCAGGTTCACAGCCTGGCCTGCTAGTACAACCTTGCTCTGGCTGATCAGCTGGGATACGGTGTGTGTCCGTCAGCTTTTCCTGGTCAGGACCAGTTGCTTCTATCGGAAAGCTGTACAAATGGGATTCTGGTGTTTCAAACCCTTGCATCCTAATCTGTCAGGAGTTGTGGGAGAACTCTATCCCTCACTGGGATAGACAGAGCATGAAGTAGTATACTGAGCAATGTTTAAGCTCATTAGTCTAAATCACTTGTAACAATGAGACATGCTCCTTAAAGCTTTTAAGTCCTTTTGAAAGTGTAATCCTGTGCAAGCCCTCTGCAAAAGTGTGATGGGAGCTGCTGCCAACACTGAACTTACGATTTCTGGCTCCAAATGGACCACAGGAGCCTCTTCTTTCCCCCACCCCCATTTTTGTCTCTTACTTTTTTGATTGTTTGTTTTTGGGTTTGGGGTTTTTTTGTTTGGTTGTTTTGGTTTTTTTGGTTGGTTGGCTCTTTTACCTCCTCCAAGAAACCTACTTTCAGGAAACAGTATGTCATCTGGGTGGTTAAGTCACAATGCAATTGTCAAGGATTTTATTTCTTCATAAAGTATCTGGTAAAAGTGTTAGAAGGAGAATGAATAACGAAGTATCTATTACGGTGAGTCAGTGTCTACCAGACAAGAACATACAGTCTAGCAAGTAGTGCTTACAGTTTGCCCACTCTCTCCCAAAGGTTTGTGCAAGAGCCTCCTTTCTTGAAATATACATTGTCTTCAAACAGTGTTGTCTTCACCTCTCCACAGGGAAAGCCTGTCTTCAAACAAACCTTCCTCTTTCTGTTAATCCAGCAGTTGTCTAAGTCTTCATTTATAAACTCAAACCCTTCCTTTCAATAATGAGACAGCTTCAAACACATCTTACATTTTTCTTCTACCGTCTGAGCAGTGGTTTTGGAAGCTGTTTCTTGAGTTCTGGCAGTTAAGTGTTGCTAATTCTGAGCAGCTCTGCAGCATCTGTCTGATCATTTGAGACTGTGCTGTCCAGCCCAGAGCAATAGGAGTGGCAGTTTTGATTAACTTCTCCCAGCAGATGGAATCTGCCTTGCTTGGAAGGGTGGAAAATAAATTCTAGCAACCTCTTTACACCACCTTTTGTGCCAGTGCTGCAGCCACGCTGTTGGTCTGCCCCTTGTGCCAGAGCTTGAGTGAATGTCCCTGTTCAAGGACATTTTGAAGGTGTGTTCCTCAGTGCTTACATTGAAGAATACTCCTCTAACTATATGAAATGGGTATTGGAATTGTTCTGTGATGCCTTATTCTGCCTTGTGCAGAGGCTGAAACAGCAGTGAGAGTCCTGGCTTATGAACTGGCCTAAGGTAACAGCAAAAGGCATCATTAGCTAGAACCACAGAATCATTTAGATTAGAAAAGACCCTTAAGATCATCTAGTCCAACTGTTAAACCAGAACTGCCAAGTCACCACTAAACTGTGTCCCTCAGAACCACATCTACCTTCAGGGATGGTGCCTTCACCATGTAACTGATTGCTATTTGCTAACAATGCGGTATGTGTTTAATATAAATTAAGCTATTAATTATTCAGCCCCCCTTAAATACAGGGTCTGCAGAAAAAAAAAAAAAAAATCCCTATTAGTGACTGCTCCTTGTTGCATATCTAGAACTGGCCACTTTGTCAGGTGCTGTTATTAGTAGGAAGCACGATTCCAGATAAAAATGCAGTGTACTTTTCAATTTTTATTTTGGCTGCCAGAAGATCATTAAGTCAAATTGATAAGGGAAAGCATGCTGAAATTTGAAGAACAGAGTTATGAAGGAATCAGAGATGTTGCACTTACACAATACCTGCACTTTTAAAATAGCTGGAATGTCATGACCAATAGCATCTTTGTCACAGCACTGCTTTTGCCTTGCACATTCAATTTTATCTATAATGATTATCTGTCTTAGTAAAGAAAAAAAACAAAAAAATCACAACAAAACAAAACACTTTGGTAAAACCTTTCAGAATTTAATTTTAACTATGTTAACTATCCAGCGTGCTTCCACCTTTTTTTTTATGAGGGATTATCTTAGACTTGTCAATTCAGTATAAAGATGTCCAAGTTTAAGACTGACAAATGAAAAGTAAGAACTGAACCTGGTAAGTGTAAGTCAGCAGCACCGCTGTGAGTGCTACATCACTAAGCTATGAAAGACTTGCTGTCATTTATTTTAGTATTTGTGCATATCAAAACTATTTAGTGTTTGACTCTCTTTCCTACAGATACCAGCATAATACTACAGAAAACAGCATAATACTAATTTTATTTTTGCTTTGTTATTGCTATTTAAATGCTGTATCTTGCATCATCGTTCTATATTCAGTCCTTTGGAGCTGATGAAACTTTGCCTATTTCCTTCACCTTCAAAAAAAAAAAAAAATCATGTCAGAAATGGGGTTGAAATTTGATGGACTGAAATGAATCATATCATAGATGCTTAAAGTACTACAAAGTGCAGGGTTTTTTCTTTTCCCCATCTCTTCTTCTAGAACAGAAAAATAAATGAGGATCTAATTTACTGTCATTATTTTTCTTCTGGGGAGTGGATATTTAATAAATGGAAAACAGGAAGGCTTCTTGTTAGTAGATGTAATGTAAATTTATATGGTGGTTATGGACTAAAACAGATTAGCTAAATGGGGTATAAGTTTCTGTTGTTTGGGGTTATTTTTTAATGTATATTTTCATTTATAATTTTGAGGGTGACAGTTGCATGTTGTATATTCTGGAGTTCTGCAGATCAGGTTTGGTGTCAAAAATACTTGGAAGTGAGAAGATCCTATTATTATGAGAAATGTATATTCAATTATATGCAATTTAAATCTCATTTACAAATTACACGGAGGTGTAAGGGAGAGTTCTGTTTTAATGTAAAAAACTGTCACAGTGGTTTTGGTTGCCAGCTCCCCCTAGGACTGAATTTCATTAATGGGATATACCTGTGTGAAGCTAGAGTTACAGGAATTTCAGCAGCACACTGCAGGCTTTACATTGTCAGGCATATATGTTCAGTATCTGTCTGACTTGGTCATTTTTTTCTCTATTTTCAACATACATACTTGCTTAACTCATCTGAAAATAAACCACAGAACCACAGAATGGTAGGGGTTGGAAGGAACTTCTGAAGATCATCAAGTCCAATCTCTCTGCCAGAGTAGGGTCATTTAAAACAGATCATGTAGGAACATGTCCAGGCAGGCCTTGAAAGTTTCCAGGGATGGTGTGATGGTTTGGCAGTTATCTGCCCCCCACACACAC
>VWZI01011090.1:17937-66401 GCA_013396835.1 Psilopogon haemacephalus | reverse complement strand
CCCTGCACTTTGAAATAACCCAGGCTAGGACTCAGTTGGCTGGAAGTTAATAAATGAAGCTTTATATTTACAGCTGTGCACACTGTGCACAATATACAAGCAGATATTTACAATGTATAACAGATATTTACATAGATAGATAGATAGATAGATACAGTAAAAAGGTAATACAGAAACACCACACCCCTCCCAGAGATCAAAATCCCTAAGAGGGGTCACCAGCCACCCCTAC
The DNA here is from genome assembly GCA_013396835.1 of Psilopogon haemacephalus. NCBI lineage: Eukaryota > Metazoa > Chordata > Aves > Piciformes > Megalaimidae > Psilopogon > Psilopogon haemacephalus. The sequence continues at coordinate 66,169 of VWZI01011090.1, read as the reverse complement.
CACCTTCCCCCTTTCCCCAGTCTTATCTCACCATCTGTTTTATGGAGCAGATAGGTGAGAGTAGATCAGCCAGGGGGGTTAGCAGCAGGAAAGAAGTTAGTGAAATTATTCAGATCCAGCTAGGAAGGGAGAAAAAGCCATGCAGGAGCAGCCACAGCCCAAAGCCATCTGACTATGGTCTGAAGCTGCCTGATCTATCTATGTTTGGGTTACAACTCTTAAAACATTTTTTTTCCTTCTCAGTAAAGCTATGAGTGAAGTAGTATCATCAGTGTTTTCCTTTCTCAGTCTATAGTCTAATTTCTCATTCAAATCTTCTAATTAGTTCAAACCAGCACAGATGGAAACTCTACCACCTCTCTGGGCAGCCTGTTCCAGTGCTCTGCCACCCTCAAAGTAAAGAAGTTCCTTCTCATGTTTAGATGGAACTTCCTATGTTAAAGTTTATGCCCATTGCATCTTGTCCTGTCATAGGGGTGTCGTGGTAGACTTGAAGGGTCAAAGTAGGTTTGTACATGTGCTGGCTTGCCCAGACATGATATTCTGCCTTCCCTGTGTTTTTGGGGAAGAAGCAGCATCAGGAAAAGAGATAAAAGACATGGTGCCATGGAGTCTGAGCACTCTGGCTTATATAACTTGTTTTCTCCTGCTGGGCCTATGCTCTTCCCCCAGTATGGTATAAGCAGACCTATGCTTTCACCAAAGCATATTTTAACAAATATGGTAAAACTTGGCTTACTGCCACTCTGATTGGATATGCTACTGTCCAAAAAGGCCCAATCAATCTCGGATATTAATACTAAAAGCAGATAAGCAGATAACACAGCATGCTTATGCTTCTGCTGTGATTTTGCTATTACTCCGTGTTCTGAATCTGTGCCTATAATGCCTTATTATTGTTATATAGCAATATAAGCTGTATTCCACCCTGGAACCGTTTCGAGTCTTTCCAGGAGCAATTTGAATAGTCTTCACACAATTAGCAGTGTGAGATACACATCCGCTGAGACACATTGCAAGACATCTGCCTGCATCTGCAGCAACCTGCATCTCCTGAAGACAAGCAAGCCTGAAGGCACACAGATCATCAAACAGGTCAGAAACTGTCTGCCCCCCCCCACCTCCTTCACCCAGCAGTCTGTGGTGAATCAAGTCTCAGCTACAGCGGCAGCAGCCAGTGGCCAGACCAGGCAGAAACCCTGCAAGTGTTCTGGCTACTTTCAATTTATTGATAACCCCACAAGATGGGAGAAATAATACTTGTGAGTAAAAACTAAGCTTTGCATATTACCTAGATTCTGCTGTAAGCAGAAAGGGGGCCTGAGTTCCATCTAATAGCCAAGCGGCACTATTGACCACAAGAGATCTTCCAGTGTTAATTAGTTACAATAATTGATTGTTTATGCATATGAATAGTTACTACTAGATATTGTTTATGTAATCATTCCATAACTGCTAAAATCAAACCTGTTTAAAAGTAAGTGGTTGGGGGTGGAAAAGCTTGGATATAAAACATGAATAAACAATATTAATTTAAAAAATAATATCACATTAATTAATTATAACCCACTTCCTCATCAAGGGGATCTCTGAAAAGACTCTAGCCTCATCTTCCTGTCACCCACCACTTAGATAAGGGATGAGTCCTTCAAATAAAACAGATTAGCAATATCACAAACCTATGGAACCTGGAAAAATTATTTACATCCTGCATGTATTTTCTATAAACAGCTGTGTTGCATGAAGATTAATAATAGTGATTGGATGGGGTCCCATATATTTTAATGACACATTGTAGTGTGAAAGCTTTCTCTCCTTCCTCCAAGAAATCAAAACAGTATCAGAGTAAAGGCAAAGACAGCAGCTCAGAGAGGAGAGAGCTTGGAAAATTTTGATAGTGGAAAGGGAGTTTACATACTAATCTGGATTTAAGTTTAGATGTAAAATAGGAGAAAGTGGTTTCTTGTCAGATGGTAAAAAGCTGCTGTCTTCCTCTGCTGGGAACAGTGTGGTATGAGTGGTGGAGCAGATTTGATAAAACAACTGTAACTGCACAGAATGATGAAAAGGTAAAGTACTTTCTCTCTTGCATATGGAGGCAAAGAAATATGCTTAAGATGACAGTGTATCCTGATATGTGACCTGGACAGCCCATGTGATTCTGAGAAGCAGCCAAGTGAAGTAAAATTTTTCTCAATGGCAAGTCCAGACTCTCTGAACTGTGGTGAGCTACGGTGTTTTTGAACTAAGGTATTTTAAGTCAGTTCTCTCTTATGCACTGTTCCCTGCAATTCCAAGAACAATTCTGTTATGCATTGGGAATGCCTTGTGCAGCTGCCTTTGCTTTAGTGTCCTTTTGTTTTCATGAGAACAACTGTTGAACAGTTTTAGTTTGTTCTATGTCCTACTTTCTCCCCAGGCTATGGGAAGCCAGGCAGAGGAAAAGTGGGGCTTGTTTGGCCTTTGCTTAATTACATGAGTGCATGAAACAAAGCTTTCTCCCTTTCCTCATATAGCCAACTAGGAGAGGAAAAGGGCAACATGGCTGCTTCTGGTCCAATGCAAGTAGAGGCAGTATTTAAATTATATCATATGTCAATTGCCATAGGTAAAGAAATGAAAATAGCCCATACTGTGAAAATGTTGTATTTCAGGCAGCTCTAATCAAAATATGTGTGTAGCTGTGAAGTATGTGCTATGTACCCTGCTGACAAACATAAAGCATGAAACATAAAAAGGCCATTTGGTTATGCTTCCATTCGTTGCAGCCATCATTTCTTTGCATTAACGTGCCTAAAATGATCCTTTTCAAACTGAAACAATTAAGAAAAAGTGTGGGGGGAAAAAAAATTATGTTTTCTACTCTGTGAGACCCTGTGTTAATTCCTGTGTGTATTGAGAAACTGATCCATTAACAGCTGTTAATCCAGTTATAATACTGGGGAATTCAGGATTTAAGATTTGGTGAGATGTTATTGAAGTTTCTCGGTTAACTTATACGAATCCCTGGGCTTTCTATATTATTAGTGACAATGAACCTGAAGACACTGGAAAAAGCATCAAAATAACCAGAATGTTTAAAATAAAAAAGGGAAGAGGCAGTGTCTGCCCATAGCCCCAGCTGTCATAATGAGTTAAGATTTGGAGGACATGCACTGAGCCACTGTCACTGCCTCTGAGGTAAAATATCGCAGCTATTTGACAGTGTGGAGAAAGGCTTCATAACAGCTCAAGACAATAATAAAATCTGCAGTTAATAATACTCCTCCTTGCAGTGAGTGTGCTGAGCAATCTGTCAAAAGAGGACAAGCGGACCGTGCCCCCCAGCATAGGGTGGAAACAGTGATTTAACACTGGATGCCAAGGAAAGGAGCCTGTGGTGCTTCATCCTTGTGGGTGGCAGGGTATGGTTCCAAGTTCTGTAATTAGGTTTTAGTCCCCTCATGAGCTGGCTTTTGCTGGTCTATGTTGTGCCATCCAAATGTGGCACATCCAGAAGGAATTTTGAGACCCCTCTGTAATGGTATGGGTGGGATCTATTCCAAAATTAATATAGTTTATTAATTTTTAGCAATCTCAACACAGACCATAATTTTAAATAATAATAGGTTCTTTGCATGACCATGGAAAGTATTAAACAGGGCATCTAGAATACTGTGGCAAATATGCCACTCACCCTTGACAGAGACCTGAGAGGCTCCTTTCTACTAATGCAGAAGACAATAGAATTCAGTTATAGAGATGCTTATGAATATTTACTCACAAAATAGCTTTGGATTTCTAGGGCTAACTAGAGTTTCTAGACAGTACCCAAACACTTGAAGGGAGTTCTGTCGGTGTCTCGATGGCCACTGAGGCTTCTAGTTCTCAGGCTCTAACAAGGTGCTGGGAAAGAGGCAGACGATCTCTAACCTGATCCTGGTTCTTCTTGGACTCCACACTTGGCACAGAGGTTTGCAGAGGTGCAGACAGGATGTCTTGCAGAGGTGAAGAGAGCACGATGTCAGTGGCACTTTGTGGCACGTCGTGAGGCACTTTATGCTTTCTCCTGGTACACTTGAGACATGGCAAGTTTCCAGATAGTCAAAGCTTATATATGAAAGCTAAGCTGGTCTGAAGCATGAGGTCAGAGCAGAGCACATTGAAGCAGGGCAGAGCAGGTTGTCAGAGCAGAGCACACACTGCTTGCAACAGCTCCATTTATATTATTTGCCCAAGTGTAATGGCTCCCTTGGCCACAGAGATTCACCAATCAGAATGGCACTTTGCCAAACTCACCATATTAGGAGAAACCAGAGCTTGCTTACCCTTATTTGCGCAAGACACTAACAAGCGCATAAACACCTGTGGATACCCCTGTTTATCACTTTGTGATGGGACATGATGCCCCCAGCCTTTGCTTTCCTCCCACCATTGCTTCCCCCATCAGCAGAAGGGTGGGGCAAGCCAGAACATGTTCTAGGCATATTAGGCAAATGTTATTCAAGTTATTTTTGGGGAGACAGAAGCAGGCAGAGCGTGACTTTAGAAATTGAATGATTTTAGGCATTGATGAAGGCAAGTCTTTAGCATATTTCTTCTCCAGACTTCATTGTGCTAATAAAAGTACATTGTATTAGGCAAAGGATGATGCTGGCCTTGTCCAAAACCCACTGTCCTAACAGGATGGATGAAACAGTGGGAAAGAACCTAGGACCTTTGCACTCTCCTGCAGGGTGAGTTTTGTCAGATGAAAGATTTAAGACCAGAAGCTGTCAGCAAATGGTGTTCGGTCCCCTGCAGTAGGCTGACCATTAACTGCATGCTGGTGCCATGTGGGTAGCTTCTTTGCCACTCATCTGCCAGGAGTCCTGCTGTTTGTGTTTCTCTCACTGATCACATAATGCATCAGGTTAGAAGGGACTCTGGAAGATCATCTTGCCTAACACCCCTGCAGTCAGCAGAAATATCACAAACTTGATCAGGTTGCTCAGGGCTCCATCAAGTTTGACCTTGAATGCCTTCAGAGGTGGACCCTCTACATCTCTGGGTGACTCATTCCAGTGTTTCAGCACTCATTTTGAAGAGCTTCCTCCTCCTACTATGCAACAACCTTAATCTACCCTGCTCTAGTTTCAAACCACTGCCCCTTGTCCTGTCCTTACAAGCCCTTCTAAACAGTCCCTCCCCAGCCTTCCTGTAGGTCCCCTTCAGACATAAGGTCTCTGAAGCCTTCTCTTCTCCAGACTGAACAACCCCAACTCTTTCAGCCTGTCTTCATAGGAGAAGTGGTCCAGCCCCGCGATCATCTTCGTGTCCCTCCTCTGGACCCACTCTAGCAGGTCCATGGCTTTCCTGTGTTTAGGACTCTATTGTACAGTACTCCAGGCGAGGTCTCACTGGAGTAGAGGAAGGTGGCACAATCACCTCTAGATCTGCTGGCCACGTTTCTTTGATGCAGCATTCTGAGCGGCAAGTGTGCATTGCTGGCTTGCGTCCAGAGAGCGCCCCCAAGTCCTTTCCTGGAGGGCCGAGTTCGACTCGTCCTTCCCCAGCCCCTATTAGGTACCGAGCGCTGCCCCGACCCAGCTGCGGGCGGGACCTGGCGCTTGGCCTTGCAGAACCCCATGAGGCTCACCTGAGCCAATCGGTGTGCAGCGGGCGGGAGGCGCGTGCGCGCTGCAGCCAATGGAGTCGCCAGGAGCTGGGGGTGGGTGGTTCGCGCAGCTCGCGCTGGTAACGGCCGGCTTGAGACGGCAGCTTCGCTCCGCTCCTGCTCCTCGACCCGGCCTGAGGCGAGAGGGCACCGGCCGCAGGTCAGGGCTGTCGGTGCAGCAGGGTGCTTTAAGCTGCTGGGCCAGACGCACCTGGCACGCTCCCTGTCGGCTCTCTGGGAGAGCACTGCCTCGTCGCGCTGTCTCCAGAAAGCGCTCTTGGAAGCTGCAGCGTTCACGATGGTACCTTTGAGAGCAAGCCTGCCACCTCTGCGTGGGGCTCCCACCGCAGGCTGCGGTGCGGTGCTCGTTAAGTGCCAAACACTTGAGTGGTGGGGTGCACAAGCTTCCCACACAGGAATCTTTGGTAGTCATGGCCTTAGAAGAGATCACAGTGTTGGATAAAACTTGCTTCAGCACTATCTGAACGGAGTACAGGTTCTTTTCACAGAATCATAGAATGTTAGGAGTTGGAAGGGACCTTGAAAGATCATCCAGTCCAAATGTCTTGCCAGAACAGGATCATCTATACCAGATCACACAGGAACACATCTGGGTGGGTCCAGAGAGACTCCACAGCCTCCCTGGGCAGCCTGTTCCAGTGTTCTGGCACTCTCACAGTGAAAAAGTTTTTCATAGAATCACAGAAACATTCAGGCAGGACAAGACCCTCAGAATCACCAAGCCCATCCGATAACCCTACTCTACAAGGTTCACTCTAAACCCCAAGCACCATGTTCACATGGAACTTCCTATGCCTCAACTTCCACCCATTGCCCCTTGTCCTGTCATTGGGCATTACTGAGCAGAGCCTGGCTCCATCTTCTTGGCACTCTCCTTTACATATTTATAAACATTAGTGAGGTCACCCCTCAGTTTCCTCCCAAATTAAAGAACCCCATCGCCCTCAGTCTTTCCTCATAAGGAAGATGCTCCACTCCCTTAATCATTTTCTTGGCTCTGTGCTGGACTCTGTCAAGCAGTTCCCTGTCCTTCTTGAAGTGAGGGGCCCAGAACTGGACACAATATTCCAGATGCAGCCTCACCAGGGCAGAGTAGAGGGGGAGGAGAACCTTTCTTGACCACAGCCCTTCTTATACACTCCAGAGTGGCACTGACTTTCTTGGCTACAAGACCACATTGCTGGCTCATGGTCATCCTGTCTACCAGGAGCCCCAGGTCCTTTTGCCCCTCACTTCTCTCCAACAGGTCATTTCCCAGCTTGTACTGGTCCATGGGGTTGTTCTTTCCCAGGTGCAAGACTCTACCCTTGGCCTTGTTGAACTTCTTGAACTCAATTTCTCCCTGCCCAACCCTCCACCCTGAGTCTCACTGAGTGGCAGCACAGACCTCTGGTGTGGCAGCCACTCCTGCCACTTTAGTGTCATCGGCAAACTTGCTGACACTGCACTTTCTGCCCTCATCCAGGTCATTGATGAAATATATTGAGTGATATTGGTCCCAGTACTGACCCCTAAGGGACCCCATTAGGTACAGACCTCCAACTAGACTCCATTCCATTGACCACAACTCTCTTCTTTCCTTCAACCAGTTTCCAGTCCACCTCACTACCTGATCAGCCAGACCATGCTTCCTCTGTTCAGCTGTAAGAATGCTGTAGGAGATGGTGTCAGATCCTATACTGAAATCAAGAAAAACCACATCTACTGCTCTACCATCATTTATCTACCTGGTTATGTCCTCACAAAAGGCTATCAGGTTGGTCAAACATGACTTCCCCTTGGTAAAACCATGTTGGCTGCTCCTAATGACATTGTTGTCCTTGATAATGCCTGAGGACAGCAAAGTTGTTCCATTTACCTTTCTGGGGATGGAGGTGAGGCTGACCAGTCTATACTTACCTGGGTCCTCCTTTTTGAAAGGTAATGTGTTTCTCAGCATTGTCCTTAGCATTTTTAGACCTTCTGTGTATGAACAGCCCAGAGACTCCCAAAGCACACCACTGTGCAATATTAGTGAATGAGCACCCTTGATTTAATCCATCCAGCATAGCACCATTTTCCAAGGCCAACCATGAGCATGGCAAATACAATATGACAACTGCATTGCAACCAGTGCACCATGGCTAACCTTGTATCTTCCAGGCTAAATTCAGCATGTCTGTAGCCATTTCTGCTGGTCCAGATACCTGCATATAAAAGAGGCATATTTGGACACAATTTATTAGTTCCTAGAACAGCATCAGAAAAATAATTTTGTAAGCCTAAAACCCGATATATGCTTCCCTTTAGCTCAGTTCTCACATAATGTCTATGATCCTCACTGATCAAAAAAGTGCCTGAGAACAGGCACTTTTGGTTGGTTGATCTGGCATTTGCTAGGCATTTGTGCCTTCCTTTATTGAATAGAATACAAAGTCATAGTTAGTGACATGGTTTAGTGGTGAGTTGGCAGTAGGTTAACAGTTGGACCTTACGTTCTTTAAGCTGTCTTCCAACCCAAATGATTCTGCAAGTGTCCCATAGTTTACTGCAGCTGTGTAATACATGCTTTCAGGAACATAAATTCATAATCTAAGCTGCTGCACATCTAGGCTAGTACCAGATGTGTTGATGTTAGGTAGGTATAAAAAGAGGTAAGCAGGGTGTGATAAGCATTAAAAAAAAAACCCAAAACTAAATCTCTTTCAGAAGTTATATGAGAGCTTCCTTGGAGCCACTTCTCTCCCTGGTGGCAAGTCACAGGACTGGAGGAAATGGATGCAGCTGTGCCAGGGGAGGTTTAGGCTGCATACTAGGAAATATTTCTTCACTGAAAGGATTATCAAACATTGGAATATTCTGGTCAGGGCATCCCTGGAGGTGTTTAAATAGTGTGTGGGCCTGGCGCTTAAGGACATGGCTTAGTGTTGATGTTGCAGTGCTGGGCTGAGGGTTAGACTGGATGATCTTGGGGGCCTCTTCCAGGTATATTCTGTGGTATTCTATTTTGTATATTCTGACTCTGCCTGGGCAGTTTGAGACCTAATTATTCCAGTGGCGTGCTGGACCTTGCCTCACTAAAACCAGTATGGATGCTGTCCTGCAGTAATGTAATTGCAAAACCAGTACCTAATATCATGTTGGGGATGTAGCTGCTGGTGGGATAGAGAATGTCTTCAGCAGACGTCACTTATTTGCAGCCCTTAGAAACTTTATGGGTGAAAAAGCAGGGGAGAGAGGAACCTGCTTTTTGTGTGTGTTACACCTGAAGAGTTTGTCAGCATTTGGAATGCTGCTCTTCACTGGTGGTTAATGAAAGATTATTAGTGTTTGAATCACTGCAATTATTTTATGTCTTGAATAATTTAATCTAGTGACATATATCTAGTCTGATCGAACACTGCATATTGCAAGAGAAGAGAAGGCTTCGAGGAGACCTTATAGTAACCTTCCAGTATCTGAAGGGGGCCTACAGGAGGGCTAGGGAAGGACTATTCACAAAGTCTTGTAATGACAGGATGAGGGGGAATGGGTTCAAACTGGCAGAGGGGAGATTTAAATGGAGTTAGGAGGAAGTTCTTCACAGTGAGAATGGCGAGACACTGGAACAGGTTGCCCAGAAGGGTTGTGGCTGCTCCCTCCCTGGATGTGTTCAAGGCCAGGCTAGATGAGGTCTTGGGCAACCTGATCTAGTGGAAGGTGTCCCTGCCTGTGGCGGGGGGGGGTTGGAACTGGATCATCTCTGAGGTCTCTTCCAACCTAAACCATTCTATGGTTCTATGTGGCTGATGCTTATTTACCATGTATGTACTGTGCCAGATGCAACAGTGCCAGGATGCTAAGTAATTGCTTAAGGACAGTAACACAAGGTCTTTTTGCCCATGACTGAAGGAAGATGATTTTCCAAGGTTAGAGCTAAAATATTCTTAGGTGGGGCAAGAGCTACAAGCCCTGTTCTGGCTTCCTTTTTGGCAGTTTGGACCAGTATGATGCTTTGTGTGTGAGACTAGGGCTGGGAAATATAATAAAGTTACAAAACATTTATTTGAGTTTTACTGAAAAATGTATGTTTTTGCTCCCAATTAATCAGTTTTCTTAGGCAGAAAGAGGCATTGGAGTAAGTTACCTTTTAATATAGGCAGCTTTGCAATTTCCTTTGGGGTTTAGTTATTTTCTTCCTCCATGTTTTTTGTTCCAAAATTGCCATTGTAAAAACAGAAGGAAAAGTGAGAGGTTTGTCTGCTGTACTTTGTCTTGGGGTCTGGAGAATATTCTGATTTTTCTTCTGCAAATGCAATCCTGAATGTACAGATGAATTTTTATGTGTTTGACTTTTTTTTTTTACAGTACTCTTATTTCTGTTATGCAATATGACTTTGTGTTCAGAGGAGCCAAAGGCAAATCTTTAATCTCAGCAAGATTCCTGTGAATTGTGGATTTTCACTACTGTGTTACAAGACTGAACAATGCCTCAAACACCAGTACAAATTAGGTACTGTTTTCACATCTGCATGCACCACTGCCTAAGGTACTTCTCTCTGCTGGCCTGCAGTGCGTGTCAATTATACAACTGCATGCCAATTAGGTAGCTTTTTGATGGGATCCTCCATGGAGTGGAGCTTTGAGATAGAGTTCCCTGGACCTCTACTCACAGTGAGTCCCCTAAAGAACAGAAAGGCTTTTCAAATGTCAAAAACCAAGTGGAGCAACTTGCGGAGAAAGTTAATGCAAAAAACCCACAGATGTCCTTTCCAACTCAAACCATTCTATGATCATAAATTCAATGTGTTTGTGTGGTGTAGGAGTCAGCTGCGTGTCACCATAGCTCAGGCTTCAGTCTGATATTTAGGCATGGTTACAGTGCTGGCTGAGTTTCACACTCTGGGTTTCTGGTCAGGCAGTGGAATAGATTTCTTAGGGAGGTGGTGGAGTCACCATCCCTGGAAGTGTTCAAGAAATGTGTGGACATGGCACTTTGGGATGCAGTTTAATGGCCACAGTAGTCTTAGACTGAAGGTTGGACTTGATAATCTTGAGTTCTTTTCCAAATAAAACAATTCTAGCCTGTAGGATGTGCTGTGGTGGTACCTGTCTGCTCCTGCGCATGGAGTCTGTCACCTTTAAAACACCCTTTCTTAGCTTGAATGGTAAAATTTGAAGTGTAAAGAAATCATAGATAATTATTAAAGACTTTTGTTCTTGTTTTCCTGGTAATTTCTTTAATAACAAATTTTGTATGACAGTCCACACTGAGTTTAAAGTCTCTACACACAACTTCCAAAACTGACCATGACATACAATAAAATTTCTGTGCTGGCCTCCACACAGGTCAGCACTACTTATTTTAAGAAGGTGCATTCCTTTCAAGTTTTAATGCTAAGAGACTTCTGAAGTGTCTAGTAGAGTGACAGGAGTTTCTTCCAGCTTGCAGCAAGATCCTAATGAACTCCCAGTATTTTGTTTACTGCAAGCAGAGAAAAGTTTACTACAAGCAAAAGTATGGTCTGTTTTCATCAGCATACACCAAAAGCAGCACAGATGTTGAACACATAGAGATGGACAAATTTCATTTACTTACATGAAGAGCTTTACTTTTTCAGGAACCTTTATTCCTAGCAATTTGTGTAGTTAACGCAATATTTGGTCTTTCAACTGAAAGCACTTCTCATGGGCTTTCACTATTTCTGTGCACACCATTTAAGAAAAGGTAATATAAAGTAGTGTGGCAGGAGACTTCTATGTGCACTAAACGTGTGTAAAGTAGGGCTGCTGCTGAAGCATTTTCAGAACTCTAGATGTATTCTTGCCTCTCTACTTTTTCCCCTTCCTTCCATCGCCTAAGATGTGGAGAACCTCGAAGGTGAGGCTGTGACAGCCTAAGCCAAAGGAGCAGTGTCTCAGGTAAGCTGTTTCACACAGAGTATGTGTTTAGTGAGATACACAGAGAAAGAAGGGAGCAGCAAGCATCCTGCCTTACACAGCTGGTTGTCACACTGCAGAGCAGTCCCTGCTGGACTTGCTGGCGTGCTGGCACTCACTTCTGGAAGACGAGTCTGCTTGTAACATTACAGGGACATTTCAGCTTGACAAGCACAGGATCTAGCCTTTAGGACCAAACTCTAGCCCTGGACTTGCAAAAGAAGAGTAATTATGATTTATGTTAGGAACTGCAGTGCTAGAATTAAGATAAAGAAGTGCTGAAAGCAAAAGCGGTACTTTTTTTCTGTAACTGGAACACAGCCATGGTGTAAATTGAAGAACAAACTATTAGGTCCTCTATCAGGTAGAGGTGGTGTGCTGACAAGGGAGGACTGTCTCTGCATCTAAGGAGTGGGTTGCGCTGGACCAGAGCCTGACTGCCTCATTACACTAATGGAGGGCAGCTGCTGTGCCTTAGCTTCTCACACTGGACTCCAGAGCCAGCATTCTGCCAATAGCAGGTAACTCCAGGGAAGCTATTTCCTAGAAATGCCACTTGCTCCTGCAGCAAACACCAGACACAAGAGCTCTGTTAAGTGTCACTTCACAATTTCTAATGCCTGGTGAGCTGGGGAAGAGACCAGCTTGTGACGCAGACAGCTGCTGCCAGAAAGTGGTGACAGCATCACTTTTGGTGGCAAAGGACTAACCCCACCACGGGTATGGTAACTCATAAATAAAACGACCCTTGCATTCCAAACTACAAATGAGTGAGATGGAAGGCAGGTGTATAAAAGCAAACACAGCAAGTAATAGGTATGTACAATTTATTTAAAATACTTTTTGACATACATATAAAACCCCCTCACTATTTATACAGTCTAAGTTCTAGCAACATATACAAATACTGGGCAACTACAATACATGCTGAGGTAAGAACATACATTCTGGGAGAATACTCAAGCCAAACATGACTGAAATACATTTTATATCCATACATCTTCACATGTAAGAGAGACCATTAAATGTACCTCTGCTTGTACTGTACACAGAGGAGTTCTAATCTTAAGTGTCTCATGCAACTAACATTTGGAAATCAATTGTTTAACCCTTTGTAGCACACATCTGAGATTCAAAATTCTCTTCTTAGCTCTATCAGGTAAAATGTTCCAAGTTGGAAGCAGGGACTTTAAATCTTAAAAACATCCATTCCAGTCAACAACTGATGCTGCTCTGATAATTAGACTGCAGTATAATTGCTTTAAAAACAATCCACTGTTAAGACACTGCTTAATTAATTCTTACACCATCTTAGCCTAGAATATATCCACAGTTCTACCATACCCATCCTACCAGTAAAATTAAATCAAAGTGTGTTAATTTTACTAACTTGGACACATCCTCTGATTTTTATAGCAGATTATTTTTTCTAAGCCTAAACTGGTACAGCTTGAGAAGGCAGAGGTTTCTTAATTTGTCTGGAGTAAGTTTGTCAAGTCTTGGTGCAAACAAATAACATCAGATCAGGTAAGTTCATAGTTGCTGGCAGTGGGTAACAGCACTTATTTTAAAACTATGAAGCCTGCAGACTAACTTTATCAAGCAGCAAATGTTGCAATAACATCAAAAGTATAAATAGAAAGAATTATTTTTTCATCTCTGAGTCATATATGCTTCCCATACTCCCATTCACATCTAGGCTTGGATACTCAATTCTAAAAATGACTGACAAACAAAATTCTCAATTAATAAGAATGATCAAAAGCCTGTGTAATTTGGCTTCTAGGTAGCACAGAATATGTAATAACATATTCTGGATGTTGAACAGGCCACAAGTAATTTTGGATTGCTGAGTTTATACAAAGCCCCTGTGGAAAAAAAAAGGCAAAACAAATTTTAAGTGATAACTTAAGAGTACTGGTATGTGGTGGTGTTCAAGTATGTTGAAGTGGCAGCCCTCTCAAACAGTGGTATTGATTTGGGTGTTATCCACCTAGCTGAAGGAGACTGGGCAATAAAGAAGGCTGACTGGAATTACATCACAGCAACAAACAGTAACCACCTAAGTCCATAAAACTGGGCCAATATGCAGGTAGCAGGTTTCATATGTAAAAATTAATTCAGCGTCCTCCCAACAGTGCTGTTACAATAAAAATAAAGCATTTTTATTGTGGGGTTTTTTTTCCTTACTATTTAAGTTTAAAAGCTGTGCTTTGTTTCTAATGATATAAAACAATGGCAAATGTGACATCCAAACTGATTTCATTTCAGAATTACCTAGCTAAAACTAGTCTACCTTACCCCAAATAGAAGACTGACTACAATGTTTTCATAGTAGAGAACCTTGGAACATTCAAAGGATACAAAGTCCATTAAACACTTGTGAAATGGACACTCTTTGGAACAGTACTGGTTCTCTTGAAAAGGTTTTGGAATCTTTTATGCTTCTAATAAGAATAATAGTAAGAACAGCCCTAAGGCTGAAGTTTTTCAGTTGTGCTAAAACGTACCATATGTGCTAAATGCATGTGTAACACAAACTGTGCACCATCAGAGTATTTGTGTGCTTCCTTAAGCACTCACAAAAGTATATACACATCTCTGTATAAGCTCACATCTTAACACACAACAAGAGATATGCTGGGAGGGGAGAGTGAAGTGGTGTCAGCACAAGGAGACAGGGAGAACCTTTCTGGATTAAGTTGCCTCAAACGTGGATGGTTGCACACGGATCATCAGGGAAGCCTGAATTTGAGGCAAATGGAGTTCAGAGTAGCCTTCACTTAGTAAGGAAAAATGAAAAACAGTTGCCATGTTGTCTCCTTGTACTTTTTGACTCCAGGATCCCTAGGAAGCAACAAGACTGAGTGGCTTCAGGAGATGAGGCAGAGAACACATTGTACAGGCAGCAGATTTTAGTTCTGAAAGGCTAAGAAAAGTAGTGGGAATCTCCTGAGGAATACACAGCTGATGATTCCTAATCCTCTGAACAAAAGCTCAAATTATGTAATTTAGAACCAAACCTGGGAAGGTTAATGTTTTTTTTACTATCAGTCTTGACAGTACTCTTTAGAGTCCAAAGTTTTATAGAGTAAAATGGATTTTAGAAGCTGTAGTGCTTACATGGAGATCTTAGAAAGTTAGAAGCTTTGTGGTTGGTTTTCCCCCACCCCCAGAAATAGTACCATTAGTTAAAAAATTATTGGCTTTTGTTTTATGAACTTTCTCTGAATTTATCATTCATATCTAGGAACTACTGAATCTTGAGAAGTAGTTCTCTCATGTCTGACAGATGATTATACAGTAGTAATAAAAAAAGTCCACGGTTGTGCAGAAGACAAGCTATAATCATGCACACATCTTAAGAAAAGGCAGAGTTACTGGCTTCTCTGACCTCCAATACCACACCTTTTGGTTCAACATTGTATTATTTAACAATATCAAAACAATGCAATTTAAAATTAAACTGTCAGCTTTATAGAACTGGCTTTTTAAAAACAAGCCATCATTCTGCTTTACTCATGAGCTAACTGAGTTCATCCTTACTCACTGTGGAATGGGCCAGGCTCTGTGGTACCTGGTAGAGCAATTCATCAGCAGCAGCTGGCCCTGGCTGCCCCTTTGGGGTATCATACTGTGCCTGTGCTGATGATGTGCTGTCTGTCCTAGACAAGAGTTTATTGTAAGTTCCAACCACTGGAGGAGCTTGATTCCCTGCAGCTTTGAAAGTGGAGATGGAAGGAACTCCAAGAGGTGTGCTGGGATGGCTGGACATGTCCATGATGATTGGAGTTGCATATTCTGGTCCAGTTACAGGTAGTGGTTCAGCATAAGCATGGTAAACTTCTTGTATGGGTGAATTGTATGGGTCCAAATCGGCATAACTTGCTTCTTTTCCTTCCTCTGGCTTAAAGGTTGATCTCTGATGAAGTGTACTGACAATGCCCCCTACCAATGGCTGGGCATACTCTATATTGCAAGCCCCAACAGAACAAAATAAAAACACACTTAACAGAAATTTTTTGACAGTGGCATCACATTTAAAACAACGTGTCATTAGTGTCACTGAAATTATTACCTATTATCCTAGATCAAACCAGTGAGGTCTGTTTCTGTCCACCAGTGCCAATGGCTTTGGGGAAAATTGTCATTTCTACCCAACAGTCAAAGCCATTGGGGTAGCCAAAGCATCCCATCTTTTTCCCTCATAAGCTGCAATTTCCCATGCTCTAAAAATCTTCTGAAATGTTTTTCCCTGAAAAACTATGATTAAATTATATTATCCTGTCTGAAATTAATAAAAAGTGGTCCCATGGATGAAGGGTTTGTCCACTGAGGAGGGAAGCCTGCTTGTAGTCAACTGTGATGTTTTAGTTCAAAAAGTAACCTGAGTTACAAAAGCTGAAGGTTAGAAACTTGGGACTAAAGCTGGGCAGCCAAAACCAGAAAAATAATTCTGCCTGCTGTGTAGCTGCAATTTTTACTATCAGCATGTAGGCACAGAACCAGAGGCACAGTCAGTCACCTTCCCCTAGAGACTGCTTCATGATGGAAAGGGCAGATGTTACCAGTGCCTCCTTTTCTAGATCAAAAAAATTATTTAACCCACACGGTCAGTGTAGGGAACCTAGTGCCCTATTTCAGATTTATGCATGAAGATAACAGGGTGAAATTATTTCCAATGCATGGAAACATAATGGGGGAAAAAAATCCCTACTCCTTTCTAGGAATTAAGAACAACTACAAGTAACAAACTTCAAGATACTCCTTAACTTGGGAATGTGTCTATCCACAGCACATCAGCAGTTAATACATACTTTTATGGTATTCCAAGAAGAGATCTGGAAAAGCCTGTATTTTAAGAAATGAACTCACCATTCCTTCTCTGTTCCCCAAAATAAACAGGAAGTAATTAAATGCAGCCAGATTCTTAACTTCTTTTGCATGTCATATACAATGTATTTTTTTATATATAGGTATATGTTTAACATCCCACAAAAAAACAGCAAAATGTACCTGCAGACTCTGTTTGCAGCATTGCTGGGACTTCCCTTGGTCTCAAGTGACTAATCTCATTGCTGCTGTAGCGTACAGGAGTTTCTTCATGTTCTGCTGATTTGGTTGGGAGAAACTGCTTCATTCCTTTCCACCATCCTTCACATGGATTAAAAAAACAAAACACCCAAAACTGCATCTATACAGTGTTCCAAGCTACTGAAGTATTTATATACCACATGCTTGTAACTCAAAGTGGTAGCAATTAAACAACTCAGTACCAGTACTAGCATGACCCTAAGGTAACAAGATATTTGTGCATCTTCTGGCAGATTGAAGATTCAGAAGTGTCAACATTACTCTCACCCAATCAACTTGCCTAAGTGCTCTTCCTTCAAACACCCCCAGAACTACTGCAACCCAGTGAGTCTATCCCTGAATGTCCATTAACAGCAGTGCTGGGGCTACTCATCAAAGTATAATAAATTAATACAATACAACACAAAATATTTAGAAGTCAGCCATGACTTGAGACTTCAGACAAACTCATTTGGAAGCTAAGAAAATATTTAGTTAACATGGTTTCTGGCTCCTATTGCAGAAAGGCTTACCATTGAGTATTTGAAAAAAAACTGAATAAAGAGGATTCTAACTCCAAGTGGAAATGCAAAGGATTGACTGTGCTCATGACCATTTTCCATTTTCTTGAGAGAAGGTAGTGAGGAGGGTTGGCCTCGTTAATGTTTTTCCCCCTCCCTTTTCCCCAGTACCCAGAGCCATTCTAGTTTTGCTGTCCACTAATATACTCCATTGCAACTGTAGAAGAGTATCCCATAGGTTAAGCTCAAGAAACAGGAGATTCAAAGCCACAGAACATTGTGGACCAAAATCTGAGGTACCTTGTAGGAGGGGACAGACAGAGATTCCACAGTGCAGCAACATTATTTTGATACCAAATTTCACCAATTTTCCTTTTAAAACAGGAAAAAAATGTGGCAGATCCATTACTGACATTTAAATATAAGCTATTTTGGGTCTATTATTCTAAGAAAGCAATGCTGTGACTTATCAGAAGCAGATTTGTAATAAATAATACTAAGGTCATTAAAGGGTTTCTTGTCTAAAAGACAAGGTGTATTTTAAACTGCCAGTGAGCAAACACACAAATGTGGGCATCTTCAACATGAGAGTGAAGAAGCAAAGCATGTTCATACAGAATCTCCAAATTCAACAAGTGCACAAACATGCTTCCAGGACACTTGTCAACTGCTGCTTGGTGGAATTGTCTGCTCTCAAGTTAATGGGGCATGAGACAGGATGGAAAGTATGCTTAAAATCAGCTGCAACAGCCGTACATACTCACTGGGGCAATGGAGAAAGACAAAATTTGACAGATCTGATACACTCGGAAAGATTTTTTCCAGGACAAAATTACCAAGAAGTGCCATCTGATTATCAAATGCATAAGACGTTATTCCTCATAAATTGCTTGTCCCCTCATGCTGTATAATGAAGAGGTTCTACATTTGGTTTACTAAAAAAAAAAATCTAAAGCTGTAAGGTCTAGCAGGAGATGAGGTATTTTTTTGGACAAAACTCAGAGAATGAAGCAGTTAATGAAAATGAAAGGCAGTGTTCATGTTACCTACACCAGTTAGCACCAGAAAAGCTTCTGCTAGTGACAACTGTTTGTGTTGCTGCACTCTGAAACACTTATCAAACCAGAGATGCCAAGTAAAGGATTGCACAAAACCATTGTTACCTGCACGGTCCCAGTAAGGTAGATCATAAGTGCCTTCTGTCTTTTTCTTGCTGTGAGAAGAAGCAAAAGAGGGTATTTTAGCTACTCTGCTTATCAGAAGAGGCATCAATTAATGCTCAGCAACTATTACCTTGGCTGTAACTGGTCCTCAGATTTAAAGTTTAAGCACCAGTAACCTGGCTTGCCATCACCAGTCTGCTGCTATTGGAGAAACCAGTGTTCATTAAAAGCACTTCTAACGAAAACAGTTACAACAAAGCTGTTTTCACTGTCCTGGCTATTCCAGTGAACATCTTCTCATAGAGAACACAGTCCTGAAGAGCAGGTCCTTCCTTCCACAAGAGTGGCCCTTCCACAAGAATTCCCACATGCAGCATTTCATCCCACACCCCAGGCTAACATTCACTGAAAGCATTTTCATTCAGCTGGTCATTTACCGGTTTCTCCAATGCCAGGCACAAACTAAGATAAGAATCAGAGTAGTGAAGACCATCACCAGCACTGGAACCAGAACTGCTGCCAATGCCACATCTGAAAGCCATTAAATTAAGTGGTGTCAGACAGAAGAGCTTCTCATAAATCAAGTTGTAATTTGAAAATGAGTTGGGTAAAGCACAGAATTTTCATGTATAGCATCTATGACATCAGATATCCCAGCTTAGCTACCCTGCTGGATGCTGCTACAAGTGTAAAGAACATCTTACATGTGTGCACAGCTGGGATTGTTGCAAGGCTTTTCATCAAAATCAACAGTTGTGGGTTTTTTTAATATAAGTAAGACTCATCTTTCAGAAAAAGTTATATTAATGAGGACAAGCAAAAGAGACCAGAAATATGCAACTGCTTGAGTCTGAACTCCTGTAAGAAAAAAATACCACATTGCCTTAACAGTAAATCGCAACCAGCGTACGCTGGGTCTGCGTGTGACATGTGATCACCCTGTATCCTGCCACCCAAAGCACACTTCACCAAGGCCTATATCTTCAATGATCCTGCTCCCTTTTCTGACATTTTTCTTTGATAATTTTTTAGGACAAAACACTCAACATAGTCAGTCTTTTATGGAGCAGTCACTTTGCCAAGAAATTCCAAAAGCATCATCTGTCATCCTTTTGTTTATCTAATTAAATAACAAAGCAGTTCCACCCAGTTAATTCTAAAGGGAAGTTCAAGTTGCAGCTTCTCCTTCTGACAAAATCTGTTCAGTAAGGAAAAGCTGCACTCAGTTGGAACAAGTTTTGAAAGATGAAACTTAGTATGTCTCTTAGAAGATGGAGTTTGATTCTGCATGCAGTATGCAACTGTACACTTTTTATCATAGAATCACAGAATGGCCTATGTTTGAAGTGCCCTCCAAAAGTCATCTAGTCCAACCCCACAGGGTATATTTGACAACCGGCAAGTATTACAAGATTTAAGTGTCAAGAAAATTTACTTTCAGAAAGCACACCTATAGTATCTGCCAGAGTACTGTAAGGAGTTCTCAAACACTTGTACTTCTTAACGGTGGATACCTTTGGTTACACTTGGAGTCACTGTGGTGTTCTTGATTTCAGGTGTGAAGGTGGTTTTATCTGTCTGTAATGAAGTCTTCACTGAATCATCACTGGAGTCATCATTCTTGTTCCAAGGTGGTGGTGGTGGCATGGTGATCTTAGGAGCACGGGCTTTAGAAGAGAAGTATTTATAAAAATGGTGAAATACTAGTTTTCTGTTGTTTCCTTTTCAGGAGGACAGCTGAAATGGTTTGCACTAAAGCTTTTGCTCATGTGATTATGACAAAAAAACCTCATGAATTGGTAACATGGAAAGCAAGTGACTGGTGTATTTTGAAACATTTTCTCAATTACCTTCTTTATGCCTAAACTAGATATTTTCCATGTTAAGCATAACAACTGTGGAAGAAATTCAGAAGTATCAGTTACAGAAGGATTTCAGAAGGGAAAAGTACTAAGAAGTAAGTTTTCCTCACTGAAGATATATGCACAATGTAATCTTTACCAAATTATTTCACTGCTTGTCTTGTACAGTTTAAAGGTTTTCAGTTGCCTTACCTATGCTAAACTGACATCCTAGCAATTCTACTTTCATTGCAATTTTCTGGTGCCATTTTAAGGGGTTAATCCTAAAAAAACGTGCAATAATAGGTGGAATGAAATTATTGCGAACTTCCTGGTACAATTCAGTGTTCCCTTGAAATATCTAGAAAAGACACAAAAAAAAAAAAAAAAAAAAAAAAAAAGGAAAAAAAAAAAAAAAAAAAAAAAAAAAAAAAAGGAGACAAACATTATGTTACACAAATGCAATAGCAACTACATGGTAATCAAAACCTTTCTTGGTGTTATGTAGAAAAAGGAAGCAATACAGAATGCTGAAAATTCACCCTAGTATGCTGCTGTCTGCACATCTCCATTCACATGGCCCCAAGAAACAAGTAACAAAATTAATGGGGACGTGTGTACACAACTACTTACTTCAGAATGATGGTACCACCCCAGGTAATGCCTGCTGTTAGAGACACCCACGTGCCTGTGGCACTAAATTCTATTAACTGCTTTCATAGAATCATTTTGGTTGGAAAAGACCTCTGAGTCCAACTGTCAACCTATGAGTAGCATGGCCATTAAACCATGTCCCAAAGTGCCACGTCCACACATTTCTTAGACACCTCCAGGGACAGTGACTCCACCTCCCTGAACAGCCTGTTCCAATGCCTGACTACTCTTTCAGGAAAATAATTTTTTTCTAATATCCAACCTAAACCTCCCCGGCATAGTTTCAGGCCATTCCTCTCATTCTATCACTTGATACTAGGCAGAAGAGACAAACCCCCACCTCACTCCAACCTCCTTTTCAGATAGTTGTAGATGACAATGAGGTCTCCCCTCACCCTTCTCTTCTCCAGACTAAACAATCCCAGTTCAAAGAATCACAGAATGTTAGGGGTTGGAATGGACCCCTAGAGATCATCAACTACAACTCCCCAGCCAAAGCAGGAATACCTAGGGCAGGTCACAGAGGAATGCATCCAAGTGAGTCTTGAGACTCCAGAAAAGGAGACTTCACAACCTCTCTGGACAACCTGTTCAATGTTCCAGCACCCTCATCATAAAGAAGTGTCTCCTTGAGTTGAGGTGGAACTAGAAACTAAAGTTCCCTCAGCCACTCCTCGTAAGATACGTTCTCCAGACCCTTCACCAGCTTTGTAGCCCTTCTCTGAAAATGTTCCAGCACCTCAATGTTCTTGCATTGAGGGGCCCAAAGCTAAATGCAGCATTTGAGGTGTGGCCTCAGCAGTGCTGAATACAGAAGCATGATCACGTCCCTGGTCCTGCTAGCCACACTATTCCTCATCCAGGTCAGGATGCTGTGCTCACTCTTCACAGATACAGCAAGCAGTCATGACAACGTGAAAGTAGGAAGTGGTGCCCTCACACGGCCTCCTGGTTAAAGCACAGTCTCTCTGGGTAAGGCTTTCTTTAGAAAGCATTAGGAGACAAAGTCAAGTACGGAGTCACACTGTCCTCTAGTGCTTGCAGCCGACAAGGGCTGAGTGAGAAGCGAAGGAAAATATTTGCGCTCAGAATGTTAGAGCTCTCTCTTCACATCCTTCTGGAAGAGAAGAGTGCAGACTGCGCAAAGGATGAGCTAAAGCTGGTCTTAGCACACAAGGAACTCAACAAAACGTGCCAATACAAAAGGGATTTGTCTGGTGGAAATTTAAACCATTATGGCTATGATGCAGCATAAGCCTCCTGACAGCCACCTACAGCTTTTGCACTTCACTGCTTATCACAGCATAAACACCAGGCCCAGTACTCCCAACCCAGCAAGCCACCTTCTCACCATCTCCTTTGGCAGGACTGGCTTAGTATAGTATCACATCTTCAGGTAGGAAGCGAACTGGTTTACCACATTACTGCATACCGTTAGCCTTTGGCTCTGCAAGTGCAGCTCTTGAGTTGTTATTGCAACATGCCACTTCCAAGGTGGCATTAAATGTTTGGTTTTAATGCTCCAATACATTTTTGGTATTTTAATGCTCCAGTACATGTTTGGTTTTAATGCTCCAATAAAGATACTGCAGATCACATTGGACATAACGCTGATGAGAATTATGGCACTTGCCTGTAAAATTCTTATTACAGCAAGTTTTCTGCTCACTCACAGTACCTGGGAAACAATAAAGCATCTTGCCACTCTTAAGGACCAGCACAGCACAAGAGTCCAACAGTGTCTGCATAAGATAGTGCAGTCAAGAGTTTTTAGCACAGTCCTGAGCACTGCAGATCACTGGTGTTTTAACCTTGATACGCAAGACAGAGGTTTCTGTATTGGACATCTGTGTTAAGTTTTTTCAACATCCACAAACCCACTTGTGATGCCAAAGATCTAGACAGGCAAATGGAAGGTACTTGTCTCTGTTCCTCCCCAGTTTACTGCAGGGCAAATGTACAGGCATGTGTCTCTCACTGGTATTTTTCCAGCTCCTAATTTAAGCTTATTATTCTTAAATATATCTACTAGCAGTAACTGAATACAGATTAAATGTGGGTGGCAAGTCTACAGCATCATTTTGGAAATAAATGAGTAATGCAAAGCAGCCACAGTTTGTATGCCCAGATATTCACCATCTAATGAGGCATGGCAAGAACACAGAAGATTTAGTTCCAATTTATTGCCATTTTCTCCCAAACTAAGGCAAATTAGTTTTGCTTTTTTCTCCTTTTTTTTAAGTTGACAGGCTTGTAGTTACAGACTCTTACCAGAGAATTCTGTGGTAAAGATGCAAATGAGATGTAAAATAGAGAACTTCTTTACTCCAGGCTTTTATTTGTCAAGCTTTCAATGTCAAGTATTATGACAATAACTTAACTTTATGTGTAGTTCAGTATTTTTGTTCACTTAAATTTTTTTTTACACAAGAAAATTGCTTCTGATCAAGTTTTTTAATATCCTTTTCATATTCCATTTATTATCAAATTATCTCCTTTTGCCTCTGCACTATCAAACAAAACTTTTCCAGCACTGCAGCTTTGATTTAACTTTCTTCCCCAATTCATGCATTTTCTTCACTTTTTTTTTCACATCAATATTTTAAGAAAACATTTTCTTGAATACTGACAGACCTCTAGAAGCTGTTTCCAAAGAGGGCTACAGAAGAGTTTCTCATCTCCTGAACAGTGTTAAGAATTTCAACTGTTTCCAAAAAAATGGGGCACAGGACCTCCTGGCTGGTCTGGTGTGGTTATGTGAGGCTCAAAGTGAGAAGCCTGCATGCACATGCATCCAAAATCAAAGCTGTATTGAGTGAGATGATACCAGCCGGAGGACAAATCTGCTGTTTTGAAGCCTAAGAGATCAATCACATCGAATGCTTTTTTCTGTCATTTAACTACAGCTGGCCCTTTCTGGGTATGTTGGTTCTTCATGCACTGTACCTAATGATACAAAGAGTGCAAGAAACAGATCTGTTGCCTGTATTTTTAAGCTCCACAATGTTTTCCATTTGCCAGAATAAGAATATACAAACAAATTACAATGGTTGCAAAAATTTTCTAAGAAAAGAACAAAATTAAATGTGAAGCCTAAATCCAGGCACTTCACTGAGAATGTATTTCATGGCCAGAAGAGGGCAGTGAAAACCTAGCAAAGGATGTGGGATTTATTGCTTTTACATTTCCCTCCCCACCTTGAATACTTCATACCAACAGTCCCCTAGTTCAGAAGTAGATTCAAGATGAACTAACCCTGATAGGAAAATCTCTTCCTTTCAGGGAATTTTTCTATTGTGATTATGTTTAGTCTTCAGAGAACACTTAATTCAACAAACATGATCCTTCCAACCTCTTGCTTCATTAGTAGGATGCTACGTCCTACCTTGAAACATTCTTTAACCTTCATTAAACAGAAGAACAGCTGAAGACTTAACATTTCTGAGACCCATTTCTAGAAGACCACTGGATTACCAATGCCTACTGGATCTATGTAATAACACAGGGCCTATGGAAGCAAGGTAAATTACATCCCAGAATTTTAAGGAAAATAAATTCTAGTTCCAGTCACATTACCAAGAATGTTCTGATCTAAGAAAACATTAATCTTTTCCTTTTACCATCTATTAAATTCTGCAAAACTGTAAACACAGGGATAAGAAGGTTATTTTGCTGCTAACATTAGGTGAGTTTTCTGTGTGTCAAAACATTTGCAATCTAAACACGCCATCCCATTTTTCAAGGCAACTATTTTCAGGGGCTATTCTGTTACATAAGAAAGAACTGTACCAGAATTTTGTCAATAAGACTGATAGCAATATTGTAAAAGACGGAAAATTATACAACTCCTAACATATATTCTGTAACCCCAACAAGGTAAGAAAGTAAACCATCATCTGGAAATATACAACCTATTTTGAAAGAAATCTGATTGTTCTAAAAAGGATGCAGTACCAGCCAGCCTATCAGTGGAAACAGAACTTTCTTGTATCGAATGTTCCCACCCCAAGTAGTGATAAAAATAATCTCTGCATTTCAGAACTATTCAAATCCTGACATATTTGCAAGTTTTTATTTTTCTAGTTTCTGCTGCATATATGCTGGTTTGACTTTAAGTAACACTGAAATGTAAAGTTATTTAATGTTTCCTCACCATATCATAATTAGTTGTATTTACAGTTGTGAAATCTTGATATAACATACCTAGAAAGCGTGTGGTATTTTTACCTTATCTTTATCCATGCCAGGTTCTCTGTACACTGTCCATTTCTGTGCATCATCACTGTATAAAATTCTGTAGGCTGAGACATAATAGTAGTATTCTGCTAAGGCTGAACCAGTAGTTATAATACCTGTGAAAATGAAGGTGTCAGGTTAGACAAAAAACTGACAGCAGCTTGAAAAAATTAACAGATAGCTTCTGAATCTGGAATTATGTAGTTGGAATCTCCACTAGTCCAGTTACAGCTCAATATTGAAGGTGGAAGGGTCTGAAACTTTTACAGTGACTAAAGCTTAATAATAATTTTACTTACTTTTAATTCTTGTTACATAACTGTGCCCAGTACTTTTCCCCAATTTTTTGATGGAAAACAGCCTGATCATCTGGCTGTGGCCCACTCCTGTCTCTAGTTGTCAAGAAAGCACTACTCTTCCCTGCCTTTGTACTGCCAGCCTAAAAGCACCACTGGAAGCACTGTAGCTTCCTAAAGCTGACACCTTGGCACTGCAGAACCACTCACGGAAGGCTGTTTTGTAAAAGCTCATTAGCACAGGGATCAGAGGAGTGATATCAATTCCAAACAGTCTCCAGGGAGCTAACAACAAAAGCTGCCGTGAAACTTGAGCTGCTTCATGACAGGAAGCTAACCTGCTGAGCCCACAAAGATCAACTCATGCATTTGAGAAAGAGACAAACCCAAACTGATCAAAGGCTAATGTTTCAGGATCATCTTAAAACCTGGTACTCTGTGAAGAACTCTACCTAAAGCCACCTGATGTTTGATTTAAGTCAGTTTGCCCATTAACAACAGCAAATCATCTCCGAATAACTGCATCAGCACAGAAGATACAGTAGCTGCTCTGCCACAATTTAGGCTGTCCCTGAGGTTAACCCCAACATGCCAATGACCGAATGGGTAACCACAAGCTTATTCAACTCCCAAAAAGTGAAGCAAGCCATTCAGAGTGGACTAGGAAGAGGCATCTTCAGCTGCGTCTCTAAGTAAATACAGCTACTTACTGTATTACCTGAACCTAACCCAGGTTCTGCCTGCAGCAGTCTGCACTGCTTGGTCAGTTTGCTAAGGGAAAGCACAACATAATGCTAAAAGGCTCACACCATCCCCAACATTCCAGCAAGGAGAAGGGGAGGCTGCCAACTGGCTCCTCTGTCTGCTGCTTATCCCACACCGCACTGAACTGGTCCTGTCTCCACTGCTGGATTCACTACTGCCATGCCAAGGTGTAGGGAATGCCTACAAACACAGACACCTGCATCAGAGGTAGAGTGGACAGAGCTGACTGGGTATGGGTTTGCACTCCAAGGAGGCCATCAGCAGGAAAAAAAGAAAGCACTGAGGATCAAATAAAAGCACAGGAAACACTTTCAACTTATTCTGATGGAAGAAATGTTTTCTTATATGAAAGTACACATGTTGAACTGCAAGTTCCTCAGTATAGTAGCTAGGATACAGAACCAACTTTGCTATAATCTAATTAATTATCAGCTGGACTTTATCTAAGACCAAACACTAGAAAAAGGGATGCCAATAAATGAACTTTTGGAAGGTTGCTTAGAAGTGATCAGATTCACTTACCTGTTATTCTCTTTTCTTTATTCAAGTCAATCTGCAGCCACTGATGTTCATCACTGATAAAAGCAGCCCAAGGAGGACCAGCCCTTTTTAGTCTGGCATTTTCAGGTTTCCAAATGTTCACTTGTCCTGTTTGGTCAGACCACTCAAGAATAGATGATGCTGTGATCTGAGAATCAGGGATTACCCCAGATTCCATCCCCAGTGTCCCATAGCAACCTGAGAAATGGAAAAGATGAGTATTCAAAATCAAGTTGCACAATGACTTAAGCTTCTTGGAGTTTAAGACTTGAGATGCAAATAATAAAATGCCATCTAATTTCATTCTGTAATAACACTACCAACAAAACACAGTGTTCTGCATTCTAACGGTGATGCTGGAAGTGAGCTGGTGGTTGTGAGTGTTAAATGATTTATGCCTGCTCAAGAGTGACAGGGATATTCTCTCAAATTATTACCCACTCAGAGCAGAAGGCAAGCAGCTTTGGGAAATCTATCATTGTTTTAAGAGTATCTGTGGCTGATGCAGGGAAGGGAAATTAACTATTTGACCACTTGTTCCTTTTTTTGGTCTATATAATTTCTTGGGTTTTAAACCAACCTCAGTATCACAATGTCTATTTGAACAACACACCAAAGTATGTCGGAAGCCATGTTGTAGACCTGGCCTTGACCTCAAACACATCTTTGAAATTGGTTTTATTTTCATGTCAACATTCTTACTGAAAGTTTCTTCTAGAAAGTCTTCCCATATCACATTCTGCTGATGGCTAAAAAAATCTCCTAAATTCCTGGTTAAACTTCCTTGTGAGTAGTTGGTATCCATTTGCTTTTTGTTAAAATCGTGTTCTATCGTGCCAACGGTTTTCCCCTCTCCCATGTGTACTTCCCAGAACTATCAGTAGAAAGCACTCTATGCCTTCAGTCAGCCCGCAAGAACAACACGGCTTGGTTTGCCTTTTACTGTGGGACTCCTCTCCCTGCAGATCTCTTTGGCACCACAGGTAGGTGCTCATCCCTCAAGGGAAGCACAAAGCAGAGCTAGGTCTAGGTCTAGGTCTAACTAGATCCCAGATTAGGCCTTACCAATGTTCTGTGTGATGGCATTACGTTAGTTGTCTCTAGTGAATGTACTTCATTTGCTACATCACACTGGCACTTCACTAACCAAACCCTTTCTTTCCCTCACCTGTCACTTCCATCTAACATACTGACAGTTTCAAGCAGAAATGCCTTTCTCTGTACTTCACCTTTGGCTCTGTGATTCTTCAATTAATTTCTATTACTTGAAGTCTCAAAGTCAGCCAAGCCTCACTGCACAGTTTCATCTTCCTTTGCTGACCACATTTCCAGAATTAATAACACATGCCTCTATTTTGTAGCATGTCATGAAAGCAGCTATTATTGAAGATCCACACCAGTAGCTTCACCAGTCTGAGAAACCTCATTTCAACATAGTACAGAGTTGTCTTTTCCTTCAGCTAACTCATAAGCCACCCAATTATATACATTTTAATCTAGATCTGCATCTCATCTGTAGCTTATTCAATACCTTTGAAAGACAAAACCAGCAAACCCTGCCCTGTTTAGTATTCTCCAAGCAGAAGATCACCAGACACGCAGTTTCTTCTTTCAGCTCTTGCAGATGCCTGGGAGATAAATTATTTTAATATTGGGTGGATTATATTTTCTAGTTTTTGCTTGTTTGCATGTGCTTCCATTTCCAAACACTCCTGCCCATCAGATTCCTGCCTTCATAGCCCAACTCAGCATTACCTTTATGTATGTATTAGGAAAAGGATTTATTTACTGTTGAGGAATATGCATATAACTTCCTCCTCTGTTGGCAATTTTTAACTGTAGCACTTTATGGAAAATAGACTTTTGGTTGCTTTTGTTCAGTTGCTTTTGTTTTTTTCTAGTGTTCTTTGAACAGTTAAAAAGACTAAGCCACTGCCTTTACAGTACTTCCAATATCTATTCAAAGATCAGGTTTCAAGTAATTTACAGAAAAGCCAGCTTCCATTTAGAAAAATACAGCTGTCTTTTTGACAAAGCAGACAAGTTTTTAAAAGGGACAATACTTGACATATCCATCAGCAACCTGCTACACAGTTACAAAACAAAGCATGGTAGTCAAGAAGGAAAGCAACCTACACACAGAGCAAAGCCCAAGAGATGCCCCTCCAAGATCAAGAAGACAAGTAATTTATGACCTAGCATTCAGTTGCAAGAATTTGGGATGAAAAAAAGTAGTACGGGATGTAGAAAGCTGAGAAATCATTTTGGAATTTCTGCTAACTTTCTTAGCAAGCAGCAAAGAAACAGAGAACAAACCTGGAAAAAACCTAGAATGCAGAGTTGTCACAAATAAAGAGCAACCCCTGAGTGCCTGGCTCTGGTAGCAGTGTGTTTGAAGTACGAGTCAGAGCATTTCAATCAGACTACAACAGAGGAACACAACCTGAAAGAATCCCCTCCTGCAGACCAGCAAGGACTTCTTGATACATCATTGCATCTGTAAATGTGATAATGCTTACCACTAGTCTTGAATGTGAAGAGACTGGGCGATAGCGGTCCCCTGCAGAGAACAAATGAGGCTTTTAGCTGTATTCAGTGAGGAAAATCAGTACCAACTATCTTCATTTGGATTATCTTCTTTGACTGCTTGCCACTGAAACTGTCTGAAACTGTGCACATACGCCTAAACCAGTACCTCACCATTAAAGTCACCTTCCCTGTCACCTAACTGCAGCACTTTCACTGCAATCACCTTTAGATACTATCCCAAGTTCCAGACTCTCAAACACCTGCCCAGTGAAAGGCAAGACTTTATTAAAATGTTTCCCTTTCAAATTAAGCTAGTCATAATGACAATAATTAATCTCCTCTGTTTTCATTCCTGCAACTTTGCAGGTAAAATGCCAAGTTACACTCTTTCCCCTGCAGCTACAAGGCTATAACAGAATTCCAGGTTTTAAGTGACTTCAGGGTTCATCTGGTCCAACCTTTCTACGTAACAGTACAAAGGAAATGGCCTGGCACCTTGCCAAGCTGTCATGAAATTATTACTTTTACATGGACCATTTGAAATTTACATTCATGCCATGCATTCTGAAAGGTAAAACCTTGTGGAATTTAGAAAATTGATCTTTATGATGCAGAGGTTAAAAATATCTGGCAGCAAAATCACACCACAGCAAAAGAACACTGTGAGAACCTTACAGAAGAGAACTTGTCCCCATAACACATAGCTCCACTACCTGAAATTAATCCCACAATGACACAATACCAAGATCTAAAGTGCTAAAGGCAAGTACATCAGAAGTACACTTACACTTTTGAGGTGACATTGTTAGCCAGGGAGCCTTCATAGTACGGAATGCCCTTGCTGATTACAACATTAATTTGGCCACCCAGAGTATTTGACACAACTCCTGCGTGAATACCAGCCATACAAAGGGATGATGACTTGAAGAGGGGTGAAAAAGAAAAACATAATACTACATTGTAAATAAATAAAGTAAATATTGTCTGTGCCACGTTGCCCAGTTATAGTCTTTGTTACTACTATATTAAGTACCGCTCTTATTTAACTGTTATCTCTGTTATTGAGGAACCACTCCTCTTTGGTTTATTTTGGAATTCATAAAAACACAAAAAGAAGGTCCCACATTTCACTGCATCCTCGCCCAGATGTATCTGAAGTGTAATTCTTGTAATTAAATAAGCTCAAACAAACAGCAAGGTGAATCAGTCTGAAAAAGCCAAACAGCCAGGTGTTCAGTAAGTGATGCTGGACAATAGAAGTTGAATACATAAACATATAGGACTCCTTTTAACAAGAAGAACACTGAAAGCATGGGTGTCCATTTTCTCACAAGCGCTGCACTGCAGATTTTGTACCTTTTAGCTGATGGCTTGTATTTTGATTTCAACTCATGGCTGAAACTGATCTAACCCTCCAGTCCTCTGACCCACATAAACCCACAGCACAATTTCTTCTGAAGCTGATTACTTAGGTTGTGCAAGTCAATGGAGATGGGTTACTCAAAGATTCTGTCATCCTGTTCTTTCCTCCTCTCCTGGACAACTGTCAGCCACTAACACCTTTATTTCCTAAAGTTTCCTTTCTCCTCCACAGAAAAGAGTTGTTCCAGCTATTGGCAAAAAAAAAAAAAACAACAAACAAAACAAGCAGAACTGCTACAGATGCTGTAAATATGTGATTCAACTTTGTCTTGTTACTAGCTACAGAAATTACTTTGCAGTCATTTAGTGTGGACTCACTACGGAGTAAGAATATCTAACGGGCTGTGGTGACAAGTTTACATATGGTTGATTATTTAAGCACGTGGCCTAGGATTTGCATATATTTGAGAAAAGGACACTTCAGGTTCATTTTAACACTAAAATAATTGCTTACTTACTAATATTTTTTAATTGTCTTTCCTCCTGCTAGATTAATAAGAGAGAATTTTAGGATAGAGATTCACAGTAACATTTTACTAGATAGCTAGCACAATTATAATCACTTTATTTTAAAGTAAACACTCTCCAATCCTATGGAAGCTATGCTAATGCAGCTGCAAATTCTTACTTCATTAACAACAGGGGCTTGTACTGTTTAAAGTAAACAGTAGATTAGTGAAGAGTTTAATTTCCACTTTATAGAACTACGAATGTTACAGTATTAATTCTGTTTTGCAATTGGTTTTATAGATGCTTAGCACCAATAGCATTTAGTCCGTCACGTGGCAATACAAAATAAAATTAAGATAACCACTCAGATTTTCTGTTTGGAGAGGTATTATTTTGTCAAGAGCAATAGGTCATCATTAAAAGAACTAATTGTCTCTTCATAAATCCACATTTCCCAACCCAAGAAAGAAAACAAAAATACAAGAAGTAGAAAATAGTATTTTGATTGATCCACCCTTCTCAGCAGGCCTTACAAAAATGTTTGAGTCTCTAGTATTTTACTTCACTTCTTGGAGATGGCAATATCTGAAGTATCAGCCATTTAGCAGCTGTGCAAAAAAATGACTACCATGCTGTTCACCTCAGGAGGTACAAATTCCAGGCAGCAGAACAAATGGAACAACTGTAACTGACTGACTTCTAACTGCTGTAACTGACTTGCTTTACCAAAATTCAGGTAAGCCTATGGTATTTGTACTTACATCTCTGTATCCATGGGGAATAGTGCCTGAAATATCAGCAAAAAGAATCACACAGCCAGCTGGACAGTATTTACTGGAAGAGAACAAAAATCAAGATACAATACTGTGTTATCACTGAAATAGCACTATTTAAGGAGATATCCTAATTGAAGTCATATCAAATCAGACAAAAAAAAGAACACACAACAGACATATGAAATAGCTGTGTTTTTTTAAAAATATAAATTGAACATACAGCTCCAGTCACAATACAACAAACTAATAAAGCCAGCATTTTATAATATAAATATTGCATGTCTTCTGTAAATTGAAAATCATTACATACCAATCTAATGAATTTTATAAACTTTCTTATAAGGAATGTTTATGAAGCATAGAGCTGTAAAGCCTGGAGAAGAGAAGGCCAAGAGGGGATCTGATCTATGCTTATGCATACTTTAAAAGGGAAGGTGTCAAGAGGATGGGGCCAAGTTTTGTCAGTGGTGCCCAGTAATGAGGGGCAACAGACCAGACACAAACTGGAACACAGCTAGTTCATCAACTGAACATGAGGAAGAACTTCTTTCCCGTGAGGGTGCTGGAGCACTGAACAGGCTACCCGAACAGGCTGCCCCAAACAGGCTGTGGAGACTCCTCCAGGTTTTTCAAAACCCACTTGGACACGTGCCTGTGCAACCTGCCCTCGGTGTACTAGGAGCAGGGTTGGACTCAATGATTCCCATGTCCCTACCAGCCTTCACCATTTTGTGATTCTGTGACATGACCAGAAGGTACAGCATTTTATGTCTCCAAAGAACTTTATTAATTCATACTAAACTGTAAAGTGTGTTTGTAATTTGCAACACATTTCATAGTTCAGTGCTCCTTAGGTAACTGTCATGGAAATGTCAGTAATTAAGGTGTATGCCTGCTGCAATGTTTTTACAAAGGCAATCTTGTTATGAGAATGAGATATTAGCTCTTATGCATTAGTGCAAATTAACGAGGTTCTACTGTATATGGTGCGCAAATAACAAAAATGGGAGAGGGAGAGGAAGGAGGAGTGCAAATATAAAAATTATTCAGCTCTGATTAGTTTTTTTCTTAAATTCTCTGGACAGCCACTTTTCAAGCTGCATCACCTATAAGTAGCAGAGTGATTTAGAAACTGTAACATTACTTCATTAAACAGATTAGAGGGGAAAGAGGTAAAATCAGTCTTACTTGAATTCTGGTTCGGAAAAGTGGCTTGCGTTTTCTAAACAGGTAATTAGGTCTGGAAAGAAAAAATGTCAGGTCAAGAGGATGACAAAGACAATTTGCTTCTTGAAGTGCACAAAAACACACACCTGTGACTTAACCAAAACCACATACTTAATAAATTTTCTTGCAGCAGATTTGTCATTACAGTAGAACCTTGATAATTTGTCTAACTAGGAATTCCACTGAGAATGTGACATAGACAAAGAGAAACACTACAGAAATTGATTTTTCTGTGCAGCTTCATTTTAATTTGTAGCTGTACTTCAGAAAACCTAAGATAATTCAGAGACAAAAGCACAGACTCTTTTCACAAAATTAAATTAATAAGCTAGCCAAACAGGCCTGTGCTGTCAGTGTTTAACAGTCCTGCAGTATTGAAACCAGGCAGCATAGGGAGCAAACATAAGAATGCAACATTACTGGTACTCATGACTGATACCTCAAATCTCATACTCCTGCCTGCTCCAAAATACAGAGAGAAAAGTGCTCCAAAATACAGAGGGAAAAGCATCAGTAAAAAAAAAAACAAAAAACCAAAAACCAACCAAAACCCATTATCTGCTCTTATTAGAATTACTTCCAGAAATGTTTTTTTCAAGCCTTTTGCCTTGTAAGGCAGTTGCTGCCCAATTCTTCATTTCCTTGTGGGCCATGTAAGTCAAATTTAGGAGTGGAAGGAGTTGCAAAACAAACACAGCAAAACCTCATTTGGAGGCTCGAATAACCTAAACCAAAAAACACCCCCCAAAAAAACCGGCATAAAGACAAATAAGTATTCAGTAGATTATAGGACTAAAGAGCTGAAGATACTGTTACTGTAATAAAACTTTCCATAAGGTTGGTCTGTATAAAATATACAGTTGGATAAGAAAACTTATGTGTCACCTTGGCTACTACCTGAAAAAATGCATTCTGTCCTTCATCTGAAGCAGCCCTTTCATTTGTAAAAGAAAACGGTGATTCTCCCTCTACTATCTAAGGTCAGCTTTGATATAATTTCATTAAAACTACAATAAGTTATGCAAACTGACAGTCAAATTTCCTACACAGAACTATCAGGAATCCTGACTTTATTAGAAATCTTAATTTTTAGAAGTTAATTTGTGAGAACATTTGTGAGAGCTCTGTGTTTTGACTAGATAGCTCTGATTTTACGAGCACAGGAAAATTATAAATACCTGATTTGTCAGTGGTTGAATAAGCTGCAAGAAATCCACGTCCAGAAGTGTGCATTCCACTCATGAACTGCACTGTAACTTCATTACTTTTTGAAGTAATTAAACCATCCATTTGAAAGCCAAACCCACAGTATTTACCTGCAGGAAGAAGGGGGATGACAGACATGGACCAAAACCAACATACGTAGTAAGCATCCTAACTCATTTGCAGTGTTAAGCTCACATTACTTCTGGCATAAATCCAAAACAACATACACTTGCACAATGGCAAACAATGTAGTCTGTGCCCATTTAAAGTGAATGGCAGAATATGGGTACCACATGTATTTTGTCACTGCCCATGTGTGAGAGTCCCTTAACACTTGCAAATAAACATGACCTTATCCCAGTCACCCAGTTTTTCAAAGACCATGAGAAAACTGGCAAGGAAAAAAGATCAAGTTAGGGAACAAGAATCCTCTCTGAAAGCCAATGACAGAAAAGCCTTTCTCTTCCTTAGTGTTGAAAAACCTCTTCCTTGCCGATTGCTTCATGGCAGCCGTCAACTACTTTTCTTAATTTTGGAAAACAGAAGGCACAATTCCCTAAACTTCAGCACTGATGTTCAAGCGTTTGTGAGCACCATTCATAGAAACTGCTCATTGGTGCACTTTCTTGTTTGCTGCACCTATAAAACTTAACAGGAGCTAAGTACTTCTCTTGCCATCCAAAATGACCAAAATTAATACATTTTTAACTCAGATGCTGGACTCTGCAGAAATTGACAATATTCACCCTGTTGAGTCCAATAACTACTATCAAATTATACTACCTAGATAAATCATACAATCACAGAATTGTTTCAGTTGGAAAAGACCTCCAAGATCATGAAGTCCAACCTTCAACCTAAGACTGCCATGGCCATTAAACTGAGTCCCAAAGTGCCCCGTCTAGACATTTTTTTAACACCTCCAGGGATGGTGGCTCCACCACTCCCAAGACAGCCTGGTCCAATGCCTGGCCACTCCTTCAGGAAAGAAATCTTTCCTAATACCCTATATAAACCTCCCCTGGTGCAATCTGAGGCCATTTCCTCTCATTATATCATTTGATAATGGCTGCTAAACAGACACAAATCAATATGGAATTCTCCAGTCCTACTAACTAGAAACTTTAATAAAATACTGATCAGTTTATTAGCCTATTAAGAAAATTAAAATCTTCTGTTCTATAGGTTCCTTTGATCATTCAGTACTGTAAACCATCTATAATCCTATTTAAGATTCTGTAGTGGATAGTCAAAGCAGCTAATCACCAGCAGCACATGACACTGCATATGCTTCACCTTACCATTAATTTATTTGCTTTCATGATAGTAAGTAGAATAACAAAAAAAGCCAGACTCTCTTCTCAACAGAAGGCAAATTACAATACTAGAAGTAGAGTAACACTACCCTGTAGGAATAGTTCTTAATAAATATGATACAAACCAAAGCATTCCAAATGTTGCTTATTGAGATGGGTTTTTTTTAAACAAAGCAAGAGTTTTCTACCCAAAGAAAACAAAAGAAAAAACCCAAACTGACTCAACCCCACAATATTTTAATGAAATTTCATATATTATACAAATACAACCTTATCTGAAGTCAACACTTAAATTGGTTACCAGTAAGAGTTACAAAGAAGCAAGTTCCTTTTTACCAAGACATGACACTGACCACATACTTTCCTCTAAGTCATATTTCACTGATTAACTGCACTCATTATGATGAACTGCATCATTGTTCCAACTTTTCTTTTCCAAGATTTCTTTTCAGCCACTGGATGTTGTTACACCATTGGCCAGCATGAGACTCATCTCAGTGTAGGTCAGCCTGTCCTCAAAACACCATTTATCTTCTGTTTTGGGCAAGCACACAGGGAAAGGCATTTAAATCTAGCTAGGGTAAACTATGCAGTGCTGCTTGCACCATGGAGATACGGTCTCCAACAAACTGTAGTCTGATGCACCTTGAGATTCATGGAAAGACATACTTCTGTGACTATAAATCATTTCTCTAAGTCTTCCCTGGCCTTTCACCAGATTCTCTACTACTACAGATCTGGTCTTGCATTACATGTGTTAAGTAAGTACATCTGCCTGTAGACAAGTAGTGATTGAGCGGTGATGAAATCCAATACAGAAGACCTCTAGATCTTTCTTAAACTAGAGACAAACTTAACATTAAGGATTTAAATCTTCTTTTGATTTATTTATAAACATTTAAAAGGCTTGGAATGAGAACCAGCCCTTGAAAGCTTTAAAAACCTGTTTATGAACGAAGTAGCCCACTAACAATGCAAGTTTTAATCTCATCAGACATATTTTAAGTCTTTTGGGGTTAAGGATATGGCTGGACTTCAGATTTTATGTGATACAAGTATTTTTATGTTAGACCATGTCAGTAGTCTTGAATGGAAAAACCTAAGATAAATCCAGATTTCTTCCAAACAAATTCAGGCCACTGTTTAATTTCTCCAGCATTTGTTGCTTCAAACAGGAATATTCAAGAATCTTTTACCCGTATCTGCCTGTTTGCTCTCTGATTTTTTAAGAGCAGGACAACACACACATATGCTCAACATACTGAGCTACTACACCAGCTACAAACAGCTGCAAGTCAAGAGAAACAAACGAAGTAGAAAACGTACTTGAAGCCACTAAGTCACTGTCATGGTAGGGCATAAATCCTGCCAGGCTGATTTAACCCTTGCTGTCCTCCCGTGGCGGGTCCAGGAGTTGAATGGATTGAGCAAACAATGGAGACTTTGGCCTCAGCAAAGCCCTGAGGGCTACCATCACCAAGTCAGGTGCCTTGTGCTGCGCCCCTCAAAGCTTTGAATTCGTTGGCCAAAACAATGATTCTAGTGCCTATTGGCCAGTTTATTTTTCAAAATAATGTATTTAATGGGGAGTGATTTAGAAACCACGGCGATTTTCCTGCGACTCTCCACAAGGAAAAGCACTCCATTCGCAGCTCGTTTAACTGGGAGTCAGGGGGCCACTTTGCAGCTTCCACCAGCAGCTTAGCAGCAAGTCAGTTCTTCTCTCCTTCCCTCTGCCTGGAATACTTTGTATTTTTGCCCCAGCGTGTAATGAGTACATATGCTAGAATTAATGCTAAGACTCCATAAACATAGTTAGAATTTCTCCTGTTTTCACGTTTCTATTTTCCAAGTTCTGATTATTTATACTGTTTATATTCTGAGTGTTTATAAGTACCTTTTGTGCATCTACTTCCTGTCGACCGAAAATCCAAAGAATTTCAGGGAATTTGCCTGATTTTTTTCATATTAATAATAAAAAATACACAATGTAGGAAGTTCAGCTATAATTATTAGTCATCATTTTTGCAGTTCATGAAGACAGCATTTACATATGCTTCAGTAACAGTAAACAAAATGGAATTACTTAAGAAGAATTACATTAAGGATATTCTGACATTTTTCAAGAAAAACAAACTGTGATTACAGAATTACTAAAATTAATTTCTTTTTCTTATTTGAGATTCCTGTAAATAACACTTTCTTCATCACTTTACAGAAGATTCAAAATCCATATTGTATAAAGCAGTGAATGATGTATTCATGCAAGGTCTTACCCTACCTAGTATCTAGCTAAACTATTTTTTTTCTGGGGCTATAAATAACTTATCTAATACCACATGCCTTTTAGTTACTCTATGCTCAGAATAGCTAAACAAGGAGAAAATTTAAAGTAATCAAAGTGCCAGCAGCATATCCAAGTTCTACACAAGCCAACAGCTTTCAAATACAGCTAGAAAAGGCTCCTACCTATCTCTGTCCTGGTGGGGCCAATCCCATTGTGAACTCTTAAGTAACTGGAATGACAGGAATCTGAGTCGTCAATATCAACATCACCAAATTTGAGCTGAATTCGCTGCCCAGGCTTTACACGGATTTCCCATTCACAAACCGTGCTATTGGGAGAGGTCTGGGGATAATTTATTGAAGCAAGAGTTCCACTTTCAGGGCCCAAAATCGTGTGTCCACATCCATCACCTACAAAAGAACAAAAAATGATCAGCCACATGCATTCAAAACCTTACTGGTAGTTTAGTTACCCTGATTTTCAGCCGTGCTTTAAGCTTTGCTGATTTTTATTAGCCATACTAATCATGTTGCAAGAAAACTCCAAGGTAACATGAAACAGCCACTGTGGGAAAACAGCATTCAAGCTACGCTTCCTCATGTTTAGCTTCTCTAAACACAGGTGACCAGAAAGCTGCTACAAATTCCTTAGGAAGATAAAAATGAATAGCAACTTTTAAAACTGCAAAGAAAGAAAGCGTCCCTGCTATTTCATGCTCCCTCAACACCTACGGCAAAAGAAAACATTATTAAATAAATGGAAAGACCCACCAATAAAACAAGACCACAACAGCTTTCCAGCACAACTGTTGTATCCACAACACAATTAAAACAGAAGTGGAAAAATAACAGACAGCAAATACTCCATTGAAAATAATTGCCAGGTCTGAGCATTAAGATGTGAGTGCATTCTTTTCTACTATACCACAGTCTCAACACTGTAATCAAATCTTGCAGTTCTTCAGAGATTGTGCTCAGTTTTTCTAGATTTGTGCAACAAAATCAACCTGGAGTTCTCTACGTAACATCTGAGTACTAAACAGCAGTAAAAATACTGAAAAATACTTGCTTAACAGGTGGAAAAAATAACATAAATAGTGTGTTCTCAAAATTAAATCATAAACAGCAAACTGATAAATCTATTACTCAACTGCCAGACATGAATATCCCCGCACCATGCAGCACCAAAAAAAAGTAAGAATTTCTGTGTAGTTTTGGAATTAAGAATAATCTTTAAATAACACCCACCATCACTGGATTTTCATAAATTACCACAGCAAGATGAAACAAAATATTCCTGAGCACTAGGGCACATCCAGCAAAATTAACACCTGCAATAAAGAACTTTCAAGACCCTGAACAAAGTAATGGAAGCAAAATATCAAAGACAAAAGTAGGATTAGCTGTGCTGCTAACAGTGCTCCAAATACATTTATCTGTAGGTCACTTTTACTCTTCAAAATTCATGCCTGCTCCTATCAAGTGATTACAACAGACTTAACATTACGTCAAGATTTCACACTCTAGAAGTACACAATGGTTAATGAAGTATTGATGGATGTCTCTGACAGCTGTGTCAGTCTGAAAGTGTTTCATACCACACACACTGATGTATAGGTCCTCTACTAAACAGGAAAAGGTATGGGAAGCTAAGCTGTAAGGACAGGAATTATACACATAGCTAAGAATTTTAACTGAATTTCAAAAATTTTAAATATACTTCAAGCAAAACTGAACGGAAAACTAAGTCCAATGCACTTAAATAATGTGGGAAAAACAAACTATGGTACTTAACTAAGTCTGATTAATCTGTTTATAAAAGCCTAATTTCTAGTATGGACAATGAGAGACAGCTGCATGTTATGAAGTGTTGCTGGTATATACAGAATCACAAACATGCAAACTGCAGTTTTTCTTCCAGATAGTACTCTTGAATCAAAATCACAGAATCATAGAATGATAGGGGTTGGAAGGTACCTCTAGAGATTGAGTCCATCCCCTGCCAGGGCAGGGTCACAAGCTGTGGTGAAGTAACACAGTATAACATACAGACAGGTTTTGAATGACCTTAGAAATTGTTGTTATCAATTCTTGATCTGTTTTGACGATTTATTTTTTTACTTAAAATAACTCTTTTTAAAAAATCTTACAGCAATTAGATCTTTAGCTATTAAAATTATTAAATGATGTAGCGATTAGAATGATGCAACTTCTTTGGAAAAGGTAACAAGTATCTTTTCAGTAAAATCTAAAATTCTATTTGTAAAGCTGCTGGTTAGATATGTTTTTCTTCACCCTATTTTAGCTATCTGCTTTAAAATGCTTTGTTTGGGTGGCAGCTGATAAATTACTTTCCTAAATAACTGTTGTTCTAATACATGAGACACAACTGCCCAATGTTACAAAGAGATGCAATTTAAACCGTATGTTTTTTGTATTGTTTTAACCTGGCTTTTTTTCCAAAGGTAGATTAAAAAGCTAAGTGAAATATCTATCATTCAAAACCTGTATGGCTTTGGCTTATCAGTTAGCAAACATTTAAATGTCAGATTCCTTGTTAGGCACAATAACACCAATTCCTTTGCTAGTGAACTGGCTTTTCACAACTCAGTGCTCACACACATCACCTGGAGTACTGTGTACAGTTCTGAAGCCCTCAACACAAGAAGGACATGGAACTGTTGGAGTGAGTCCGGAGTAGGGCCATGAAGATGATCAGAGGGCTGGAGAACCTCTGTTATGAGGACAGGCTACAAGAGTTGGGGTTCTTCAGCCTGGAGAAGAGACGACTTCGAGGAGGCCTCATAGTAGCATTTCAGTATCTGAAAGGGGCATATAGGAAGGCTGGGGAGGGACTATTTACAAGGTCTTGTAATGACAGGATGAGGGGTAATGGGGTTAAACTGGAAAAGGGGACATATAAACTGGATGTTAGGAGAAAGTTCTTTACAGTGAAGAGTAGTGAAACACTGGAACAGGTGCCCAGGGAGCTTGTGAATGTTCCCTCCCTGGAGGTGTTCAAGGCCAGGCTGGATGAGGCCTTGAGCAACCTGTTCTAGTGAGAGGTATCCCTGCCTATGGTGGGGGGTTGGAACTGGATGATCTTTGAGGTCACTTCCAACCTAAACAATTCTGTGATTACAATATGCATGCAACGTAATACATTAAGGACAATAAAGCCAACAAATATATAGTAGGTCTTTATTAATGGTGATACATGTAGCTAGTATTTCAAAATACTGCAGAAACAGAAAATTAATTTTCACTATAAGCAACAATCAGTTTTAGGTTACATGCTAAATAAAAATGATGAGCCAGTTAATCAGTTCTGTGATTTTCCTATCCTGTGACAGAAGCAAACAACTATTTACTCATTTAAAGATGAATACTACTATGCAGATATGCTAAGACAGTGAATTTTTGAACATGCAATCACAGCAGGCAGATACATCCTTCTTAGTGCATTTCCAGGACAGTAAAAACACTTGTGTGACCTAGACTACTTAGTAGTTAGTTGTTTCTCATTTCAGTAGGCCTCTTATTGTAATGCAGTAACCACACAAATACTGTTTCTTAAAACCAGGAGCAGCAACAACACATAGTTAGGTATGTGATTCTTCCCCACTCTTCTGCACCTTAGAGCAATGCTGCTGAAATTCGAAGACCAAGAACTTGTCTCTCTTTGACCCAAACTACCCAAGTACTTTGTACAAAACTGAAGTACTTAGACTGTAATTTTTCCCAATTAAAAGCAGAAAAGATCATGCCTAACATTCATTTAAATCATTCTCTTCACTAGTTTGCTGTTAAGCTCTCTCAAGTATGAAACCATACCAGCACTGCACTTACATGGTCAACAGGGTACACCTTTGCGATGAGAAAAGCAGAACTCCAAAAACGCTCTTGCATATTTAGGTGAAAAAAAGAAAAGGCAAATAAAATATACAAAGTTCAAAAAATATACTAAGATGTTTCTTTCAAAGACACATCACTAAGAGATGTCAAATTTCCCCTTTTAGCTTGGAACAATCAGTCCTACTCCCAGTGTCTAGGAAGAAAAACCTTCTACTCTGTCTCACACAATGTAATGGAAACGTAATTCTCTGATCTCTTTTTTGTTACAGGCTTTCTTGAAAACACACAAGGAAAAATACACCTCTGATCTATCCATATTTTAAAATATGGCAAGTGGCTGGAGAGCAGCCCTGAGGAAAAGGACCTGGGGGTCTGGGTTGATGAGAAGCTCAACATGAGCCAACAGTGTGCACACGTGGCCCAGACAGCAAACCGTGTCCCGGGCTGCATTAAGAGCAGCGTGGCCAGCAGGGCAAGAGAGGGGATTCTCCCCTTTTACTCTGCTCTCGTCACACCCCACCTGGAGTACTGTGTGCAGTTCTGGAGCCCCCAGCACAGTAATGCCATGGAACTGCTGGAGAGGGTCCAGAGGAGGGCCACGAGGATGATCAGAGGGCTGGAGCACCTCTGCTATGAGGACAGGCTGAGAGAGTTGGGGCTTTTCAGCCTGGAGAAGAGAAGGCTTCGAGGAGACCTTATAGTAACCTTCCAGTATATGAAGGGGGCCTACAGGAAGGCTGGGGAGGGACTATTCACAAGGTCTTGTAATGACAGGATGAGGGGTAATGGGTTCAAACTGGCAGAAGGGAGATTTAAACAGAATGTTAGGAGGAAGTTCTTCATAGTGAAGGTGGCAAGACACTGGAACAGGTTGCCCAGGGAGGCTGTGGCTGCTCCCTCCCTGGATGTGTTCAAGGCCAGGCTGGATGAGGTCTTGAGCGCCCTGATCTAGTGGGAGGTGTCCCTGCCTATGGTGGGGAGTTGGAACTGGATGATCTTTGAGATCTCTTCCAACCTAAACCATTCCATGATTCTAGAATCTGCTTTCAAAGGAATGTCTTACCATAGTCTTACCATTAATCATAGAATTGTTTTGGTTGGAAAAGACCTATAAGATCATCAAGTCCAACTGGTCAGACCAACACTACGATAGCTATTAAACCATATCCTGAAATGTCACACCCACACATTTCTTGAACACCTTTAGAGGCAGTGACCCCACCACCTCCCTGAGCCTTTCAGCTTTGTTGCTGACTGTGTTGGTCAACTCAAGAAAGTTTGGCCAACTGAGTAAGCAATACTACAAATTATCTTGGGTAATTCTCCACGAGAGAACAACCTATTGCCTGGAAACATGAAGGAACATGGTATGTGCCACCTTACCAGTTTAAATGGAAGAATACATCAGTGATCTTGGGATATCAACCTCAAAAACTCCTCAGAATTATAGACAGTACTGTCTAGTACTCCAGTAGCAGGTCGAGATCACATTCTGGATACATTCAAAAGCTTCCTTTACTGAAGCTGCAAAATGGTAACTGCAGCCACTGATATAACAGTGAAGTTACTGATCACTAAGCCAACTTTTAAAAGTAGCTCAGCCTGACTGAAAAATTTATATCTAAACTTTGTTAGTGACGGCACACCATACACAGACACTTCATACATGAAAAACGCAAAGACGACCATTGCGTGTCCTGTGTGCAATATACAGGCTGCCAAGGGTGGCAGCAGCAGCATTCGGGAGCTATTTGGAAATTTCTAGATATGACACTTCCAGCGAAACTTGCAAAAAAATGAAACCTTATTTTATTGGTACTACAAAAGGCTAGTTCTTGAGCCTCCCTATGTAAGTGGCATTTCATTGCTTCTGACAAAGCTGTATAAATGACAACCACCAACTCTCAAGACAAGTACATGCATCCTACATCAGGGGACAAATCTGCAATACTTGGGGATTTCTACAAGAGAAAGTATAACTCTTTGCATGATAGCCACATATACAGGAGCATTAGCTATTTCATTCATTTGGAAGTTATTAAGTGCTATAAATTTGTTGATTTGTGTGTGTAAGTGGAGTACCTGAAAACACATAAAAGAGACAGATGCACATGCCTAAATCAGTGATTCCTGAAAGGGATCTGGTTGGCATTCTAGGCTGCAAGTGCACACTGCTGAATCATGTTGAGCTTCTCATCCACCAGCACCCCCAAGTACTTCTTGTCAGGGCTGCTCTCCAGACAGTCACTGCCCAGCCTGTACTTGTGCTTGGGATTGCCTTGACCCAGATGCAGGACGTTGCACTTGGTCTTGTTGAACCTCAAGAAGTTGGCTTGTGCCCATCTCTGCAGCCTGTCCAGCTCCCTCTGGATGGCATCCCTGCCCTCCAGTGTGTCTGTTGCACCATACAGCCTGGTGTCATCAGCAAACTTGCTGAGGGTGCACTCAATGCCTCTGTCCATGTCATACCTACAACTTCTGTGAGGAACCCATTCCAATAGATCAATCCCTTCATAGAGACACCAGATAACTTGCACATACACACGGCACTGACATTTCCTGAAAGCTCTGCAGATGTGCATTGAGTGCCGTGTGTGTCCTGAGGACTGTGTTCACAGCAAACATGAATAAGCCCATCTCTCCACTAAAATGTGTGTTGGGAAC
This sequence comes from Psilopogon haemacephalus, assembly GCA_013396835.1. Lineage (NCBI taxonomy): Eukaryota > Metazoa > Chordata > Aves > Piciformes > Megalaimidae > Psilopogon > Psilopogon haemacephalus. The sequence goes on along the minus strand of VWZI01011090.1, from coordinate 21,795 downwards.
ATGGGCACCTTAAGAAGCTCGTAGAGGAAAGCAGGCTGTTGCCATCAGGAGAACCATTCATCTCTTCTGCAAACACCTTCGCATGCAGTCTGGATGAATTATTTTGACAGAATACATGCGACCCCTGGGTTACGGCATGTTGATGTCTGAGGCAATCATGCAGAAGACTTAAAAATGCTTTCTCATACCCAACTTCTTTATTCACATCAACAAAATACAGAACTTGAACCAACACAAACATACCAAAATGCATTGGATATGAAGAAAATGTGAAATTTAATAAAATTACACAACTGGAGTGAGTGCTAAGTGCTCTATTAAAACCCATCAAAAGATTAATTATTCTTCATAGTTGTTGAAGTCAGTGAATCAGAACTATTTCCCCCTGAGATCAGTTGCTATTACTGACTGCTAATCTTGTTCTCACTACCAAAACATGTTGAAAATTAATCTTTAGGATTAAAGAATGTCTTCCCATTCCTTACTGAGGAAGACAGAATCATAAAGACATAAGCCAGTTTACGATGACAGTCTATAAGGCATAACTGATGTATATCAAAACCCTGCTATCAATTTTAACATGTGGAACTTCCTCTGAACAGACTCAGTCTAACCAATTCATTTATTGAGCTTTTATGTATATACATTTGAGAAGTTTATATATATAAACTATGATTTTCTGCAAGTTTTTAACTACATACAGGATGCAATTAATTATCTCTTAATTAAACAAAGGCAGAACCAAATGTAGTAGAGCTGTGCAAGCAAAAAGGCATTTTAAAGCATTCTTTTAATCTACAAATACACAACCTTTTCTGATTGGATGTATTACTAGGATTTCTCCTCTTCTGTTTAGCTCCTGTGCTCTGTATTTCCCTGCTTTTTACCATTGTGCTATGAAAAGTCCTTCTTTCTACTTTGTGCTTTTCTCAACATGGGCAAGAAATTTAAGACAGCCAGCACAACAGTTCCATGAATAACACTGGGGAACTAAGATCACAGAGGTATCTTTTCCAGGTATTTTCAAACGCCCTTATTTGTGTCCTCCAAACTCGTTAGTGCTTTCACTAAAATCCACAGAACTATGCCTTCAGGAAGGAGCTGCTCCTCTGTTAGAATTAATTTTCTTAATAAGCCAATAAGCACGTAGTTCACCTTCACCTTTATGCAACATTTATTTGACTCAGTTACACACTGGTTTGGGCACTTCATCCCACTATTGATGTTTCACAACATAAAATAGCCCACACCTCCACAAGAGAGGCCACGGCTCAATAAACACTTGTAGGCACTTTAAATTAGTGCTGCCAGAGACAAAAGCAAGCTTTGTCTGCCTTTGCTTTTGGCCACTTTTTCTCGCACCCTTCCTGGCACTGGAAGTAAACACTCCTGCAGCCGCAATGGTAAACCAAACCAGGGGAGTTGAGATAAAAACAGCTGTTAGCTTTAATCCAGTACAATTCCCTCATCTATTTCAGTGTGCACATGCAGCACTAACAGAGAGATGGGACAGTAAGAAAGCCGAGAAACACTAGCAACTGCTTCTTCCACCAGCACTGCCAGCCTGTGCTTTTAAACCACTTTGAATCCTAATCAGATATGTAAAAACCATCCCTCCCTCGGGAAAAACCAGTCACACAAGAGTGGAGCACTGGCTTCAGGAACTGAGTTGGCTGAAGACAAACCAGTGCCTCTACCCATTCCCACGGCACAGTGTTAGGTTTCAGCCAATTCAGTTCTCTGAGGCAGCTCATTGTGCAACTGCCACTGGTAGGGCAAGGGAAGGAGGGCAGGTGGGATTACGGTTGTCTCAGTCTGGATTGATTTACTTGCTGTGGGGCACTCTTAGAAGGGTAATAAAATTACAGGTTGAGGTTTAACAAAGATGGAAACAGGGCAAAAGGTAAAGCACAGTAAGCATTTGGCCTTTCAAAATGTTAGCAGCTCCAGGGGCACTACGGAGTGAGAGGCTGATTCTAGCTCTTATAGCAAAAGTACAAAATTTAAGATGCCATTACAAAGAGATTTTACTATTTTCATTTACAATGTTTGCCACACACTGAGCTAGTGATAATTAGCACTTTACTATTTTCGTCTGTACACACAGCTTTTCAATCACTACCTCTGGAAATGTAGCCTTATCTTCCAGATACTGAATTTTACACAGAAGAGCAACACCCTTGCTAAATTTAATACCCAAGACATTTTAAAGCAAATTATCTCAATTTATTAAACTGTCAGACAAGGTAAGATATTTGCTGCTTCTGCTAACCAAACTAACTAGCCAAACTGACTACTTCAAAAGAACAGAAAAGAGCAGCTGTGTAAGACTGTGTCAAAGAGCTTTCACTTACTGATATTAGGGCAATTATGTGATTAAGTTTCCAGGGACAGCTATGACTTGCTTAAACGGTATGCAGCCAAAAGTAGTTTACAAAGACAGGTTAGCCATGGGGAAGTATGAGGACTCCCCTATCAATGACACACAATGCAGAAGTCCTCTTGTTCTGCTATCCATGCTGAATCATAGATGTATATTGTTTTTCGGCCAGCACATCCAGCTTACCCACTCTTCAAGACATAATTTACTTATCAGCCTGCATGAGCACTTTCATCAGAACAACCACTGCTGTGCTCTAAGTGCTACACAGCAGAAACACAGCTGACAAAGTAAATAAAAAATGCTATGAGAATAAGCAATAGCCATGGTCATAATAGGCTTAAAATCCTGAAGACCTTTTAAGGTCTTCACAATCCTCAGCATGTGAGGACCAAATGAAATTTCACAAGTCTTACATATGTCAACAGGCAAAAGATTCTCCAATCATACCAATAATTCACAGGCTAAATTAACATTTTTCCTCTTTTCCATTATCAGTCCATAAATGAGACTACACAGTCTACACTACTGGTACTACAATTGTTCTGGTTTGAGGCTAAGTGGAATATTTTAACGAGAAATTAGATGATAGGCTGTGAAAAGAAAACAATGGTGATGTCTACTTCACTCAAAGGTTTACTGAGATGTACAAAAGCAAAGACAAACATCGATAAGACAGTCACTCTGGTCTGAGCTCTGGCTGTTGGTCTGTCCCTCTCCTTGGCTTCTAGCTGGATCTATGTAACCCAACTAAACAATTCTGTTTCTAACTCCCCTGGCCAATCTTCCCTGTTTACCTTGCATGTAAGGTAGACTCTGGGATAAGATTGGTGGGTGGGGGGAAGGTGGAAGGGTGGTTGTGAACCCCTCTTGGGGACTCTGATATCTGGGAGGGGTACTGTGTTTCTGTATTACTTTTTTACTGTATATAGCTGTAAATATTTTTTAATATATTGTAAATATCTGTTTGTAAATTGTGCTAAGCTGTGAATATAAAGCTTCATTCCTTAACTTCCAGCCAGCTGAGTCTAGCCTACGTGAATTCAAATGGGAGGCAGGTGACTCCCAAACCATCACAACACTACTGGCAGTAAACACTGATATGAGCACCAGCTGCTGCAGTAGCATCTAGCCTAGTATAAACTGTTGCAACCTTCCACCCTATCCACCACTAGTGCTTACTGTAGCTTTGTTGAGCTGTACATAAGTTTTACACCCAGGTTACAAACCTATCTGTCTCTTGCTTCATGAAGGTCAGTTATAGGTGGGAATCAACAGGGGTCTAATAATTACTACAGCCTGCACAATGGAGCACATGCAAGGTAGGGACAGGAAAGAGAGCATGAGACAGCAACAGCCAGTGGTAAGAAAATCCTGTTTGGCTATCAACAGAAGCTGAAGGTTTGGGTACCTGAACAAGTAACATTGAGGCATCTAGATGCTTTCAAACAGAAAGTTTCAAAAACCAGTGCCAATCA